>JAQQTO010000034.1:19527500-19972500 GCA_029884595.1 Ormosia semicastrata
ACATTGTTGTGGCTGTCAATGACATTCTATCCAGAATATAATGACCCCTAGCCTTTTAGTAATGGGAGACTTAGCTGTTTTTAACAAGTTTATGTCAACAGCTGCCTAAATCTGCTTGTTCTAAGAAGTGAAGTAGTCAATGAAATGGACTCAAAGCTAGTTGAACAATTCTCAAAGTTGATTTACTTAAATGGTTCTATATATGGTTGCGATAGATTTTACTTTCAAAAGCATAGTTATATACTTATTTTTGTAGTAGAAAACATGAAATTTTTTTATGACATGCTGGAAAATAATAAATGCATTTAGTTTCTTGTTCTATTGACAAGCTGTACTTTTAAGAATATGCATATCAAGCAACCATGTATTACATTGGATCATATCCAATTTAGTATAAACAAAGCTTGATATAATGGATAACCGGATATTGACTAGATTCTAACTGGATATAAAAAGTGCAAAACATAATACTGTCCAATAGGGTAAATATTTGGACATCCATTGTAGTCTTTGTTTTTCGTTCTGTTTATATTATTGATGTTGAAAAGGAACTTTCACCTGAGAGGCAAGGCTATAGACTCGTTAAGATTGATAAATGGTTCTGTATACAAATGGTTATATATATATGTCTAGCTAGAAAAATGGTTCTGTATACAAATATCTTGGAGAATGGGGATTGACCATTTTAAGTGTTAACCATAAATAATTAGTTGGAAGTTAGTACAAACTTTAATATATACCTTCTTTTGAAAGGGGCTGCTGGAGAAAGCTTAGTTGGGGAAAGTGAACCAAAAGGCAAAAACAAATTTGAACTAATAACAACCATGTCATTCCCTCTCTCAATGCAATCCCTACGTCTCCAGCTATATATATTTATATATATAGATCCACTATTCTCTTACCTTCCCTAATAAAAGCTCTGATTATTTGGAATCACTAATCAGATCTAATATAACATGAGTAAGTGATCATATTTATTTCAGCCACATTTGAGCTAGGGGCATGCTTTTGTAGTTGCCAGTGTCTATTGTTATATGTAATGGATAATTGACTATTTTACACACAAGGATGATGGATCAAGCACCTTTTATGAGGTTCTAGCAACTTAATGGGGATATGGGCTGTTTTACACATATAGAAAGAATATGTATTAATTAAAATTAAACCAGAGCAGCAGCAGCAGTAGCAAGTATCAGAAACAAGTAAAGACTCAAAATTCTTATCAAATATCATCAATACAAAAAGCAGCATACAGGTTACATTCAAAAACTCAAATGATTAGATAAATTAGTCAATGGTAGTTGCTAATTGCAATGACAATAGCTCATCCTTTGTGATAATTCTAATCTAATGTGAACAAGTTATAGTGCCTAAACTAAGTTCTGTATATGATTATATTATATATTAAATATTCTTTCTCAAAGCACAAACATTTTATTATTCTCTAATCTATCTTTTCACCAAATCATAATTTAAAATTTGGTGGTTTATATAAGATATGTTTGAGAACCACAAACCTTGAAGCATAATATATTCTCAATGGCAAGAATGTTGTTATTATAGTAAATCATATTTGTATTATTATCTCAATGACTGCTTTGTCTCATATGTATGTAGCTTCTTTAGTTCAAGATTTGTGTCTTTGTCTTAAGCTCAACCTAATTATTATTTGTCCTTACAATGTTTAAACATAGATTTATTCATACCTAGTAAAGTTAAAACTTATGATTAGTTTGGTAAAGTGAATTCAGAGAATAAAAAATAATGTGAATTAGTCTAGGACAAAATTTAGTCACGAGTCACAAAGGTTATAAACATGAATATATATATATAGCAGGTACATATATAACAACATTTTCTAATGTTGATAAGTTATTTTTCTCTAATCACAAGTTTTAAAAAATGAGCTCATCAAATGGAGTTTTCCCTTGTAGATTAGGTAATGACGTGTAAGATGTGTTTGAGCTAGTAATCTCAAACTCTTATTCTTATATATGGAAAGACAACCAGACAAGCATGGGCATGTACTTGTACTTACATTTTGGAAAAAGAAATTGCCCAAACACTGCCCAAAGCATGCATAAAGTGCAAGACTTACTATGAAACTATTACATAAATATTGGTTTATTCTGATATGTTTTCTCCAATATAGATTATATCCAAATTTATTCAGTAACAGAGAACATTCAATTTTGCAGTCAAAGCATCAGATCTAATTTTACAAACAACCAATAGCATATCAAGGGTTCAGATCACCTAACCTTTTAATTTCTTATAAAAGATGTGTGTTCTCCTTCAAGTACTATATTGCTTTATCTCTTCCCTGTACTAACCTGTTTCAAGATGAAAATAGGAAAGAATGTCAGAAAATTGTTTTAATAATAACAATCAAATCCAAAGAATGATCTAGACTCTTTCAATCACTATTATAAAACATAACTTTGACCGATATATATACATGCTATTATTTTGACTTCTAAATATCTAATGGGCTAATTTTCCCATTTTATTAATACAATCCTTTAGCAAAAAGTCACAACATAATCAAAGAATGAATGGGGATTACCTTCAGCAATTGTCATTTGCACATCTTCCATGCTTACTAAGCCCTTCTGTAAGGCGTCCTTTTGCTCCTTTAGTAAATTAAAAATGCAAAAGCAAAAGAAAATAAACAAAATTTTTAGCCATGAACACACACACACACACACACACACACATATATATAGAGAGAGAGAGAGAGAATGCCCTACCCAGCACCATCTTTTGAAGAGCTTGAGCTTGTATTTGCTGAATAGGGAAAGTGGTTGGTTCTTGATCATAGGAGGTGGCAGTAGGAGGTGGACGTGGTGGCAAGGTCACGGGCTGAGGTGCTATGAGCTGAGCTGAGCGGCAGGATGAGGCTAGCAGCGGCAAGGGGAAGGAGGATCTTGCAGAACTCAGCTTCATTGATGAGAGATGAGAATGAGAGAGAGGAAGGGAGGGAGCAGGCAACAAGAGAGGGATTAAAGTGAAATTGGGAATTTGGGAAAGTAGGAGCAGGGAAGGGGCTGGCAGGCATAAAATTAGCCATGCATTAGTAAAATTATTTTTGCATGCAATTAAAAATTAGCTAGGGAAATATTGTTGTAGCTAATCCGTAGCTAATCTAGTATGGATTAGCTACAAAATAAGTAAATTTCATAGCTAAATTGTAGCTATTGTGTAGCTATTTGCTTAATAATTTTTTTTTCGTGTATTTGAGATTTGCTAATTAGATACGGATTAGCTACCACAATTTCCATAGCTAAATTTTGTAGCTAAGTTGTAGCTATTCTGTAGCTATTTGCTTGATAAAAAATTTCTTTATATCTATTCAAAATTTAACTATGAAAATTTATTCCGTAACTAATCCGTAGCTAAACCAAAAAATTCCATAGCTAATTTTGGTAGCAAATTTCTAAAATTCTTGTAGTGAAATGGGTGTGGGTACTATTTGAGGTAGGATGATCATGATTCTAATTTTATAGCATAAACTTTTATAATTACTTGCGCTCCCCCTAGCCTCTAGGACCTAGCTTTGCCACCGTCTGGTCCTTGAGATTCTAGGTTGCATTACTAGTTATGCACCTCTTGGGTAGCAACACCTTTGACTGGGATAGTAGTGCCGCCAATGTTGCCGACTATCGAAATTAGCTTCAACTTTTGTGCATTTGGTTAGGGTGTTTGGGGTTCATGATCCCCCGGCTCTAGCTTTGATCAGGGTTATGTCTGATGTGAGATTTGACCCCTCATAGTTTCTTCAATGAAGAAGGAGAGCAAGGGCAGATGGGGAGATACCTGATCTACCACCTCTTTATGGTCACTTCGATAGGGATTGTGGTTATTAGGCTCTTGGGATTGATAGCGCGGTTTGCACTCTTGTTGCTTTATCTCTTCATTAACATGAGTATCTTTCAAATTAGGTCTATATTTGCTTACACTGATCTTACCATCCATTTCATATTTGAGGCATGTTGAGTAGGTTTTTTCATCATGTCCAATTTTGCCACAATAATAACAAAACATAGGTAATTTTTTATATTTAAACTCAACCCAAATTTTACATGTGCTTCCAGTATTTAGATTCACTCCTTTTTTTATAGGATGATTGACGTCAATTGTCACCAAAGCTCTGGGCATGAATCCTTGTTTATCTCAAATAGCAAAAAGCTAAGACTTCATGATCGTACCAATTGTCAGTCACAATTTCTTCCCAGTCATTGAAGTTCAGAACTCCCCCGAGAGACCCCAACATTGGACCCACAATGGTACTAGGTGGAACACATAATCAACAATAGCGCGACCCTTCTCTTATTACTTGATAAATAGCATTTCACATTTGATCTTCCATGGCTATCGATGAAGGGCTATATAAGCTTCAAGGGCTTTGGTAAAGTAGAATCTCAAAGTTTGCAACTCTATCTCCTTATAGCAGAAAACCTTAGGGTTCTTCTATATTCTAAGCAAGATAGTAGTGAGTGTGGTTTGGGACAAAGGTTTTCTGAGAAGAGCCTTCTGACCAAGCACCGTTTCTCAGCTTCTATGTACTGTGAAAGATCTACTTCATCAAGGATCATAGTTTTAGACTCATCCTCGAGCTAGCCCATTGCAGAGGAGGAATCCATTGTTCCATGACCAGTTTTGTTCATGACTCGGCCCTGCCCAACAACCCGTCACAACCCGAAGCTAATTAGGTCGGGTTCAAGCTCTTAAAATTTGACCCGGTGTGTTTTTGGGATGGGTTCTAGTCACACTCTGGGTTGGCTTGGCCTGGTTCCACATAATGTTTTAAAACATATATGCTTTTTTTGAAAATTAATGATAAATTAGAAGACTTTTAGGCATAAATTAATACCTTTTGCATAACATAATAATATTTTTATATTAATATAATTTATTTCATAATGTATATTGTAAAATATCCTTGGGTTTTGGTTTCATATTTATAAAAATTTATGACTTAGCTATGTCTAATGTCGAATGTTGTATAATTATATAAATATCGGGTCAACCCGGTCCCTCCCTAATCATTAGTTGGGCTATGATCGGGTTAGGTATAAGTTCAAAGAAATGGCTCTGTCAACATATCTGGTCAGGTTCGGACTAGCCTTGATAAAAAGGAGAGCATAGGTGGTGCTCACAGGATGTGACATATAATGCTTCTGGATTCCCCTCCCAATCAAGACAACGGATGCAAGATAGGAAACCCTCTTTGGAAGACATGTTTACACAGTTGTTGGTCAAGATAAATTCTTATATGACAAAGGCAGATGCTCAGTTGGCAAAGCATGAAGTGATGTCCCAGAGTCAATCTACTTCTTTGCGAGCATTGGAGACCCAAGTAGGGTAGTTGGCTAATGCCATCAACAATAGGCCTCCAAGCAGCCTCCCAAGTGACACTGTTAATAATCTGAAGGATACCACAAATGAGCACTGTCATGCCATCTCACTGACAAGTGGAAAGAACATTGAAGGGAATCCGAAAATAAAGTTGTTTGAAGAGGAAATTGAAGTTGTCCAAGAAAAGGAGGCAGTGAGCCAAGATGTCAGACAAAATCAGGATATTGCCAAGAGGAATGGTGAGAAGAAGAAAAAGGTGTTCAAACCTTATATCCACCCTCTACCTTTTCCCAATAGGCAAGTAAGCAAAAAGCTTAAGCACCAATTCCAGAAATTCTTGGAAGTGTTCAAGAAGCTGCACATTAATATCCCATTTGCAGAAGCTTTAGAACAAATATCGAGCTATGTAAAATTCATGAAGGAAATTCTATCAAAGAAGAGAAAGCTTGGTGAATTTGAAATTATTGCCCTGATAGAGGAGTGCAGTGCAATTCTACTTAACAGACTTCCTCCTAAGCTCAAGGATCCCAGAAGCTTCACCATCCCCTGCACAATTGGTGAGAAGTTCCCTGGTCAGGCATTGTGTGACTTAGGAGCCAATATTAATCTCATACCCTACTCCATTTACCAAAGATTAGGTTTGGGGGAAGTTACGCCTACTTCAGTTACTTTACAGTTGGCAGACTGAACCCTTAATCATCCAAATGGGGTTATTGAGGATGTACTGGTTAAAGTGGATAAGTTCATCTTCCCTGCGAATTTTTTCATACTTGACATAAAGAAGGATAGCGAAGTCCCGTTGATTTTTAGCTGGTCATTCCTAGCAACAGGAAGAGCTCTGATTTATGTGGAGAAAGGTGAACTCACCATGAGGGTTCAGGATCAAGAGGTGATTTTTAACATTTTTAATGCAATAAAAAGCCCTCAAGATCAAGAAGATTACACTATGGTGAGTATATTTGATGGGATGAGATCGAAGGAAGGTGGTGCAAGTGAAGCCTATGCTCCAAGTGAAGGTCATGTCATTTCTGATGGTGAAATAGAAATTGTGGAGCTGGACCAGCTCAAAGCAGTTATGGTGGTAAATTTATTTGATGCACCTATTGAGCAAGCTCCAAATTTGGAGCTTAAAGTCATGCCATTCCAAATGTATCAAGCCAATTTTGAAAATCAGGAGGAAAATCCTCCTCCCTTATAGAAATGCATTTAGAACAGCAGACAAGTCCTGTTGGAACTATAAATTAGGTCATTTTTGGGAGGGAACCCAAAATTTTTATTTTATGTTTTAAATATGTAAATATCTTAATTTTTATGTTTTTGTATATTTTTGCATTACACTATGTAAATTAATCTTGTAGGCAAGTTTTGTAGGTGCTAGAGGCCATATTTGATCAAAAGTCACGGCTAGAGTGAATTTGTTGCATAATTTTGTAGCTAGACTCCTCACGTCGCATATAACGCCGCGATGTTATGCTGCTTTGGGCCAAATTCTAGTGAACACAGTGCCGCGGCACATCAGAAGTGAATGTCGCAGCATTGAATGCATTTGTTTTAAAAAAAGGATAAAAATTAAAAATAGTAATTAGTAATTAATTTAAAATTTAAAATTGGTGGGAATTAATGCGCACTACGGCATGGTAAATGTTAACGTCGCGGCATCCAGGGGCGATTGGGTTAAGTGTTGCGACATTTCGTGCATTTTTTTCCATTGCCCCATTTCCCTCCCTGTTGTCTATCTCTTTCTCTCTCTTTCTCTCTGAAATTTCCTGCTTCTTTCTTGCCCTCACCTTCCCGTGATCTCATTCCTACTTATTGAGGTATGTTTTTCTTCGTTTTCATTTATTGAGAATATCTATTTATTTATTTTCTCAGTTTATTTCTTGTTTGCTTTTCTCTGTTTGTATTTTTGTTGTTTTTTTATGAATTTTGTTGTTTCTAAGTTAGTTATTTTTACATTTTTGTTAGTTTTAGTGTTATATTGTGCCTGAAATGCATGATGAGTAAGATTAAACATGTTGTTGCCTGTGTTTTTGGGTAGATTTAGGTTTGCAAGCTGCGATGTTGTGTTAAATATCGCGACGTTGGTATTGAATGTTGCAACGTTGTCATGAATGTCACAGCGTTGTGTTGAACACCTTGAATGCCGCGATGTTAGCATGAATGTCGCGGAATTATATTGAATGCCGCAGTGTTGAGACCTAGATTTTCTAGAATTGCTTTGTTTTATATGTGCTTTACACTTTTGCTTATTCAATTTTAACAGTTTGCAATGGCACATAAACACCAGAAGGGATCTTCCAGCCAGCGCAATAGGGCACCATCTCCCCCTCTGCAATTTGATCAGAGGAGGTTTGTATCAGCCGCAGCCATTCAAAAATATGTAGGACTGGTTACTAAACTAGTAATCGTTGAGTGTGGGTTTTCCTTTATGAAAAAACATCCATGAGGATATAGAAAGGACCATCCGTTAACTGGGATGGGGCTATTTTGCGAAACACCCTGAGGTGGCTGTGCTACCACTAGTTCGCGAGTTCTATGCGAACTTAGCCTTTACCGCACCAGGTGTTACTACCATCATAGTAAGGGGACGCTAGGCTTCCTATTCTGTGGAGGATATTCGAGCGGAGATGATACTACAGCCTCAGCCTATTCTATGTGAGTATATAGAGTTTTGCCACTGGGAGCTCAAGGAGGGCATTAATCTTACTGTGGTCACTGCCAAGATTTGCACTGCAGAGTCTCAGCCGGTGCAGTGGATGATGAGTATCTAGATGAACATGACTCATTACTTTCCTAAAGGTTGTTTGACGCTGAAGGCTAAGGCCTGGTACCATTTCATATCTACTAAGATCCTCCCGTCAAAAACTTGTTGGAGGTGACCAGGGATCGGGCAATTCTTATATATACTATTCTAGAGCATCGATCCATCGATGTTGCTCAGATCATATATTCCCAGATCACCAAAGTAGCAAGGGAGGCCAGGAGCTTATTCTTTCTGTCACTTATTCATGCACTGTGTCAAAGGCAGAACATTCAGACTGGTCCTCACGAGGAGAAGACAGATGTAAAACAACCTCTCAATGAGTATTTCATTGTGAGATTGAGAGGACCAGCAGCTCCAGCTCTAGCACCAGCTCATCTGAGGCAGGCTCGTAGAGAGTCTAGAGTAGCAGGACCTGACCCAGCAACAGCAGCACATCAGCCCCAGGTCGCACCTACAGATGACACAGATTAGCGTGCTAAGATGGAAGCTTAGCTAGTCCATGTGGAGGCCCAGAGTACACAGATGATAGCTATGCTGTCTTACACTATCCAGGCGTAGAGGTGGATGGTGGAGCATCTTGGACTTCCGATGGAAGACTATCCAATTCCTGCATTCCCGCCCATAGCTATCGCTGACCTCTCCGGGGCTAGACCTTCAGGAGCTCATGCTGATGAGGATGAGGAGGTAGAGGATGATGATACTGGAGACGATGGAGATGATGATGATACTGATGTTGAGGCCCCAGACAGTGATGATCCACTCATTTAGTTTCATGGCATTCAGTGCACTTTCTTTCATTGTATTTCGTTTCATATATCTAGTACTATATGTTTCTTTTGTATAGTGAGGACATTGTTTCCCTCAGGTTTGGGGGGTGTCTTTGACTTTATGCTTTA
The DNA here is from genome assembly GCA_029884595.1 of Ormosia semicastrata. Classification (NCBI taxonomy): domain Eukaryota; kingdom Viridiplantae; phylum Streptophyta; class Magnoliopsida; order Fabales; family Fabaceae; genus Ormosia; species Ormosia semicastrata. Next base: position 19,536,519 of record JAQQTO010000034.1, read on the forward strand.
GCTTTATATGCAGTAGTATTATATTTTTGTACTATTATGTTTAATGCATGTGTTTTGGTAGCATATTTTAGTAGTATATGTATAGGTTTTAGTATTTTTGTTTTGAAAATAACCATAGGAGCAGAAATCTTGATAAAACTTTGATGAAAGTCCAGTTAAGATACAATTATCATTTCTTTTCACGTTAAGGTTTCAATGTTTGATAAATATGATGAATATTGTGGAAAAATTTGGAAGAACATCATGTTGCCAAAAACTAGTGTGAATGATTGTCCAATGATAGATATGGATGCAAATGACCTTCATTTTTCTGTGAATCCATATGTAATCTTTGGTGCATATTGAAGCATTTTAGTTTCTTTTTATGCATGATGCGTTTCCCATTTGCATGCTTCTTGAACTTTGAAAAGGATAGGAATTTTTGTCTAGAAAAAGTTTATGGACGATACATATGAAAAATTCAATTATCCTAGAAATTGTTTGTCAACTCTTTTGATGTTAAATCCTAGGTTATGCATCATTGAAGAAATGATTAGGGAATTGTTTGGACTGATTGAGTCTTTCAAGCTTACCCTGATATGATTTTATCATAGGTCCCTTTTTGAAGCTTTATATATGTTTGGCCTTATGTGTTTTTCATAACCATTGTGTTCGTTAACCTGTTAACCGTTCTAATGCATGTGAAAGCATTGCATTTTCTTCCTACCATTATTGTTTGTTGAGTACATAATATGTTATTTCTTGAAGTGAGTTTATTGATTAGGGGTATTAAGGATTCAATACAAAATAAGCCTGAAGGAACCAGAAGCAGTCAAAGAAAAATCAATGTTTTGTAAAATTAAGAAAAAAAATGTAAAAAAAAGAGAGAAAAAGGCAAAGCATAAGAAAAGTAAAGTTTGAAAAGCATCAAAATGGTTCTGGCGAGTTTTCTACATTCATTGTGTATACCCTACTAATATCAGTTATAGGCTCATGACTTGGAATAACATGTTTATGTTTCTCAATGTTTGTGTAAATCCTATCCTTTTATTATGTTACCCACTACCCTTGGTCTTACATTATAAGCTCATAAAGTCCCTTTGATCCTCAACTTTGTGTGATTTATATTAGTGGAGAGGGAGTTGTATTACAATCTTGTGGATTTTGTGAATTATATTCATGTGTATGTTCATAACCTTATCTGGGTGAATATGAATTGAACGGAAGAAGTTTTCTTTGCATGATCTTGGGAAAAATATCTTGTATAAAAGGAAGCTGTGAATGTTAGCATGATGAGGATTGTATATGTGTGAAACTGATTGTGAGGCATGTGTATTCTTTGAGGTTTTATACAATCATCATACACTACCTTGGATTAAGTGAAAGTGGAATGTTAATAATTGGTTGAATGCAGATTATTAATGTTGATCTTTGTGAATGTACTTTGTTTTGCTCGAGGACTAGCAAAAATCTAGGTTTGGAGGTGTGATAACTCCATAAAATGTAGTTATTTGTGCCCTATATCTGTGCTTTATTAGTTCGTTAGTCCTTGTTTGTAGGCATGAATGGAAGATTTTAGCATCATATTCATCTGATTTCATTTTGATGACTTCCATTGTGATCTTGAGCAAATACTTCAAAAACTTTGATGAATTGAGTACATTTGCATTTGCTATTAAAGTTATAATTTCTCTGTTACATGCAGGGCTCCAATAAAAAATAATAATGAAGAATCTGGAATAGCTTTGGACAAGGAAGCCCAAGAGAAAGCCAAAATTGAAGACCAGCAATCAACACCACGGCATAGGCTTGACAATGTCGCGACATTGTTTATCCCCTACTTCAGTACTTGAGACCCATGGCTAGAGCGTCGCAATATGAAGAGAATAGACGCCACGACGTATATAACCTAATTACACGCGCGCCGCGGTGTGATGTGTTTTACGTCGCGGCATGACTCTATTTTATTCAGCCTATAAATACTATTGTATCAATTTTCTACGAGACTTATCATCCTTTTTGGAGAGCAGCTGCTAGTTTTAGGGATTTTAGACCTAGAGGAAGCAAAGGAGGTCAAGGTTGGAAGTCATCCTCTACTTGGAGGATGAATCAAGCTTAGAAGATGAAATCTAATGAGCTTCCTCCCTTTCCTTTTTTCTTTCTGTCTTTATTGCTTCATCAACATATTTTATATGTCTATATTTTTGCGTTTCATGGCTAGCTAAGTTATATGTAGGGTTTTCTTTGTATTCTCCTATGAATATTGATGATTTTGTAATTTTTTAAGTATATATTGATGTTTAGTTATGTTCAATCATATGGTTCTTAATGCTTTTAAAGGTTTGATAAGCTTTTTATTGATTTATTGAAATCTGATGAACCTAGACATAGGAATTTAGATTTTAGATCTAATGTATGGGTGATGCATGTTCGATGAATTCAATTGGCTTAGATAAGTTGATTCACTAACTGGATAGAAATATACCTTTTAGTTATGCATAGCGGGTGTTTGAGAATAGATCGTTCAAGAGTGGAGTTTGCATTAGTTCTCATGAAAATATAGTGAATTAGGTAAATGAAACTATAGTTAATTGACCTAGACATAGGCTTTTAACTAAATCAGATTCTCAAGCTAACTTAACAATTCATTGATGTTGCTTGAAAGGATTGCATGTCATAGTATGAAATAGGAGGTGAAAAAGGATTCCTTATTTCTCTATTTATCTATTTATCTTAGATTTATTACTTTTCAGTCTTTATATTTCTTTAAACACTCTTTTATAAATGTGATGTTCTTGGATAGGATTAATTAGACTATTGGTTAATATTTGGCTTTTATAAGAAGTACGTATTCCTCATGGGAACGATATCTGACTCTTAACGATACTACAGGTGCGATCCATGCAGTTGCGGTAAGCAAAAGAGTGAACAGTATGCAACTCTCTAGCTAACCTTTCGTCCATATTAACCTTCAAGTAAGAATCAACAATGGACGCTTGCTTGGAAACTTGAGATAAATTGAACTCAACAACTTTTTGACATACTTTGAAGGTTATATTCCCATGCTTCACATCAAACACGGCTCCAACAGTGGCTAGGAATGGCCTGCCCAAGATGATGGGGCTTTGAACATCGACTTCCATATCAAGCACTACAAAATTAACCGGTACGTAAAACTTTCTCACCTTCAAAGAAACATTCTTTAATATGCCAATAGGATGTTTGTTGACCAATCCATCGATTGAAGAGAGATGATGGTTGGTTTGAGCTCCATAATATTAAGTTTCTCATAAATAGAAAGAGGCATTAAACTCACACTTGCCCTAAGATCACATAAAGGCTTGTTGATATACATGTCCCCAATTGAGCATGGAATTGAAAAGCTACCTGAATCCTTAAGCTTAGGTGGAAGCTTGTTTTGAATGATTGCACTACATTCTCCTGTCAAAGCAACGGTTTCATAGTCCTTAAGCTTCCTCTTATTAGAAAGAATCTCTTTCAAGAACTTAGTATAAGAAGGCATTTGGGAGAGAACTTCCGTAAAAGGAACGTTAATGCAAATCTTTTTAAGTACCTTCAAAAATCTTCCAAATTGATGATCAAGCTTCACCTGTTGATACCTTTGAGGGAAGGGCAAATGTGGAACATATGCTTTTGGAGGAACATACATTTTAGTGCTTTCTTCAACTCCTACTTTATCCTCGCTTTTCTCTTACTTCTCCTCCTTTTCTTGGGTTTCCTTATTTTTAAGCTTGTCTTCCCTTGTAGGGCCTTCAAGTTGCTTACCACTTCTTAAGAAATTTGCTTGAAGTTGCTCCCTTGGATTAGTCTCCGGTTGACTTGGGATTCGCCCTTGAATTATGTTAAACAAGCTTGCTTGTTGGGCTATTTGAGTCTCAAGCATTTTGGAGTGAGTGACCATTTGATCTAGGTGGGTACTGAGTTGCTTGATGGACTCCCTATGTTGTTGCACTTATGCTTGAATGACTTGATTGTGCTCCTTTTGAGTGACTATGAAATTCTCCATGAGAGATTCTAAATTAGACTTTACACCCTGAGAAGATTATTGCGGTTGTTGGAATCCGGGTGAGGGTCTATTGTTGGATGGAGCCCCTTGGTTTTGTTGGTTACCATATGAGAAATTAAGGTGGTTTCTCCATCCAGGGTTATATGTGTTGGAGAAGGGATTACCTTGAGGCTTGAAGTTGTCATTTTGCACATAACTCGCTTGCTCCAATGAGGGGTCTTGAGAATATGTTTCTACTACATTTCATTCAGAAGCCAAATACCCTCCTTCACATGTTTCACAAGTTATGTTAGGAGTAGTGATAGCATTGACATTCAGCTTCTCAAGTGACTTAGTCAAGGCATCAAACTTGGCATCAAACTTGGCATTTAACATGGTAATGGCGTCAAGCTCTATCATTCTGGCCTGCTTCTTCAAAGTTGATGTCTCACTTGGCCACAAATAAATATTGGAAGCAACCTCATTAATCAAGGCTCTTACCACTGTTGGAGTCTTGGCCATCAAAGCACCGCCAACTGCGGCATCAAAAGTTGCCTTTGTAGAGAAAGTCAAACCAGCATAGAATATTTGTATAACAACAAAATCTTGTAGGCCATGATGCGGACACTGACGAATGAGATCATTATACCTTTTCTATGCTTCATAAAGTGATTCATCTTCCTTTTGGGAGAAGGTAGTGATGTCTTGACATAGCTTGATTATTTTTCCAATCAAATAGTACTTGTCCAAGAAAGCTTGCTCCATCAATTCCCAAGTGGTAAGTGAATTTGGGGCTTCCGAGTGAATCCACTTCTTTGCTTTTCCCCTAAGAGAAAAAGGAAAAAGTATAATCCATATAGAATCCGTTGAAACCCCATTAATCTTTATGATGTCACATAACTCCAAGAACTCGTCCAAATGCTGATTTGGGTCTTCAGTCGTTGACCCGCTGAATTGCAATTATTGGACCATCTAGATTAGTGGCGTCTTTATCTCAAAATTGTTGGCCTCCACCCGTGGCCGTACAATGGAAGATTGATGAGTGTTTGCGTTGGGAGTTCCATAATCTCTCAGCCTTCACTCTTGATTAGCGACTTAGTTCATGTTGTTCGCCATGTGGTCTTCCTCAATTCTCTGTGATCTTCTTTCCCTTCTAAGGTCATGAAGTGTCTTCTTGATCTCAAGATCAATGGGGATAATAACATCTTCTCGACTCCTCGCTCTACACATAAGAAAGAATTAACACCTGAAAATTGAATGAAAAATAAAGTGAAAATAAAATAAAATAAAATAAAGTGTGCTTAAATCAACTAAATTACCGATTGTGTTAATATCAACACGATCCCCGGCAATGGCACCAAAAACTTGTTGTGGATTTTCTACAAGAGCATAGATCATACAAGTAGTAAAATAAAGATCGTTCCCACGAGGATCGATTGATTACTAACTCTTACAATGACTTTGATTATTTAAACAATAAAAATCAATAGCAAAAGCTCAATTAAAATCAAGAAAAAAATCAAAGTAATCAAGAAAGCAAACAAATTTGAAAAGTAAAGATTCAACTAAGATTTAAAAGGCATAGGATTAGGAATTCACTACACTGCCTCATATGATAAATTGTAATCCTATCTTTGCTAATGTTCAATTATGTTCTTGAAGACGATTTGTCCTAAATTATTTAAAGCCTAATTTCTTGGTACTAAAAATGTGCTAAAACTTCATCAATCTCATTCTCATGGCAATTAATCCAAGTTCCAACCCATTAAAATTCTTGACAATCGTTGGTTCCTTGAAGGATTTAAGCCTATGTCTAAGTCTCAATTCATAAGTTTAATTCTTAGATTATCAAGCAATTAGATTTCATCTTTTGATCCTTCACCTAAAGCCCAAGATCATGTAAATATGGCGTGCAACATACCATAAGCATTAAGCATACTAAGAATGAATTAAGAACAATAATTCTCATTAACAAAGAATCAAATTAACAATTCAACATAGAGGAATAGAGAGTTTCATCTCAATCCTAAAAAAAAAGGGTTTAGCTGTTCATGGCTAATGTAGCTCAATCAAGAACAAAGGTTGAAGAAACAACCATGATTAAAAACACAAAGAGAAGATAGAGAAGATAAAGATGGAGAAGATGTCTTCAATGGTTGAATTTCAATTACTCTTGTTCTTGTATTCCAAGCCTTAGCCTCCATTCCTCGTGCCTCTAAAAGTCTCCTACAGCCTTTGTGTCTTTTATGTTTGAGGATTTGCTTCTATTTATAATAATTAGGATGAAAACTTCATTTTTTACACTCTAAAAGATCTCACACGGCTGTGTGAGTGCACGACATGACCATGTGAGTTTTAAAAACTAAATGATTTCAATGTAGGAGGGTCACATAGCCATATAACCAAGACACACGGCCGTATGACCAAGACACACGGCCGTGTGACCAAGACACACGGCCGTGTGACTTAGTCAGAAGCCTTCCTCTAGTTACACAGGGTCGCGTGACCTTGACAGAAGCTTTTTCTGAGTTACACACGGTCGTGTGTAACTCCTCAATCGCTCAATGGTTCGAAAAAAGATAAGTGATCTTCATGAAAGTTGTAACTCTTTTTCTTAGCTTAATGCCACTAGAATCACCTCGTTTCGACCTCCACAGCCCAAGTTATGCTCATTTTAACAAAGGTCAAAAATTCTGCGAATCTTGGCCATATAAATTCTGAGCTCAACTTCATTGCAATGAATCCATCTAAAGTTTCATAGAGCCATGTCAAAACACCTATTTTGGACCTAAAAACATAGAGAAAGACTAATCATGAGATACCAAGGATAATTAGATTAAATGTGACATAAATTCTAACATAAATCAATCAAAGTACACCTAAATCCATTCCAAATCAAGTACAAGATGTATGTATTTTATCCACACATCAATGGCACAAGTACTTAATCCATTCATCAATAAGCTCAAATTCTCACAAGGTATAACTCTATCAAACTTAATTTACTAATTCAATTTCTATTACCAAACAAGTCAAGTGCAAGATGAAAGATAATTCATTCACTTATGTCATGAACCTTTAAGCCTCAATTTGTCCAAACTCGTAACTTCTACACATCTCAAGAGCCATTGGAAAGCAATTAAAAACTAAAAACAAGAAGTACACATTTTTTTCAAAAACATCAAAATAGAATTTAAAAACAAAACAAAAACATAATTGAAAAATATAAAAATAGAAAACAAAATTGACAAAAAAATAAATAGATAGAAAAATAGAAAACTAAATTAAAAAAAATTGAAACAGAAAATAAATAAGTAAGGAATGGAAACTCCCTCTTTCATGTTGGATAAGTAGCATCAAGCAAGGTCACCTCCTTTGTAAATGCTTATGTCCCTAAAGCATGTCAAATAGTTTTTGATGATAACAAAGGCCAAAGTGAAGATCAAGTGCAAAAGAGAAGATCAAGCGCAAAAGGAAAAATCAAGATCAAAGAAAGAAGTCCAGAGGTTTATTTAGTTATAAGACTTAGAACATTAATGTTAAATGCTCTCAAGATTTCTCAAATGGTTTTTCAATATAACACTTCAAAATAAATGGGAAATTTCAAAGTTAAACATGCCTTTCAAGAAAACTTGAGTTTTAATCTTAAATCTAACACTCTTAAAAGGATTTATGTTTAATCAAGTGTCTTGAGGTGTTAGAAATGACTTACAAGCTTTATTGGACTTGAAAAATGTGTTCAAAGGCCAATGTAATCGATTACATGATATTTGTAATCGATTACACAGCAAACAGAGGCCTTGTAATCGATTACATGAGTAATGTAATCGATTACAAGCAAGTCAGAGGCCATGTAATCGATTACACAGTATATGTAATCGATTACAATAAGCCCAGAAAGGCAAGAACACGTTCAAAGAGTCATGTAATCGATTACATGGATATTGTAATCGATTACACAGCAAGTCAGAAGTCATGTAATCGATTACATGGATATTGTAATCGATTACAAGCAAGTCAGAAGCCATGTAATCGATTACACCAATAATGTAATCGATTACACAGAGCCCAGAAAGCCAAGAACACGTTGGAACAACAATGTAATCGATTACATGAGTTGTGTAATCGATTACACGAACCCTGACAACGTCCAATGGCTATATTAAATGCATTTAATGCATGGTCAAAACACCCCAACGGCTCTATTAATTGAGAAATTTATAAATACCAAAGTTGGGTCTTCATTTGAGGTTGACCTTGAACTAAAAACTGATCATCAATACTTCCAAACGTGAATCAATCCTCAAATCCATTTCTTGCTCTGTTTTTTATTAAAAACGTAAAAAAATTTTGAGAGCATATTAGAGCTTCAATTTGTAATCATCTACTCTAATGAGAGCTTCATTCAATCAATCTCTATTGCTTTGTAAAGAGGGTGAGGCATCCCTCAAAAAGTGTAAAGGGTGAGGTATCCCTTAGTTGAAGAGACTCAAGCTCCAAGGGTGAGGCATCCCAAAGTGTTGAGTGCTCAAGGTTGTAAAGGTTATCAAGCACCTATTGAAACTTGAAGAAATAGTGAAAAATCTCTAGTGGTTGCTTGAGGACTGGACATAGATCACAAGTGGATTGGTGATCGAACCAGGATAAATCATTGTGTTTGTTTTCTCTAAACCCTTCTCTTTACATTGAGTACTGTTTTATTAATTTGTTTGAATATTGGTACCTTTGGCTATTGCATTTATAAGTGAAAGTGTTTATCTCTTGTATCCAATCATCTCTAATCATCAATTAGCTTCAACGAAAATTGTTTATCGAGCGATTTGCGAACTTAGTTTTCATACTCAATTCACCCCCCTCTTGAGTATTGAGGCCACTTGGTAACAAGTGGTATTAGAGCTAGACTCTTGTATAAAGAGCTTAGCAACTTCAAGAGAAGTGATGGCTTCAAATGGTTTTTCATATGAAGGTTCTTCTATAAACAGACCTCCTTATTTCAATGGGGATGGTTATGCCTATTGGAAAGAAAGGATGAAAATTTTTATTGAAGCAATTGATTTAGATGTGTGGGACGCCGTTGAAAATGGTGCTTTTGTTCCAACACAAACTAAAGATGGTGTAAAAATTAATACACCTAGAAATGAATGGACCGATGATGATAAAAAGAAGGTTCAATACAATTTGAGAGCCAAGAACATCATCACCACATCCTTGGGGTATGATGAATTCTTTAGGGTGTCAAATTGCAAGACCGTAAAAGAAATGTGGGATACCCTACAAGTAACTCATGAAGGTACTAGTGAGGTAAAACGATCTCGAATAAACACTCTTACTCATGAATACGAATTGTTTAGAATGAATCAATGTGAGAGTATTCAAGATATGCAAAAGAGGTTTACTTATATTGTTAATCATCTTATCTCATTGGGAAAGACATTTCCTAATGAGGATCTTATTAACAAAGTCTTGAGATGTCTGAGCAGGAATTGGCAACCCAAAGTAACAGTGATTGCAGAATCAAGAGATTTATCAACAATGTCTCTAGCCACTTTATTTAGGAAGCTTTAAGAACATGAGCTGGAACTAAATAGGCTCAATCAAAATGAAGAGCATGACAACAAAAAGAAGGGAATTTCACTCAAAGCCACCTCCTCTACAATTGAAGATAATGATGAAGATGGTGAAGAGGATGGTGAAAGTGTTAAGCTAAGTGAGGAGAATCTTAGTCTCCTTGTGAGAAAATTTGGAAGATTCCTAAAGAACAAAGGATTTCAAAGAAGACCACCCTTTCCTCAAAAAAAAGTGTATCACAAAGGAGAAGGATCCTCTACTCCTCCAAAATGCTATGAATGTGGAAAATCGGGGCACATGAAAATGGAGTGTCCTATGTATCTCAAGAAGACGGAGAAGTTTGAGAAAAGACCTTCTAAGGAAAGGAAAGGAAGAAGAGCATATATAGCTTGGGAAGACAATGACTTAAGCTCTTCTGACGATTCGGAGAATGAAGAAGCCCATCTTTGCCTCATGGCTCAAGGAGAAGAAAGTGAAGAAAGCGACACTGAAGTAACCTCTTCTAACCTAGAACCTTCACCTTCTTATGATGAATTGCAAGATGCCTTTCAAAAATTGCATGATGAATCTTTGAAGCTCACAAAAATGGCTTTGTCTTCCAATAAAACAATCTCCTTATTGGCAAACAAAGTTTCTATTTTAACTAAGGAGATAAATGAGCTTAAAATTGAAAATGAGACTTTAGGACTCATTGATGCTAATTCATTATGCATGACTTGTTCCTCACATTATAATACATCCATATCATTACCTTGTTTATCATTGAAAGCTTTTGAAAAAGAAATTGAAGATTTGAGTAACACTCTTGCAAAATTCACTTTTGGAAGAGACAACTTGAATGTGTTGTTAGGGAAACAAAAATGTGTGTTTTAAAAAGTCGGTTTGGGATTTAATCCAAACAACCATAAAAAATCTTATAAGAACTTCTTTGTTTCCTCAAATACTTCAAGTAGTCCCTTTGTTAAATGCTTTCACTGTGGTAGGAAAGGGCATAGTGCATCAACTTGCAATGTTAGAAAGAACATAAACACTAAATTGGAATAAAAAGAGTTTGGGTTCCTAAAGGCACCATGCCTAATTCTAACACACAAGGACCCAAGACAATTTAGGTACGAAAGGTTAAAACTTGAATGTGTGTTGTAGGTGTGCTTGAAGACCAAGAGCTCAAGTTGGTATATTGATAGTGGTTGCTCCAAGCACATGATCGGTGACGGCTCCAAGTTCTCCTCTCTTATACCCAAGAAACATGGTCATGTCACATATGGTGATAACAACAAAAGGAAGATTCTTGGAATTGGCAAAGTTGGTAAGGTCCCTTCATCATCTATTGATAATGTTTTGTTTGTTGAAGGACTTAAACATAATTTGCTTAGTATTAGTCAATTGTGTGATAAAGGCAATAGAGTTATATTTGATTCTTCTTGTTGCATAATTGAGGGAAAGGATGATAAGCAAGTTAAGTTTGTTAGTCATAGAGTCAATAATATATATATGACTAGTCTCGATGATATCTCCTCAAATGATGCTAAATGCTTTATGAGTAAAGAAAATGATTCATGGTTATGGCATAGAAGAATTGGTCACATTCACATGGATCACTTAAACAAATTGGTTTCTAAAGAACTAGTAATTGGTCTTCCAAAGCTCAAATTTGAAAAAGACAAACTTTGTGATGCATGTCAAAAGAGAAAACAAGTAAAGGTCTCTTTTAAAGCTAAAAACATAGTTTCAACTTCTAGACCTTTACAACTTTTGCACATGGATCTTTTTGGGCCCTCTAGAACTATGAGCTTTGGTGGGAATTACTATGCATTAGTGATTGTGGATGATTTTTCTAGGTTTACATGGACATTATTCTTGGCCCACAAAAATGATACTTTTCAATCATTTAAAAAACTTGTCAAAGTTATCCAAAATGAAAAAGGTTTTTGTATTGCATCTATAAGAAGTGACCATGGGGTGAATTTGAAAATCATGAATTTGAAACTTTTTGTGATGAACATGACATTGAGCATAATTTTTCTGCCCTTAGAACACCACAACAAAATGATGTTGCAGAAAAGAAAAATCAATCTTTAGAGGAAATGACAAGAACTATGCTCAATGAGGCCAACCTTCCTAAGTACTTTTGGGTAGATGCGGTTAACACCGCTTGTTATGTTATGAATAGAGCCCTAATAAGGCCAATTTTAAAGAAAACCCTATATGAATTGTACAAAGGAAGGAAACCAAATGTGTCACATCTTCATGTCTTTGGATGTAAATGCTTTGTTTTGAATAATAGAAAGGATAACTTGGGGAAGTTTGATGCAAAATCTGATGAGGGAATATTCATTGGTTATTCTATTCATAGTAAGGCCTTTAGAGTCTATAATAAACGAACTATGACCATAGAAGAGTCCATATATGTTGCATATGATGAAACTAACCCAAATGAGCCGAGAAAGGAACTTGTTGATGATATTGCAGAAATCTTGGCAAAAACGCATTGGAAAATCAAGAGAAAGAGGTCAAGAAGCAAGAAGAGAGACTCCTTGATCACTCATGGCAAAAAGATTCAGAAATCTTTGACCTACCCAAAGAATGGAGGACTTCAAGATATCACCCTCTCGACAAGGTGATTGGTGATGTATCAAAAGGGGTAATCACTCGAAACTCACTTAGAAATACATATAATCACCTAGCCTTTGTCTCTCAAGTTGAACCTAAAGACATAAATGAGGCCATTAATGATGAGCATTGGATCTTGGCCATGCAAGAAGAACTAAACCAATTTGAGAGAAATCAAGTTTGGAAATTAGTTCCAAGGCCCAATGATCATCCTATAATTGGCACTAAATGGGTCTTTAGGAACAAACTTGATGAAACGGGCTTAATAATAAGAAATAAAGCTAAGCTTGTAGCTAAGGGATATAATCAAGAAGAAGGTATAGACTATGAAGAAACTTATGCTCCCGTATCTAGGTTAGAGGCCATTAGAATGTTACTTGCATATGCTTGCATCATGGATTTCAAACTCTATCAAATGGATGTCAAAAGTGTTTTTTTTAAATGGTTTTATACAAGAAGAGGTGTATGTGGAACAACCTCCTGGTTTTGAAGATTTTGAATTGCCCAACCATGTTTTTAAACTGAAAAAGGCCTTGTATGGCTTGAAACAAGCTCCTAGAACTTGGTATGAAAGGTTGAGTAAATTCCTTTTAGAAAAAGGCTTTTCTAGAGGCAAAGTTGACACTACCATTTTCATAAAACATAAAATGCATGACATACTTCTAGTTCAAATCTATGTTGATGACTGACGAGCGCCGAACTCAGTCAAAATTATAACTGAAGTTATTACCTAAGCTTGTAGCACAGTGACAACACCGAATCATCTCCACGAGGATTGTAGATGCAATTTAATCAAATCAAGTGAAAGTTTAGCAAATGGGGGTTTGACAGTTTAAGATCGCACTTAACAAAATTAAAGGAAGAAATAACAATTAAAGAGCAGTCAATTTAGAAACCTATCCAAGATTGGGTGGATTCAATCATAGACCCTTCATAGAACACTTGAAGCGCAATTGAATTGTTAATTTGGATCTAACCGAGATCTCTGCATCAAATCCAGAATTTATACTAGACGATCGTCTAGAATTCAATTAACAAGTGATAAACACAAATCCACAATCACACCATTCATGAAGATCTATGTTAATTTCAAGTACCAAATTCAATTAACTTAAGCACAAATCAGTAACCTAACCTTTTCAATTCTGTGATTAATTTAGATCAATCAGTTATAAGTTTCATCACAAATCTCAATCTTCATTTATGTGATTAGTTTAGATCAATCAGTTCTAAGTTTCATCACAAATCTCAATCTTAAACCAAGGTCAAATCATATCAACATAAATAGAATCACCATTCATGCATTCAAGATCAAGAAGAAGAAAAAAACAGAAGAAGAAAAGAGAAATTCAATTACAAATCAAATACAATACATAACTAAGGTCTCAAGAATCCAAACCACAATCTCTTCAAGAGTTCTAAATTGACCGAAAGTAGCTTAGCCCTCCATTACCATGAAGGGGAGCATCAAAATATACAAAAGCTATGAGAAACTATGAAGAAACAAGAAGAAACTATGAGAGAAATGAAGGAGAATACAACTTGTTATTCATGATAACCAATGGTGCCTTTTATAGAAGTCTAGGGTAACAAAAGGACAAAGGGGAGTGGGTGGATGAGTGGGTTGGTGGAGTGGAGTGGTTGAGTGGGTTGGTGGAGTGGAGTGGTTGAGGACGAAAATTTCTTGTCTGACTTGGAAGCCAAAAACGACCAACTATACTTCAGATCCATGAAAAGTACTCTTCATAAAAGTTGTTTATTTGGATCTTAACTATCAACTATCCAAATTTCAGCCCATCTCCATTATTACAGCTTGAGATATGATTTTATGAGTGCACACCGTTCGGATTCTAGTGAAAGAACCCGTATTCTGACTTCCATGTAAACTTAGGTCCCTTAGACATCTGTTTAGGACTTCGAGCTCTTCATCAAAGTTGTAGAGCTTCCTCTTAACTTTTCTACAAGGTAAAATTCATGATTATCAGATATCAGGAACTCAAGTTATGGCCAAAATACAGAAACAGTGTCAAATCTCAATAATGCTGAAAATATTCAATTAGGACCAATTTGAGCTCAAACTCACAAAATCATACTAAACTCAATCAATTAAGAATATGGAGAGTGTAAATGACTAAACATAAGGGTTTCTTAATGAATAAAATATATGATTATCAAATTCTCCCACACTTAGCTTTTTGCACTCCTGGGCAAAACTTAAGACCAAAACAAGGACATAAGAGATTAACAAAAATTTAAATTCCAACGACATTCAGGAGCCCAAAATTTTACAATCAAGAAGAACAACCAAAGGTTCAAGGGATCAAACATTCATGAGTTAACAATTCTCCACATCTCAAACCAACAAGCAAGGTATCTTCAACATGAATCGAGAATGATAGATCTTCAATAGATTCTCTCTCAATCTCTCAAGTGTTTAAAAGGTAGGTATTTCACTCAATTCAAGCCATGAAAATTACACTACCATAAGCTTGCTTATCTTTTACTTCTCCACTACTCAAAACACATGCACACACAAATCATGAGGACTTTATTCAAGGTTGTAGTGAGGTCAAGGTAACAGAAGAGGATAAAATGGATATGAGAAGATAAATACCAAAGGGAATAAAAGCAAATGAGAGCTGAGTTCAAATAACAAGCATAAAAGTTCATCCCAACTCTAATGTATATCCCTTTACATATTCATTTCCTAACCCTTTTCTTTTCTTTTTATATATATATATATATGAACATAATTATATACATACATTTTTCCTCTTTTTTTTTTTAGGCACTCTTTCCTTTTTCAACAACTATTTTGTACACACACCCCCACACTTGTTCAAAAACTCATCCATTAACCAAGCTAATGTTCTTTTATTCCCTAAGGTAAAGTAAGAACACGATTTTTCATTTAAGGCACATAATGAGCTAGAAACAAGGAATGGTCAAATAAGCTCAAAGGGGTTAAGTAAAGGAAAATATACAAGGTTGGCAGGAATCAGAGAATTTTCAAGAAGTCAAAAGAGTGCTTGATATCATATTGAAAACAAGGTTGGCTATTCGGTTAAACTAGCTAATTAAGAAAGAGGGCCTCAATCATGTTCATGCATGCAAGTGAAATATAGCCTCAGAAAGAATCAAAGCAAGTTCTAGAGTGGTCATTAACATGAGTGAAAATCACACAAGAAAGAAGAGAATGGCATAAATGTTGAATCCATCCATTAGGCTCAAAATCTCACAAGGTATGCATCCATCAAACTCAATTCATCAATTCAATCATTCATCACCAAGCATATCAGTTCAAGAAGGGAGAAAAGTTATTCAATCATGCAATGAACCTTTTCTCTTTTTTTTTGATTTTTTTTAAACAAAAAAAAATGCTAAAATCTCTCCCCCACACTTAATATAACATTGCCCTCAATGTGAAAGAGAGATATAGAAAAGAGCAATACAACCTGATAAGAAGTGAATCAACGCCAAGCGAAAAAAGAAGACACCTTGTCGGTCTGCCGCATCGGACACGAAAAGAAATCAAATAATAAAACTTTAGTACTTCCACAATTTAACACTAATTAATTACTACCTAAAAAAAAAACTCCTTACTCTGCCACCAATTAAGATGTGTCTCAAGAGTAAAATTACTCCTTACTCTGCCATCACTAATTAGTTTAATAAGTCCATGACAATTATATCATGCTTTCCAAACAAAACAACAACAAATTTTGTTTTTGTTTTTGTTTTTGTTTTTATTTTTTTTATTCATAATGCGGATGGTGTCCATTTACAATGAAAGCTTTGGCAGTGACCTCACTTTTAATCTGAACAGCACCAGAAGGAAAAACCTTAGTAACAATAAATGGTTTATCCCATCTAGACCTTAATTTGCCAGGCATGAGTCGGAGACGGGAGTTATAAAGGAGAACTTTTTGACCAATCTTAAATGTTTTCCTCAGAATCAACTTATCATGGAAGGCTTTGGTCTTCTCCTTATAAAGTTTGGAACTTTCATAAGCCTCCAAGCGGATCTCCTCTAATTGCTACAGCTGCAGCTTCCTCTCCATACCTGCTTGATCTGGGTCCAAGTTGCACCTTTTCATCGCCCAGAATGCATGATGCTCAATTTCCACTGGCAGGTGGCAAGCTTTTCCAAAAATAATTTGATACGGAGACATCCCGATTGGTGTCTTATAAGCAGTCCGGTAAGCCCATAAAGCATCCTCAAGCCTCTTGCTCCAGTCATTTCTGTTAAGTTGAACTGTCTTCTGGAGTATCTGCTTGATCTCCCTGTTGGAAATCTTGGCTTGCCCATTAGTTTGGGGATGGTAAGGTGTAGAAACTCTGTGCAAGACCCCATACTTTTTCATTAAAGCTTCCATGCTTCGATTACAAAAATGTGAACCCTGATCACTGATGATGGCCTTCGGAACTCCAAACTTGCAGAAAATCTGTGATCTAACAAAATCTACAACAACTTTGGAATCATCAGTCCGAGTAGCTTTCGCCTCCACCCACTTGGATACATAATCAACAGCTAGCAAAATGTAAACAAAGCCAAAAGAAACAAGAAAGGGTCCCATAAAATCAATACCCCATACATCAAAAATCTCACAGAACAATAAGGATTTCTGGGGCATCTCATTCCTTCGAGAAGTGTTTCCTGTTCTTTGGCATTGATCACAAGATTTACAAAACACATATGCATAATGAAATAAAGTGGGCCAATATAATCTAGATTCCAAAACTTTCCTAGCAGTCCTTTGGGGACCAAAATGACCGCCACATGCAAGTTTATGACAAAAGCTAAGAATAGAATGGAATTCATTATCAGGCACGCATCTCCTAATGACTTAGTCACTACAAAATTTCCACAGATAAGGGTCGTCCCACACATAATATTTTGACTCACTCTTCAATTTATCAAT
Organism: Ormosia semicastrata; assembly: GCA_029884595.1. Lineage (NCBI taxonomy): Eukaryota > Viridiplantae > Streptophyta > Magnoliopsida > Fabales > Fabaceae > Ormosia > Ormosia semicastrata. Next base: position 19,553,604 of record JAQQTO010000034.1, read on the forward strand.
CTGAGCCCTAATAAAATGTGTAGGGAAAACACCAACAACTACGAAATTTATCAAATCAGCAAACCAAGGAGTGTTACCTTGCAGCTTGAAAAGCTGCTCATCAGGGAAGACATCATGGATAGGAAAAGTATCTGCCTCCCTTTCAATTCGGCTTAGGTGATCAGCCACTAAATTCTCCGCTCCACTTTTATCACGGATTTCAATATCGAACTCTTGGAGGAGCAAAATCCACCTAATCAACCTAGGCTTTGCATCAAGCTTCTTCAGGAGAAACTTCAGAGCTGTATGATCTGAAAACACAACCACTCTAGAACCAAGCAAATATGATCGAAATTTGTCTAAAGCAAAAACAATTGCTAAAAGTTCCTTTTTAGTAGTGGTGTAGTTGACTTGTGCAGGATCTAAAGTTCTTGAAGCATAGGAGATGACATGCGATATTTTGCCGATCCTTTGTGCAAGAACAGCTCCCAAAGCATAATTAGAGGCATCACACATGAGCTCAAATGGGAGTGTCTAATCTGGTGGCTGGATGATAGGTGTACTGGTCAATGCTTGCTTCAAGTGATTGAAGGCATCCTTGCATTTCTGGTCAAAATGGAACTCCACTTCTTTTTGTAGCAAGTTGGATAGTGGAAGAGCAATTTTGCTAAAATCTTTTATGAATCGCCTATAGAAACCTGCATGACCAAGGAAAGAACGAACCTCCCGCACGCATGTGGTGAAATAATATCTATTTTTGCAGGATATACCTCAATACCCTTGCTAGATATTATATGCCCTAAAACTATGCCTTGCTCTACCATGAAATGACATTTCTCAAAATTCAGAACAAGGTTAGCCTTAATGCATTTATGCAAAACCTGAGTCAAATTATCCAAACATGCATCAAAGGAAGAGCCATAGACAGTAAAGTCATCCATGAATATATCCATGCAATTTTCTAAAAGGTCAGAAAATATACTTACCATACACCTTTGAAAGGTGCCTGGAGCGTTGCACAAACCAAAAGGCATCCTTCTGTATGCAAATGTGCCAAATGGGCAAGTGAAAGTAGTTTTATCTTGGTCTTCTGGGGCTATATGGATCTGAAAATAACCCGAATATCCATCCAAGAAACAGTAATGCGACTTGCTAGCTAGTCTCTCTAACATCTGATCAATGAAAGGTAATGGGAAATGATCTTTCCTGGTGGCTTGGTTAAGTCATCTGTAATCAATGCAAACCCGCCAGCTGTTTTGAATTCTTGTGGGTAGTAGCTCATTATTCTGATTTTCAACTACTGTGACCCCAGATTTCTTTGGAACAACTTGCACGGGGCTCACCCATTTACTATCAGATATAGGATAAATAATGCCAGCTTGCAGTAGCTTGGTAACTTCCTTTTTTACCACATCCAGAGGGGGTTCGATCTCCTTTGGGTGCCGTCTTGGTTTAGTATCTTCCTCCAACAAAATCCTATGCATGCATGTGGAGGGACCGATACCAGGAAGATCGCAAGTGTCCATCGATGGCTTGTTTATTACGCCTCAAAAACGCAGTAATTTTTCTTCTTGATCAGTTACAAATTTTTATCAACAATCACAGTGAACTTCTCACCATCTTCCAAATATGCATATTTAAGATGGTCCAAAGAAAATCTTTAATTCTAAGGATGGAGGTCACATACAATGGAGGCAAGAAGTTGTTTGAAACAACTAACTCAAAGCAATATTAAATTCAATATACTCGACTCTCATTTTCACATGCTGCATCATTCAAGTCAGCAGCTACATCACCACTCATAACTGCATAAATCTCAGCACATGCAGCACATGATACAATATCACAGCCAGCACATGTTTCACAGGTAACAGAATCTAGAAAATCAACAATATCAGGAAATTCAACATAAGCATCGTCAACTAGCATATCAATCACATCAACATGGAAAACAGAATGCTCCTCTAGGGGATGTCTTATGGCCTCAAAAATGTTAAATTGTACCACATCGTCGCCAAATTCCATGGAAAGGGTGCCAGAATGCACATCTATCTTGATCCTGGCTGTCTTGAGGAAAGGTCTGCCTAGGATCAATGGAGCATGGTTTGTTGAAGACTCATCTTCTATGTTCAGAATATAGAAGTCCGCTGGAAAAATTAGCTCATTCACCTGAACTAACACATCTTCTAGCACTCTGCAGGATGCGATGAGTGGTCTTATTTGCCAACTGAATCACTATACCAAGTAGGTTGCAAAGTGCCAATGTTCAGGACTGATATATTGACATAGGCATGACATTAATCGAAGCACCTAAGTCTAGCATTGCATGTTCAAATTTGGAGTTACCTATCGTGCAAGGAATTGTGAAAGTTCCAGGATCTTTGCATTTTTGTGGCATGCTTGGTAGAATCATTGCGAAACATTTATGCCCATGCTTATTTTCTCGGTACCCTTAAGTCTTCTCTTGTGAGTACACAACTCTTTGAGGAATTTGGCATACTTGGGAATCGCTTGATTGCATCAAGGAGGGAATATTGATTTCCACCTTCACGAATGTGTCCATGACTTCTCTTTCTATTTACGTTTGTGCGGTATGCTTGGACCGTGTGTGACTCTGTTTGGAAAAGGTAGTGGAATGGCCGATTTGAATTCTCTCGCACATTTCTTCGTGTCACTGATTTTTGATTTGAGCTATCCACTTTCTTACGTTTCGGTCACCTTCGGTTGTTGCACTTGTAGTTTAGGTTATGGTGGAGTAGGGACCGTCAACTCTCTCCGCCACTTCTCAAGCTAATGGCACTTACATTGCCTCTTGGGTTGTTATTTGTTTGTGAAGGCAATAGGTTCGACCCTTGACTTTTAGCTCACTCGAGTGGTTGCCATCTGCCCAATTTGAGTTTGTAAATTCTGGATGGTGGCATTGACATTCTATTTGAAACTGTTTCATCAAGTCTTCGAAAGGTGGCTCACCGGAGTGGTTCTTTGGAGCAAGTAGGCTGGAGAAATTGCTTGCATGGGTGGCGCTTGAGTTGTGCTTGCCTAAATGCAAGTGGTTGATACTTGTTGCTAGGGCCTGTAGCTTGGTATCTAAACTGCGGTTGCTGCTGTTGGTAGGGCTGTTGTTGTTGTTGACTAGAATTTCCATATCTCAAGTTGGGATGGTCCCTCCAGCCAGGGTTATAGGTATTAAAAAATGGATCATATTTGGGCTGCTGCTGTGATTGCTGATATTGGGGTCTACCAGGAAAAATACCAGCTACTGCAACAGATTGCTCTGGAAAAATAGAACCACCATCCTGAAGTGTGGGACATGCATTAGTAGGATGAGATGAACAAGAGCAAATGCCACACACAGATTTGACCATCGCATTGGTGCTTGTTGTCCCATTGCTAACTGCCTCACCAAAGAAGTTAATTCATCAAGTCTGTGTTCCATTCTCTGTTGGTCTACATGAGATGATTGAATCTCATTGACTCCTCTGGTTGAAGTAATAATTCATGTGCCAAATTGTTAGGTGTTGGCTACCATGTTTGCTATCAAATCTCTCACTGCTGCAGGGGTCTTGTCTACTAAGGCTCCTCCAGAGGCAGTATCCACCATGCTTCTGTCATTTGGCAGCAAGCCTTCATAGAAATATTGAATTAAGAGTTGATCGGTGATTTGGTGGTGGGGACAGCTCGAGCACAGCTTCTTGAATCTTTCCTAATATTCATGCAGGGTCTCTCCTGTCATTTGTCTTATGCCACATATATCTTTTCTAATGGCAGCAGCTCTAGAGGCAGGGCAAAATTTCTCTAAGAACAACCGCTTCATGTCAGTCCAACTTGTTACTAAACCTGGTGAAAGATAAAATAACCAATCCTTGGCTATATCAGCAAGTGAGAAAGGAAATGCCCTCAGCTTGATGTGCTCTTCTGAGATCCCATGTGGCTTCATGGTTGAATAAACCACATGGAACTCCTTTAGATGCTTATGGGGATTCTCACCTGCAAAACCGTGAAACTTGGGCAACAAATGTATCAATCCAGATTTTAACTCAAAATCAGCATCAAGATCTGGGTATTGAATACACAAAGACTGGTTAGTTATATCAGGAGCAGCAAGATCCTTAAGAGTTCTATTCTGTATGTTATTAGCCATGGTTTCAGAATTATTCAAGATCTCAAGTTCACTCCCAATATTAAGATCAAATTCAGAAACAATTCTTGCACTTAGCCTACGAGCTCGAATCAACCTATGCAAGGTTTTATCAATCTCAGGATCAAAGTCAACCAAGTTATCAGGCTCGGACCTAGTCATGCATCACACAAAACAAATAAATAAGCAAAATACACTAGACAATGGATAAAAATGTTAGAAAAGTTAATAAAAAGCAAAAGTTAGTAAAAACACTAAAAATGAAAAGATTACACTTACTAATCCCCGGCAACGGCATTAAAATTTTGACGAGCGCCGAACTCAGTCAAAATTATAACCGAAGTTATTACCTAAGCTTGTAGCACAGTGACAACACCGGATCATCTCCACGAGGATTGTAGATGCAATTTAATCAAATCAAGTGAAAGTTTAGCAAAGGGGGGTTTGACAGTTTAAGATCGCACTTAACAAAATTAAAGGAAAAAATAACAATTAAAGAGCAGTCAATTTAGAAACCTATCCAAGATTGGGTGGATTCAATCATAGACTCTTCATAGAACACTTGAAGCGCAATTGAATTGTTAATTTGGATCTAACCGAGATCTCTGCATCAAATCCAGAATTCATACTAGACGATCGTCTAGAATTCAATTAACAAGTGATAAACACAAATCCGTAATCACACCATTCATGAAGATCTATGTTAATTTCAAGTACCAAATTCAATTAACTTAGGCACAAATCAGTAACCTAACCTTTTCAATTCTGTGATTAATTTAGATCAATCAGTTCTAAGTTTCATCACAAATCTCAATCTTCATTTATGTGATTAGTTTAGATCAATCAGTTCTAAGTTTCATCACAAATCTCAATCTTAAACCAAGATCAAATCAGATCAACATAAATAGAATCACCATTCATGCATTCAAGATCAAGAAGAAGAAAAGAGAAATTCAATTACAAATCAAATACAATACATAACCAAGGTCTCAAGAATCCAAACCACAATCTCTTCAAGAGTTCTAAATTGACCGAAAGTAGCTTAGCCCTCCATTACCATGAAGGGGAGCATCAAAATATACAAAAGCTATGAGAAACTATGAAGAAACAAGAAGAAACTATGAGAGAAATGAAGGAGAATACAACTTGTTATTCATGATAACCAATGGTGCCTTTTATAGAAGTCTAGGGTAACAAAAAGACAAAGGGGAGTAGGTGGTTGAGTGGGTTGGTGGAGTGGAGTGGTTGAGGACAAAAATTTCTTGTCTGACTTGGAAGCCAAAAACGACTAACTATACTTCATATCCATGAAAAGTACTCTTCATGAAAGTTGTTTATTTGGATCTTAACTATCAACTATCCAAATTTTAGCCCATCTCCATTATTACAGCTTGAGATATGATTTTATGAGTGCACACCGTTCGGATTCTAGTGACAGAACTCGTATTCTGACTTCCATGTAAACTTAGGTCCCTTAGACATCTATTTAGGACTTCAAGCTCTTCATCAAAGTTGTAGAGCTTCCTCTTAGCTTTCCTACAAGGTAAAATTCATGATTATCAGATATCAGGAACTCAAGTTATGGCCAAAATACAGAAACGGTGTCAAATCTCAATAATGCTGAAAATATTCAATTAGGACCAATTTGAGCTCAAACTCACAAAATCATACCAAACTCAATCAATTAAGAATATGGAGAGTGTAAATGACTAAACATAAGGGTTTCTTAATGAATAAAATATGTGATTATCAATGACATTATATTTGGAGCTACTAACAACTCTCTTTGTAAAGAATTTTCAAATATTATGCAAAGTGAGTTTGAAATATCCATGATGGGTGAGCTCAACTTCCTCCTTGGTCTCCAAATCAAGCAAACAAGAAAAGGAACGTTCATAAGCTAATCCAAGTATTGCAAGGAGCTGCTCAAGAAGTTTGGAATGGACAATGCCAAGCATATGGCTACTCCTATGGGCACCTCTTGCTATTTGGACAAGGATGAAGGAGGTAAATCAGTAGAAATTATGAAATATAGAGGTATGAATGGCTCTCTCCTTTACCTCACTGCAAGTAGGCCTGATATAATGTTTAGTGTATGCATGTATGCTAGATATCAAGCTAATCCTAAAGAATCACACCTAAGTGCTATTAAGAGAATAATGAAATATCTAATAGGCACATCACAAATGGGTTTATGGTACCCTAAAGGTGCCTCATGTAGTCTTATTGGGTATTCCGATTCTGATTTTGCTGGGTGCAAAATGGATAGAAAGAGCACTAGTGGGACATGCCACTTGCTTGGAAGCTCACTAGTTTCTTGGCACAGCAAGAAGCAAAATAGTGTGGCATTGTCTATAGCTGAAGCTGAGTATGTTGCAGCTGGGAATTGTTGTTCTCAAATCCTTTGGATGAAACAACAACTCTTGGACTATGGTCTTGAGCTTGATCACATCCCCATAAGATGTGATAATACTAATGCAATCAATTTTTCAAAAAATCCCATCTTGCATTCTAGGACTAAACATATTGAAATATGACATCATTTCATTAGAGACCATGTTTAAAAGGGTGATTGTATGCTTGAGTTTGTAGAAACCACTAAGCAACTAGCTGACATTTTCACTAAACCCCTAACAAAAGAAGCATTTTTATATATAAGAAATAAACTTGGTATATTGGATCAATCATGCATAAATTAACTAATTACTGCATAATCCTAAAACTAATACATAAACTTGTGTTTTTCTGCATAATTATGCCACATTGCTGCATAATCTCTGAAGTTCTCATTATATTTGAATCCAATACTGACTTGAGCGTCGAAGATTTTCCTTAAGTTGTTTTGCAGGTGCTCCCTCATGCCCAAGACTCCCAAGCAACTCAACATCCTCAAATTTTCACCAAAAATGGTGTATTTCTTGGTAAAAATGGTAATTTTGATCAATTATGTGAGTTGAATCATAATATGATTGGATTATATGTTTGCATGATGATTTGAATTGATCTAAGTTGCTTTGGAACTGATTTGGATGGATTAAAATTGATTATATGCTGATTGGAATGCAAAATTTGAGTTAAAGAGTGTTGGTAATCGATTACAATGCCTTTGTAATCGATTACACAGGTTCTGTCAAGCATGTAATCGATTACACAGCTTTTGTAATCGATTACAATCAACTCAGAACTCAGGTAATCGATTACATCAACTATGTAATCGATTACAAGGTTCCCCAGAAGCGTGGTAATCGATTACACCAGAAATGTAATCGATTACACACCCACCAGAATGCATGTAATTGATTACACACCCAATGTAATCGATTACACAGGGTTTTTAAAAAGGTTTCTGACGCGCGCAGAGTTCATTTTTTTCAGAACCTTTCATCTCCTTCGTCTTCCTCCTCTGCTCCCACGCAACCCAAACCTCTAAATCTCTCATTTCTCACTCAAATATCCATCAAAATCCCTCATTTCACCTCTCTCAATCTCGGAAAACTCCTCTCCACACACCCCATCTCTCAAAATCTCTTCACATCCCTCACTCAAATCTCCCCATCACCTCTCACGAACCCTATCCCACTTGTCTGCCCTAATCTCGTCCCTCTCTCTCTCCTCACTCATCCCCAACCACTTACCACTCATCCCACTCTAATCCTTCTCATCAATGGCTGAATCCTCTCATCGCTCAAAGCGCCCAAGAACAGGGGCTGCCATTGGAGGGTCCTCTAGTGGTGCTTCCCGCAACATCTCTGGCCTGGACCTCACGAGACACTTCTCCATAGTGAAGCGAGCTGAGTTGTTCTGGAAAAACTTCTAGCTTTGTAAGATCATCTCTCCCAGGTATCTTCCCATCACCTTCTGCGAGAGTGAACCTTTAGAAAGCTTTAGAACCATAGAAATTTTAGGTTTGCTGGGTTTCCTGAGCATAGAGAAAGCTATCTACCCTAACCTTGTGCGAGTCTTTTATGCAAACCTGAAAGTTGAGGATAATTACATAATCTCTGAAGTGAAAAAGCAACAAATTAAGTTAACAATGGCTGAATGGTATAGGCTAACGAAGCTCACTCCAAATGGAGCTAACTTATGTGGAAATGCAAATGTCTGGGGGCATGAGTTTGAGCACAAGGCTGCTCTTCTCTCATTAATTAGGACTGGATACTCCCCCCTAGTGATCCTAAATGAAGAATTATGGCCACTGGCCTAACTATGGAGAACAGGGTTCTCCACTACCTTTTGGTCCGTGGATTGATTCCTGTGGGAGGAATTACTCCGTGTTCTCAAGGATGATGTGGTTGCCTTATGGGCAATGACCACAGGCGGCCAATAAACTTGGGTTACTACATTATAGAGCATATGCTGGATGTCAAGAAAAAGAAGAACTCTGCTCTCCCTTTCGCCATGTTGGTAACCACCATCCTAGAGCACTGTCGCATTTCACTGGCTGAAGAGTCTATGGACACCAGCTCGAAAGGACCACAATCCATTGGCTTGCATACCCTGAAGAAGCTCCAGCTCTACAAAGTGGATGATAGGTGGCATTACATTGCTCATGGCACGTTTGGTCATATCCATCATGATCCGGATAGTGACGATGATGAGGAGGCTCAGCATCTTACCCCTGCTCCTGCTCTCGCTCCAGCTACTCTTGACCTCCTGCTCCAAGAGATACGCAACCTGAGCTCTAATGTAAACACACGCACGGATCACCTAGAGCAGAAGATAGACCATCTTGAGCTGAGGATGGACTACTCCGATCAAGAGCTTGCCTCGATTCGATCCCTCCTGGGTGGACCTCCTATTTCTCCGAGTGCTGCTGCTGCCCCTCCCACATCCTCTGCCTCTCCGGTTCCCCTGTCCTTCGCTGGTCCATCCGGCGTTCCTGCTGATGATGAAGAGCTTCTGGACTCTGACGACGATCTTGAGCCCGGTGATGATAACATTGCTGCGGATCCAGAGGGTGATGTTTTTTGTGACAGCGAGGCCACTGACAGTGATCATAGCCCATTGCCTTAATGCTTTTTGTTTTGATGACTACCTTGTATTTATTTTGTTTTGACTCTGATTATATAACATTGGTATACATTTATGGTGTTTTTTGGTTATTGGCTACTGGTTGTGAGAAGTTCCTTTGTACATACTGATTAATGATATATGAACTTGTTTCCGCTTTGACCGTTTGGCCTTTTGAAATATTGATTGGACTGATTAATCTCTTTGGCGTTCTTGTTCTGGAAAAATTTGGGAATCATGAAATATAGCTGTTATGCTGTCCATTTTTTTCTTTAAATGCTTATGTCTTTTTTATAATGCCAACGGGGGAGAAAATAAGGAAAAATGAAATGAAATCTAATTAAAGGTTGCATGAGTAATTAAGGTTGCATGAGTACGGGGGAGTTATTGAGCTTTTGAGCTCTTAAGCTTTTCATATGCAAAATCTAACCCAATATCATGCATAAACTCCGGGGGAGTATTGCGCCTAAATGTCTATTATATACAAATGTAAAAACTCTTTCTTTTTCCTATGATCAGTTTGTCATCATCAAAAAGGGGGGAGAATGTGAATACTTATGTCCCTAAAGCATGTCAAATAGTTTTTTATGATAACAAAGGCCAAAGTGAAGATCAAGTGCAAAAGAGAAGATCAAGCGCAAAAGGAAAAATCAAGATCAAAGAAAGAAGTCAAGAGGTTTATTTAGTTATAAGACTTAGAACATTAATGTTAAATGCTCTCAAGATTTCTCAAATGATTTTTCAATATAACACTTCAAAATAAATGGGAAATTTCAAAGTTAAACATGGCTTTCAAGAAAACTTGAGTTTTAATCTTAAATCTAACACTCTTAAAAGGATTTATGTTTAATCAAGTGTCTTGAGGTGTTAGAAATGACTTACAAGCTTTATTAGACTTGAAAAATGTGTTCAAAGGCTAATGTAATCAATTACATGATGTTTGTAATCGATTACACAGCAAACAGAGGCCTTGTAATCGATTACATGAGTAATATAATCGATTACAAGCAAGTCAGAGGCCATGTAATCGATTACACAGTATATGTAATCGATTACAATAAGCCCAGAAAGGCAAGAACACGTTCAAAGAGTCATGTAATCGATTACATGAATATTGTAATCGATTACACAGCAAGTCAGAAGTCATGTAATCGATTACATGGATATTGTAATCGATTACAAGTAAGTTAGAAGCCATGTAATCGATTACACCAATAATGTAATCGATTACACAGAGCCCAGAAAGCCAAGAACACGTTGGAACAACAATGTAATCAATTACATGAGTTGTGTAATCAATTACACGAACCCTGACAACGTCCAACGGCTATATTAAATGCATTTAATGCATGGTCAAAACACCCCAACGACTCTATTAATTGAGAAACTTATAAATACCAAAGTTGGGTCTTCATTTGAGGTTGACCTTGAACCAAAAACTGATCATCAATACTTCCAAACGTGAATCAATCCTCAAATCCATTTCTTGCTCTGTTTTTTGTTTAAAACGTGAAAAATCTTTGAAAGCATATTAGAGCTTCAATTTGTAATCATCTACTCTAATGAGAGCTTCATTCAATCAATCTCTATTGCTTTGTAAAGAGGGTGAGGCATCCCTCCAAAAGTGTAAAGGGTGAGGTATCCCTTAGTTGAAGAGACTCAAGCTCCAAGGGTGAGGTATCCCAAAGTGTTGAGTGCTCAAAGTTGTAAAGGTTATCAAGCACCTATTGAAGCTTGAAGAAATAGTGAAAAATCTCTAGCGGTTGCTTGAGGACTAGACGTAGATCACAAGTGGATTGGTGATCGAACCAGGATAAATCATTGTGTTTGTTTTCTCTAAACCCTTCTCTTTACATTGAGTATTGTTTTATTGATTTGTTTGAATATTGGTACCTTTGGCTATTGCATTTATAAGTGAAAGTGTTTATCTCTTGTATCCAATCATCTCTAATCATCAATTAGCTTTAACAAAAATTGTTTATCAAACGATTTGCGAAAGATTTGCGAACTTAGTTTTCATACTCAATTCACCCCCCTCTTGAGTATTGAGGCCACTTGGTAACATCCTCCATGGTATGCCCTTGGAAACCATCATGAAAGTGCTTGAGTCTATGCACATTAGCCTTGAAGCTCCTCTTTGTAGTCACATCTTGAAGCTTAACTACACCATAAGGAAAAACATTAGTAACAACAGAAGGACCTTCCCACCTAGATCTCAATTTTCTGGGCATTAATTTAAGACGAGGATTATATGAAAGCATTTTTTGACCAATCTCAAATGTTTTTCTCATAATCATCTTACCATGGAAGGCTTTGGTCTTCTCTTTATAAAGTTTAGAACTTTCATATGCCTCCAAGTGTATCTCCTCTAATTCCTACAACTGTAGCTTCCTCTCCACGCCCACTTAGTCTAGGTCCAAGTTACACCTCTTCACAGCCCAAAATGCACGATACTCAATTTCTACCAGCAGGTGGCATGCCTTGCCAATGACAATCCGATAAGGGGACATCCCAATTGGTGTCTTATAGGCAATCTGATAAGCCCATAAAGCATCCTCAAGCCTTTTGCTCTAGTTCTTTCTATTAGGTTGGACTTTCTTTTGAAGTACCTGCTTGATCTTTCTGCTAGAAACCTTGGCTTGCCCATTAGTCTTAGGGTGGCGAGGAGTAGAAATTTTGTGCATGACTCCATACTTCTTCATCAAAGCCTCCATGCTTCGATTACAGAAATGTGAACCCTGATGATCACTAATGATGGCCCTCGAGACTCCAAACCTGAGGAAAATATGTCATCTAACAAAATTCACAACAACTTTGGAATCATCAGTTTGAGTGGCTTTTGCCTTCACCCACTTAGATACATAAGCAACAGCTAGCAAAATGTAAACAAAAACAAAAGAAATAAGAAAGGGTCCCATAAAATCAATACCCCATACATCAAAAATCTCACAAAATAGTAAAGGTTTCTAAGGCATCTCATTCCTATATGAAATGTTCCTTGTTCTCCGGAACTGTTCACAAGACTTACAGAACAAGTATGCATCATGGAATAAGGTAGGCCAATATAAACCAGAGTCCAAAAGTTTCCTAGCTATACGTTTAGGTCCAAAATGTCCACCACATGCAAATGCATGACAAAAGCTAAGAACAAAATTAACCTCAAGATCAGGTATGCATCTCCTAATCACTTGGTCACTACAAAATCTCCACAAATAAGGATCATCCCACACATAATACTTAGACTCACTCTTTAACTTATTAATCTGAGCCCTAGTGAAATATATAGGCAATGCACTAGCAACTAAGTTATTAAATAATTCAGCAAACCAAGAAGAGGTAGTCTTACTTTGCAGCTGTAAAAGCTGCTCATTTGGGAAGGAGTCATGGATGGCCAGAGGCTCTGAAGCTTTCTCAATTCTACACAAATGATCAGCCACTAAGTTTTTTGCTTCACTCTTATCCTAAATTTCAATTTCAAACTCCTAGAGCAGCAGTATCTATCTAATTAATAGTAGTTTCACTTCGCGTTTCTTCAAAAGAAACTTCAGCACAGCATGATCAGAAAACACAACTATTTTAGAACTAAGAAGATATGATCTAAATTTGTCTAAAGCAAATACAATGGCTAAGAGTTCTTTTTCTGTAGTTATGTGGTTGGCTTGAGCAGCATCCAAAGTTATGGAGGCATAGTGATCACATGAGGATCCTTCCCTATTCTTTGTGCTAAGACAGCTCCCACTACATAATTGGAGGCATCGCACATAAGCTCTGTAACGCCCCTTTTTGAAGAAAGAATGTTACACCATAACCACGAAACGGAAATAAAATGTATAAATTAAGACTCAATTCATTTTAATATAGATAAGTCTATTTAGTTGTAATCGTACAAATGATTAAGCGAATTCTTTTTTTCTTTTATTTACTAAATAATAAAATAAGATGATAATACATGGTTATAACAAAGAGTAACATGGGAAGTAAACCATACATTCGTACATCATACTTGTATATATACTTATATCACAATTGTTTAGATACATCATTAGATATACAAAAAGTAAAAACTTTACATGCCCCAAAATGATTACACATCTACAGCCCACCAAAAAGACAAAACATCAGGCCCCCAAAAGATTTACTGATAGCCATCAGTGGCTACCAACAGCATCAGCCCCTAAGGCGAATGAGAAGAAACCATTGTTGGATCCTCCTCAGGGTCTTCCTCATCAGAGGAAACCCTCATCGGAGCAACCGAGTTACGAGCGGGGGCTCGTGCAGAGGATAAGAAAGAATCCTCTTATGGGGAGTAATAACGGACACCCCTCATATCACGTATGGGCAAGTAAAACTCTAAATACAAGCGAGCATAAAAAGTAAAGATAGACGGATCATAACGTCCCTAAGCAAGAGACACAGTCACGTCCCCGAGGTAGACACAGCGATCCGTACCTAGGTTGATGTGCCAACAGTCTGAACTTCCATGAAAAGTCAACCTCATATAACCTAATAAGCCTCGCAGATGGGACGCCATATCCAAATAGGAAGCTAATCAAAATCAGGCTGAAAGCTAGGGAATTCGTGCACTTCCCCTTCTTCATCGATGTCTTCGGAGAAACACATAAATAAACAGAATAGCAGAAATATAGAAAAGAGGTAAGACATCCTACATTCATTACCAATTATAGCAGTAAAGAAATAGAACGGCGTAAAATGCCAACATAGCATATCAGAAATAATAATCAGCATCATGAAGCAAATAGTAAACAACTTAATAATTTCAGGCAATTATAGTATCAATAAGACAACAGTTCCAATCATCGTATAAATAAATGCCAAGTAATATGTTGACTCATTACGCACGTGCACATGATATTGAAATCCTACTCCATGGAGCTAGACACAAACATCGGAGAGAATGATCAGGAGACATGTCTGTAACTCGGCTGCCGCGGCCAATAAGTGCTATAATTTCTCAATTTATCAATATCCACATCATGGCATTGTACAAGACATTCTACATTAGATCGCGATATAGGACAATGTCTCGGTCCGGATCGTCGGTGAGTTTGCATTGGTCTATCCCACGGCCTAGAGGAGCTACTAACTAACCATTGTGAGACATCCGCACCCCGATGCCCCCAAGATCAACATTATGACCTACACTAGTCTATTCGCACTAGCACATAGGTGTGATTCAATCTCCTAGGCAACATGACCTTAACAATAGTCCACCAAACTTTCACAAATGTATGATGACTTAATGCATATTCATGTATATTCAACAATGATGTACTTTTCCATAGCATGCCATAGTTTGGCCAAGTTAAACATCAACAGAATTTTGGTCCCACTCATGGACCCATAATAACACATTTTCAAATTCTCAAATGAGACAATACACTTTTTAGGATTTATTATGAAGTTTTACTTTAATTTAACATTTCTTATGAAATCTTTCTCTAGAGGAATTCTCTTGTAATTCTCATTAAATCTTTATTTCTCTTAATTAGTTGAGTTCTTTACTCAATTTTAACCATATTCACTTAGAACATTATTCTGAGGTTCTCAAGTCTCACCCTCATTCTTGTTCTTTCCTTAAGTTCAAAAATTCACTCTATATCATCAAATAAGTTTCTTTCCATCTTATGAATCCACAATAAATTCTTAAGTTACCTAATCACCTAAGTCTTAGCTTAATGCATAACTTTTAGCCAATATGGCCCTTGAGGCCGTGACCTCCCAAAGACAAGAGTCCAACTAATTTCTTCATCACATTATTAATTACTCAACACTTAATTACTTAAGTTCTAAGGTTACCCAAAAATTTCATAATTAGACCCAAAAAGGCCCTAGAGGCCGTGAGCCTCCCAAAGGGGTAAGAACCTAAATTTTCATTGCTCTATTAATTATTATTCACTTGATTAGTTATGTCTCCAACTTATTACAAAATTTTAACCATGAACGCCCTATTGAAGGGGGATGGCCGTAAGCCTCACAAAGGATAGCAAGGAACCCTTGCTTCCAATTCATGTTTCCAATCCATCAAAATCAATCCAAGATCATCAATATATACAAATACAACTAATAAACCACATAGAGGAAAATTAATACAAGGATCATTAGAAAAACACATAACTAAGAGAGTAACCCTAACATGAGTTTCTTACAACCAACACACAAACAAGTTTCCCACTACCAATAGAGGTTGAAGTGGATAATCTTTCTCTTACCAAGAGAGAAAAACAAGCAAAGAACTTCCTTGAAGCTCCTTGTAGATTTCGGCCTCCACCACCACCAAAACCCTAAAATATTTAAACTCACAAAAATCATAATCAAAGCTTGAAAAAGGTATCCATGATCACCAAAGTGACCATGGATCACGAAAATGAGATGGAAAAATGGAAAGGCTATGAACTTTTACCTCAAAGTTTCAAACTTTAGAGCTTGTGGAAGAAGATGAAAATGGTGGATTCAAGAGATGGTCACAAAAGAGAAAGTGTTCTAGATGATGAGAAGATGTAAGAAACAAGGTTGGTTGAGCAAGAAAATGTGGGTGGCCAAAAATGGTGTCTTGGCCATGGAAGAGAAGAGAAAATGGAAAGAAAAGTTGAGTTCTTTGTAGGTGATTTCAACAAGAAGAGAAAAGCTTCAATGGAGAAATGGGTTCAAGCAAGGTGATTACTTGAAATCAAACAACAATGGAGGGTGGAAGGATGTGGTGCTGCCGTGGGAAGAAGAAGAAGAGAGAAGGAGGAGAAAAGCTTGAGAGAAAAATGAGAGAAGAGAAGTGTAGAGAGAGAAAGTGATAGTAAAATGATTTCAAAAATTAGAAATGAAAAGTGATAAAGTGAAAAGCTAATTTTTGGCTCCAAATTAGGCCTCATTACCATGGAGTGTGGGGGAGAGAGGAGGGAAAAGAAGCTTCCTCTAGAAGCTTGGTGCAAAGCTTCTTTGAGAAGCTTTGTTAGATTTTGTGTAGAAGTCAACTTGATTGGACATAAAGTAGATTTCTAGATAAGGTGATAAGGATTTTTACTACAAGTTATTACCCAATGGACAATTATTACAGTTTACCAAGTCAGTATGTATTGTCCAACAGACAATAAAGCGTACTGCAAAAAATTTTATTTAACAGAACGCAACGCGATTTTATTTATTAGATAAAATCTTAAAAAATATAAACCTCATAAACTGTGTCCAGCCTCGGGTTTAGTAAGATCCCCCATCGATGTTTCCACAGTCCAAGGTTTACCAGTCTCGAGAAAAATATTTCATTTTCTCGGCTCCGCTCAGCGTGCATGTAAATCGAGAAATATATCAAAATAATCAACAGTTCTGGAAAAATTCAGAAAAATTCACAAAAATCACAAATATTATAAAATGACTATTTATCATGAAACAAATAATTTTTGGGGTGTTATACCGGTTCTGCTCAGTGCACACACAAAATGAGGAATATATTAAAATATTCAACGTTTTCGAAAAAATCCACAAAAATTCATAAAAATCACAAATATTATAAAATGACTATTTATGATGAAACAAAAAAATTTTGGGGTGTTACAAGCTCAAATGGAAGTGTCCTATTAGGGGTTGGATGATGGGAGTGCTAGTCAATGCCTTCTTCAAATGATCAAAAGCTTCCTGGCATTTCTGGTCAAAGACGAACTCCACATCTTTTTGCAACAAATTAGATATTGGAAGGGCGATCTTGCTAAAATCTCGGATGAAGCGACAGTAAAACCCTGCATGTCCCAAAAAAGAATGCACCTCTTGCACACATGTGGGATAAGATAAACAGGTAATGACATCTATTTTAGCTGGATCTACTTCAACGCCCTTACTAGAGACTACATGGCCTAAAACTATACCCTGCTCTACTATGAAATGACATTTGTTAAAATTTAAAATAAGGTTAGTTTCAATGCATCTATGCAATACCTTAGCCAGACTATCCAAACAAGAATCAAAAGAAGAGTCATAAATAGTAAAATCATCCATGAATACCTCCATGCACACTTCTAAAAAGTCTGAAAAGATGCTCACCATACACCATTGGAAGGTGTCAAGGGCATTACAGAGGCCAAATGGCGTCCATCTGTAAGAGAATGTGCCAAAAGGATAGGTAAATATGGTCTTCTCTTAATCTTCATGTGCAATGTGAATCTAGAAGTATCCAGTGTAACCGTCCAAGAAGCAATAGTTTGACTTGCCAGTTAACCGCTCCAATATCTGGTTAATAAATGGAAGGGGGTAATAATCCTTCTGAGTAACTTGATTAAGCCTTCTATAATCAATGAAGACTCTTCAGCTAATCTGTACTCTAGTAGGAATAAGCTCATTTTTCTGATTAGTCACAATAGTCACTACAGATTTCTTGGGGACAACTTGCACTAAGCTCACCCATTGGCTATCAGAGATGGGATATATAATGCCAGCCTGCAGTAGATTGGTCTTCTTTTAATCCTCTAGGGTTGTCTCACTAGTTTAGCTTCATCCTCAAGTAAAATTATGTGTATGTATGTGGAAGGGCTATTACCAGGAATATCCTCCAGTGTCTATCTGATAACCCTCTTATTCTCTCACAAATATAAATAGAATCACCATTCATGCATTCAAGAAGAAGAAGAAGAAGAAGAAGAAGAATCAATCCAAATGCAACTCAAACACAAAAGTAGAACCAAGATCTCAAGAATCTAAGCCAAAATTTCTTCAAGAATCTCTGAATTGATTATTGAAGTTTAGCTCTGCATAGCCATCACCACAATGGAGCTTGAGGAAGAAGGAAGAACAAGAAGAAGAAAGAAAGATCTAGATATAGAGAGAAAAGGTGAGAAGTATAGAATGAAAGATACTAACCTCGGTTTTCTGATTCTAAAGCTATAAACTAACTTCTATTTTGGCCTCACATCATTAAAACCTTATTAGTTACAAATCTGGGTCCATTATGAGTAATTGGGCCTAAACCCCATGTCATTTGGAGGTCTATAACTCAAGTTATGGACAAAATATTCTCAAAGGGTCTTTGAACTCGTGTTCTAACTTCCAGGCCCAATTAGCTCCACTAGATGTTTGATTCTGACATAGAGCTCTCATGAAAGTTGTAAATATCTTTCTCATCTTTCCTACAAGGTAAAACACATAATTTTTAGACATATAGAACTCAAGATATGACTGAAATACAGAAAAATGTCAAACCTCAATGATGCTAGAAAAAATCAATTAAGCCAAATTTGAGCCCAAACTTACAAAACATGACCAAGCTCAATCAATTAAGTATATGGAGAGTGTAAATGACTAAAAAATGAGGGTTTATTAATATATAAAATATATGATTACCAATGCCCAAATCTGTGATTTCCTATTATACAAGGAATTGTAAAAGTCTCAGGATCCTTGTACTTCTGTGGCATAGACTAGATGAGGGCTGAAACATTCTGCCCCATGTTAATTCTCTTATTTCCCTTTAGCCACCTCTTGTATGTATACAATTCCTTCAAGAACTTGGTATACTTCGGTATCTACTTGATTGCTTCCAACAACAGAATATTGACTTCCACTTTCCTGAAAGTCTCAAGGAGCTCTCTATCCTTCTCAGCCTCATATATCTTTTTGGTCTCAATGGCTCACTGTGGAAAGGGAAGAGCCACTACAGGCTGCTACTGCTCATTGGCAATAACTGATTTCTTCTTACCCTCACATTTTTGGGCTGGTTCATCAGAAACTGTTTCTTCTGCTGGTTGATGCTTGTTAGTTGGTTGAGGTTTGGGTGATGCTTCTACAAATTTTCCAAACCTCAGCATAATGGCACTCACATTCCCCTTTGGATTAGGAATTGTTTGGAAAAGAAGTTCTCCAAAACCTTGGGCCTGCAGCTGACTCAATGTAGAGGCTAATTGTCTAATTTGAGTTTCTAAATTTTGTATGGCGGCCTCTGTCCTCTGTTGGAACTGAGTGTTATTTATGGCCATCTGCTTCACCAAATCCTCAAATGAAGGCTCAGATTTTGTGGCTGCTAGACTTGGTTGTTGCATACGCTATTAGAAGGGCCTACGTAGTCTAGCTTGAGGTTGAAACTATTACTGTCTCATTGGCTGTTGGAAGGGCTGCCTATACTGCAATGGTTGTTACTGTTGTAAGGCTGCATTGTCATATCTCATATTTGGATTGTCTCTCCAGTTAGGGTTGTATGTGTTAGAGAATGGATCATATTTAGGCAGCTACTGATATTGTGGTTTACCAAGAAAGACACATGTTGCAACAACATATTGATCTGGAAAAACAGAACCATCATCTGAAGTGTAAGGCATGCATCTATAGGATGTGAAGGACAAGAACAAATGTCACACACTTTTGTAGGCCCCTGCACAGGTAATTGTTGTCCCAGTGCCAACTGTCTCACCAAGGAAGTCAACTCATCAAGTCTATGCTCCATTCTCTGTTGATCAGCATTAAAAACCTGGACTTCAATGACTCCTCTGGTTTGAGTTATCATTCTAGTACCAAACTGCTGGGAATTGGCAGCGATGTTTGAAATCAAGTTTTTAGTAGCAGCTGGAGTTTTATCAACTAATGCACCTCCACTGGCAGCATCAATCGTGCTCCTATATATCCATAAAAGTACTGAATTAACAAATGATCATTGATCTGGTGGTGGTAACAGCTTGAGCACAATTTCTTGACTCTTTGCCAATATTCATACAAAGTCTCACCACTCATCTGTCTGATCCCACATATATCATTTCTGATTACTGCAGCTCTTGAGGCAGGGAAAAACATCTCCATAAAATGTCTCTTCATATCATTTCAACTAGTGATAGCTCTTAGTTGTAAGTAGTATAACCAGTCCTTGGGTACACTATCTAATAACAAGGGAAAGGCTCTCAGGTTAATGTGTTCCTCTGTAATTCCTTGTGGTTTCATGGTGGAACAGACCACATGGAACTCCTTTAAGTGCTTGTGAGGGTCCTCTCCTGCAAGGCCATGAAACTTGGGTAGTAAGTGAATTAAACTAGATTTAAGTTCAAAACTAGCATTCAAATCAGGATATTGAATGCACAATGGTTGATAGTTCACATCAGGTGCAGCTAGTTCCTTTAAGGTCCTATTTTGTATGTTATCAGCTATAAGTGTAGTGTTATCAGGTGTAATGTTATCAGCCATAGGTGTAGTGTGATCTATATGCTCACCTTCAGTTTCAAAATCAATGTTAGTTTCAACCTCAGATGTTATGCTTTCACTAATCCTAAGAGTCCTATTCAATACATGCAAGGTTCTTTCAATTTCAGGATCAATGTCAAGTATATGACTATCAAAAGACCTAGACATATATCAAATAGCATTATAGGGACTCAAAATCGACTCAAAACACAAATAACACAAAGCAATGGTAAAAATCATACAAAAATTCAATAGAAACTATATCTAAAGATTTTTAAAAATTATTGGACCACCACAGCATGAAAACTACACAAAAATAAAACTAAAACATGCAACAAAAATATTAAAAAATTAAAAAAGTGGTCTAAATGATCGAATTTGGCCAAAATTTGAGTGACCTCGTTTTTAACAAGCCTTGCTTAAAATGTCATTTGCCTTTAACTGACCAAGTTGCAGGTCATTCTCAACACAAAATTTCGTACAAAATTTTGGAAATTGACCCGAAATCATCTCGTCTTCGCCTGAAAACCACAAAAACAAAGAAGAAAAGAGGTTAAAGGGTTAGTTAAAGTCTTGAAATGATTAATTAACACCTATTGATCCCCGACAACGACGCCAAATTTGATTCAAGTGTCAAGCTCAACCAAATAATAAAATTTTAGTTCTACCGATAACTTGTAGTACAAGGCAGTGAACTGAGTCGTCTCTTGAGGATCAAGATACCAATCAAACCAAATCAAGATCACACAAGGGGGATTGTGTATTCAGAATGTAAATGTAATAATTAAATATAAGAAAGAAAATCAAATTTCAAACAACCAATCCAAGAAACCGTCAGAAATCTAGTTGGTTTGTCATTAATCACTAAACAAACATCAGGATTGACTGAAATCTTTCCATCAAACACATAGAATTCAACACTAGATAATCACCTAGAATTTAACTAACAAACAATTCATAAATTCACAATTGCTAGAATCATGCAACCTATGTTAGTTTAACAAGCAGAATTCAATTAACCTAGATTAATAAATCTGTTAACCTAACCTTCTTCAATTCATGTGACTAAACCATAATTAATCAATCACAATCTAATCACAAATCAAAATTAAGATTAAGGATCTAATTAGATCACATCACACAATAGATATCTCTAATCATGTAATTCAAAATCCAAATCAAGAGAAAAAGAAGATAATTAATTCAATTCAAAATCAAAATTAGAAACAGAATCTCAAAGCCAAACTAGAATTTCCTTTAGATCCTTAGATTGATCTCAAATAATTAGCTCTTCATGGCTACCACACACAGTTTGCAAAAGAAAGGAGAAAACTCTAGGTAGAAGAATCAAGCAAAAATAGCTTGGGTTTCTATCTATCTCGGATCCCCTCTTTATAATAAAATAACTAACTTAAATTAAGAATCCTAATTTGCCCTTAAGTCAAAGTTAATTTTTGGCCTCTTAGTTTTCCTTGGCCACCGAAATCACTTCAATTGGGCTTAAGATGAGTGCCCAAATCACTTTTAATAGGTCTCTGATCCCGTCATCCGACTTCAAATGATGAAAACACTATCAAAACGTTGTAGTTTCAATTAGTAATCTTCATAAGAATTGAATATCTGTGTCTTAGCTTTCAAATGCCACTTTTCAGGTCCATATCACACTTACAGCCTAAATTATGGACCAATTAGTGCACACTACTCGGGTTACACGATAGAACCCGAGTTCTGACTTCCAAGCCCAATTCAGTCCATTAGATATTCGATTCAGCTTTGAGGCTCTTCATGAAATTTGTAGATATCTCTCTTATCTTTCCTACAAGGTAAGATATATAATGTTTAGATATCTAAAACTCAATATATGGCTAAAATAAAGAAATAGTGTAAAATTTTAATAATACTAAAAAAATTTAATAAAGTCCAATTTGAGCTCAAATGTATAAAATGTGGTCAAAACTAATCAATTAAGTATACAAAAGATCCAAGAAACTAAATATGAGGGTTAACTAATGTATAAAAATCGTGTTTATCACCCATCCTTTCCAAAACTCTTGTTTATGACGGTCGTCTGTTCTCTCATAGCTATGGCCATCTTCCTTTGCTATCTCATGATAGCTGTCACTTCTCCAAACATCTCCATCATATCTGTCGTGCCATTACTAGCAGACGCTCTATCTCTTTGCGTACACCTGGATGATGCCATAGTCTCTCGTGCACACAATACACTCCATATTGAGTTGATCAGGCTCAATATTCATGTAATTGTGTAGCAGTAACCATAACATACATACAAAAGGCTATCATGCAATCCTTATCAATACATCTCAATATCAAGATAAGAAAATGCATAATATTAGCATAACTAGTCCATACCCAGCTCAACAAGATGAATTGCTCTAATACCATAATGTAACATTCCAAATACTAGTACTAGTGACGTATCCGATTTATGCATCAGTAATTAGAATTTTGTTACATTACTTACGAATATCATCAATTTTTTAAATAAATAATTTAATTAAATATCAAAATATGAGCCTTTCGCGGAAGCATAATATACATATATCAAGAAATAGAGTTTGTACAAACTGTACATCCTTATACATTGTATAAATAAATTGCTTCATGGAACAAAATCGGTATAACTAATTCTCTGTGCCGAAGCTCCATCTTGCTTGGCTGTCTGGATCCTGCCTGGAATCATCATGAAAAATCATAGAAATAGGAGGTGAGAATTATGAAATTTTCAATAGTTTATAAAAATCATGTCATCACAATAATTCCAACTATTTTGAGGAAAAATCATTTCAAATCATTAATGTATAATCTGTAGGAAAGTGACTAAGCCAAATCGAGTCCTTCCTCTTCCCGAAATAGAGGTTCATTTTATATTTTTTATCAAAATCATTTGAATGATTAAATCAATCATCAAATCTTATCAAAATCTCAAATTTATGTCAAGGAATCTTATTCATCAAAATTCATGTCTCAAATCATAGTTCATTTTATCAAATCTCATGAAATCAAATCATGATTTATATAATCAAATATCAATTCATTAGATCATAAATCATTTTATCAATTCTTAAGTCATCAAATCATCAGGACGCAGGTGTCATCTTAAAATCAAAGGTATGGAGGGTGTACTAGCCTCACGATACCATTCACTTGGTAGTAGTCTGCTTTAAGGTTAGTGCACGACAACCTATTTATGAAAATCGATTTGCCACACAGAGCTACTCCAGGTAACTAGGCCATGTATTTCTCTATCCAGTAAAGAGGAAGTATCCTATCCTTAGTCTAGACTCATGGCAGAGAGGGGATATCAAGTCCTTATACTACCTTGATAGGGAGGCTATCATCCTTCCTCACACTATGTCTCTTCTGGGATAGGGAGAGGTTCTTCGTTTCTCACACTATCCAGGATTTAGGATGACCCCAAGTAGTGAAGTCTTTCTCTACCACTTGATGACTAGGAGGCTCGAGTAAAGAGGGAGGTCTTCCTCAACCTCAAATACTCTGGTATAGACAGATTCTCATATCCTCTCTTACCATTATCCAAGCCTTACCCTAAGTATAAGATATATCCAAAACCCAACTCAACCTAATTCCACAAAGGGATACCCATGAGAGAAAAATCATTTTTCTTTGAATCTATTCAATCATCATATTTTCAAACATGCAATCATATGCATATACAAGTTTTTCTCATCATTGGTAATCAAACTCATCATTCAATCTCATTTGATGCAATAACATCATAAAAATTATTTCTCAATCATCTTTCTCATTTGATTCAATCTCATCATAAAATCATTTCTCAAATTTGTTTGGATGCATAATTATATCACATTTAATTGAATCATAATCTTCCAATCAAAGGTTTAAGGTTTGTATTTAGGTTACATGGGGTAAAGAACTCCATTTACATCATTTTTAGATCAAAACCCTCAAAATAGAGGCCTGATAATCGATTACCAAGCCTTGGTAATCGATTACCAGCTTGGCAGAACCCTGGTAATCGATTGCAAGGATGGTGTAATTGATTACCACTTATCTAGAAGCCTGGTAATTGATTACAAGGGCTATGTAATAGATTACCAGCTGCCTAGAAACTCATTTTGCAAGTCCAAAAGCTTGGTAATCGATTACCAAAGTTGTGTAATCGATTACCACATGAAAATTTGTAGAAAATAGAGTCTTTAAACAATTCTAACCTAAACTAAATCAAACCAATTAATATCAACAACAACATCAAATTATCACAAATATGCATCCAAATCACTCATAAAAGAGCAATTCTCAATATAGCTGTGAAACTCATTTTTTTCAAATCTTAAAAACTCATCAAGAATCAAGATCAAAGTTTGAATCTTTATCTCAAAATCAAAGCATAAAAGCATCATCTTTACCATTTCAAAACCATCATCCAAATCACAAGTTTCCAAAGCTTTGGAAAACAAAGGAAAAATAGAAAAGGTAAAGAAATACCCCCTACCTCAACTCCGTTACAAAGCTCCTTCTTTTTTATCCTTGAATCTTCCTCTCTTTCTTCTTCCCTTTTTTTCTTTTTTTCCCTTTCGTTTTCTGCTTCCTCTTCCTCTATCTTTGTTTTCTTTCTCTCTTGCTCTTTTTTTTTTCTTGTGTTGGACGAATGTCAAAGAGAAGAGAAGTGATGAGGAATAGTAAATAAAGGGAAAATGAGGGTGAAAGAGAACGTGAAAAGAGAGAGAAAATGGAGTAAATGAGGGTGTGAGGTGGTGAAGAATAGGAAATAAAGGGAAAATGGAAATCCAGCTAGAAACATTATATTTATTAAGAATACTTTAATATTTGCTCAATGAATTTTATAACCTTCATATGTTTTATAAAAAATTCTAGAATTTCTTTCATTCCCCAGCTTTATATTTCTATAAATATCCTTATACACCTATATCATGCACTAAGCTTCATTATTCATCCCTAGGTTAAGTTAAACCTAATGAAATTGAACTAAGAAGCTTTCAACTGTTCAATTTATTCTATTTTCACCCTCTCATTTAATCTTCATCCACTATTTAACATTTGCTCATAATCTTATGATTTTCTGAGCTACTTGTCAGTTTAGTCTGGTCTTTGAACATTATCTCAATGTTATAAAAATGTCAAACTAATTCATTTGATCTTGCAGAATTTAATACAACTCATTCTAATCCTCTATGACTTAGGAATAAATGTTCCATATTTATTTCTATATTTGTAACTATTTAACCTAAATTCTGAGTTTATTTGAGTTATTTCTCAACTTCAGTGTTATGGATTTATGCTCAAATCAATCCAAATCATTATCAAAATCATCAAATAACTTCCTTCAATTTTATAGAGCTACTATAACCCTGATTAAGTCCATTGGGTTAGAGAGAATGTTACACATATCATGTCATATTGATTTTTTGATTTTAAGAACTTGATATCTAGATTATTTGCTTAATTTATCTTATAACCCAAGTTATATTTAAGTAATCTATAATAGTTATATTTTTGTTAGACTTATTCCCCTGCATATGTTGACTGAGTATATCAAAATATATAATTTCTCAAAGTTGCTTTAAAAATTTATGATCACCCAATTCACCCCCTTCTTGGGTGATGGTTGTCATCACTAACAATATTCTTAGAATATTGCAAATAAGTAGGATTACTATTGGGGATCAGCTGCTACATTCTTCATGTTGTTGGCCATGGAATCTCTTACAGTAAGCAAACTAGATTGCGTAATAACCTTTTTATCATTCCAAGCCTATGGTATTCCTCCAATAATACAAATAAACTTGCCCAACTTTTTTTTTATCTGGCCTCTTCTAATTCTAATTGATAGCACAGTTGCCTCACTATCGTGACCTTTAGTTGGTTGAACTATGTTCCTTGTGTTTGCAGTTTTAGATGGCTGGTTGGGGGTCCCAATCATTGCATTGGTACTGTGTTGGCTTGGTATTGGCTAGCTACTAGTCTCATTTGCTACAATTGCACTGGTTTAGCTTGGTATTGGCTGGTTGCTAGTCCCATTCACTGCATTTGCACCAATTTCATTATCAGATGGTTGTTGTGAGCTAGTATGACTCAAACCCTTTTCTATTGGTTCATTTGTAGAAGCAACATAATTTGAGCATCCTGTTGTGGTGCTTCCTCCTCTTGCCCTTCCTCCTTTGCCCCTTCCTCTTACCCTTCCTGCTCTCCCCTTCATGCCTCCTTATATGGCATTGATGGTAATGCATCATTAATTCAACTAAGCACATATGTAATGTAAAAGGATTCAGAAAGCGACACTTACACTAAATATGTCCTCTTGGATTATATCCTACCTTGGTACTACATTTGCACTAGTTACATTTTGTAGTTGGTTATTGTGAGCATGGTTGACTTTGATCCATTTCCATTAGTACATTTGCGGCAGCAACATGGGTTGAGGATCCTGCTGTGGTGCTTCCTTCTCTGGCCCTTCCTCCTCTACCTCTTCCTCTTCTCCCATTAATGCCTTCCTACATGGTAATCATGGTAATTAAGGTAATGCATCAATAATTCAATTAAGCACATATAATCATAAAAGAATTTACAAAATGATACTTACACTGACCGTGTTATGTGGGATTTTGTCCTGCCTTGGCATTGTGTCCTACTGTGGAGTTGTGCCTTGTGACTCTTGATTTGACATTAAGTCTTTCACAGTGAATTTTTTGCAGCAACAAAAAAGTCGTTAGCAAAAGTATATATATAGTGGCGACATTTACAAGTCGTTGTGATAGGAAGAATTTTATCGCCATAGTGATATTTGCGCTGGCACAAGCCGATCTATAGCAGCGACAAAATATTTTGCAAGGGTAAACCACATATATAGCAGCAACATATGTTATCATAGGAATAAGCATAGAAATATAGCAATAAATGCAGTTGTCACTTGGATAAGTTATATGCATATGCCAATGACTGTGGTTGTCGCTGGGCATAGTAGAAGAATGCAAGCTATACACCAGCGACAAAGGTTATCGCAGTGACAAACGTAAAAATATGGCAGCAACTATAATTGTCATTGGGATAAGTTATACTCATATGTCAGTAACTTTGGTTGTCGCTGGGCATAGTAGAAGAATGTAAGCTATACGCCAGCGACAAAAATTATCGCGAGAATAAGTGTAACAATATGGCAGCAACTGTAATTGTCAGTGGGATAAGTTATACGCATATGTCAGCTACTTTGGTTGTCATTGGGCATAGTAGAAGAATGCAAGCTATACGCCAGCCACAAAGGTTATTGCGGTGATAAACATAGAAATATGGCAGCAATTATAATTGTCACTGAGATAAGTTATATGCATATGCCAACGACTTTGGTTGTCGTTGGGCAAAGTAGAAGAATGCAAACTATATGCCAGTGACAAAGGTTATCGCGGGGATAAGCAAAGAAATATAGCAATTATCGTTGGGATGAGAGCAAAGTAGATCAAAAGAAGAAGATAGCAATTTTTTTTTTTTTTTTTTGCTATGGCATTCAATGTTTACTTATATGTAAATGATACTTATTAAAATTGAAATTAAATGTGCCCAAAATTTGAATTGAAATAGGAAATGATAGATATAGGATAATGATCCCGTTTTAATTCATATTTCTGAATAGGCATCCTATGGTCTATCTTATCTATATCTATTAATAAGATTTTAAAAAAATAAAAAGGATAAAGTATACATCTTATTAATAATTTAGTTTAAGATTTAAAGATAAAATTATTTAATATAAATTTTTTATATTATTATTTGTTATATTATTAAAAGAATTTAATTTTTTTAAATAATAATTATTTAATATGTAATTAAAATTTTTATACTATGACTAGTGACATTATTGGATAAGGCTAAGACCTTTTATCCTAATAATATGAGATAAGTCATATCTAAAAGATAAGTCATATCTAAGGATAAACCTATCACTCTAGAGGCTTATCTTCATCAAAAACATTTCCTACAAGGATTCTAATTCCACATCTATAAATACAAGTAAACATCATCTTCCACTACCTACTAACTTCTGAAGTCCATTATGATTTGATCATCTTCCAGTACTCAATCATAATGGATACATTCTTAATGGTTTCAAATTTCGTATAGAGGATGTTGAGCAACACTTAAAAACCCAAAATAGTGGTGTGATTGTGAAGGGAGATGAGCTAATTGAACATATTGATTATTATGGGGTCATATAAAAAATTATTGAAATAAGATATTTGGACAATAATTTAGTTATACTTTTTAAATGTGATTGGCTTAAGGCTCCTTCTCATGGCCAAAATCAAGGAAGATGAGTATGAATTTATTAGTGTAGATATCACAAGGTTGTATTACACAAATGATCCATTTATCTTAGGTTCTTAAGCCGAGTTGGTTTATTACATAAAGCATAGTAACAATGAAAATTAGCATATTGTGGTGAAAGTCAAGCCGAGAAATACTTTTGACTTGCCATGTGATGAAGATGACTTGGAACCATGCCAATTTAATGAGTTGGCTTACATACAAGGTGAATTTGAAGCAACATCAACGGACCAAGATGGAGATATTTTAAATAGGGATGATGTTAATGGATTATGTTTGGATGGATACATTGTTAACAAAGAAGAAGAATTGAATAATACAAATAACTTTCATATTGACGATGATCAGGCTAAGATTGAATGAATAATACTACTCTGAGAATGAGAATGATAATGAGAATGAAGATTCTAACACATAATAGGGGGATGCTCTATGTAATATTTTTTTGGGTACATTTTTTAGTATTATTTTATTATAGTTTTTAATATTGTAAACTAGTTATTTAATATTTATTAATTTTATTTAAAATGATTTTATATTTATAAGATAATTTTATTATATATTATTCCTACTATGTGGTTTTTTTTTTTAAATACTACACTCCAATATTATTATAGCTTTACTATATCTTATTTATTATTATTTGATATATCTTTTTTATACAAATTGTTTAAGTATAAAGAATTATTAAAATATATCTTAAATTGAAAGTAAAGGTAGTTGATAAGTTTGTGTTTTATAGCCCTTAAATGGATGAATTATGATAATTTGATTGTGATTATTGATGAATTTTAGATGGATTCTTATCAATTATCTTCGTTTGTACAGAATAAGAGATATTTAACACATTTGAAGTGAAAGCAAAATAGGGTAATTTTAGCTTAGACAGGGACATGTGTTAACTCAGAAGCGATTTAGGAGTTAGACACGACCCTGTCTAACTTGAAGAAAGCTTCTGACTATGAGACACGGCCTAGTCTAACTTGAAGAAAGCTTCTAACTATGAGACACGGCTCTGTCTCAATGACACATGGCCCTGGTCTCAGTGACACACGGCCTTGTCTTAATGACACACAGCCCTATCTCACTTAAAATCCCGAAACGCATATTTCACAAGACACGGCCGTGTCGAAGGGAGACACGGCCGTGTGAGGCTTCCTAACATGAAAATTAAGCTATTTTGCCCCCAAATCATTATAAATAGGGCAAAAACACCAAACCTAAAGGGACTTTTAGCTAGAGACTTGTGTGACGGCAGGTTTTGAGAGAAGCAGCGCAAGGATTCGAAGGCTTTGAAGGCAAGAGCAAGACTCTTTGAAGATCAACCATTGAAGTTCTTTTCTTCATCTCTATCTTCCCATCTTTTCTTTTTATTTATTAATCATGGTTGTTCCTTTAACCCTTGTCCTTGTTTGTGTTATGATGGCCATTAGCAGCTAAACCCTTTTTCTAGGATTAGGATGAAACTCTCTATTTTCCTATTACGAATTGTTAATTTGATTCTTTGTTAATGAAATTATTGTTCTTGATTCATTCTTGGTATGCTTAATACTTATGATATGTTGCGCGCCATATTTACATGATTTTAGGCTTTAGGTGAAGGATCGAAAGATGAAATCTAATTGCTTGATAATCTAATAATTGAACTTAGGAATTGAGACCTAGACATAGGCTTAAATCTTTCGAGAGGTAAACGATTGTCATAAATCTTAATGGGTTGAAATTTGGATTAATTGCCATGAGAATGGGGTTAGTGATGTTTTAGCATGTTCTTAGTGCCAAGAAATTGGGTTTTAAATAATTTAGGACAAATCGCTTTTAAGAACATAATTGAACATTAACAAAGATAGGATTACAAGTTATCGTACGGGGTAGTGTAGTGGATTCCGAATCCTAGAGCTTTAAATCCTTGTTGAATCTCATCTTTTTTAGTTTCAATTGTTTACTTTATTACTTTGCTTTTCATATTAATTTTAATTGAACATTCTCTATCGATTTTATTCGCTTAGACAATCAAAATAGCCGTAAGAGTTAGTAATCAATCGATCATCGTGGGAACAATCTTTATTTAGTACTTGTACGATCCGTGTACTTGTGAAAAATCCACAACAGTGGCAAAACCAGTGTCATTACGCATGTTATATGTATTGACATAATCATTAACTTCACTCTCTATTTTTTTATATACTTTTTATTATTTAAACGATCCATTGAAACTATGACTAAACGACATTTTACTTTTAAAAAAAATGCATGGGTGGATCAAGTTTGTGTGAGTTGAACGTATTTCAACCTAATACCTAACTTATACATTGCGGGATGAATCATTTTTTAACTCAACTTAATTTATATTTTATGAATTAAATTAGATTAAAAATCATAAATTTATAAATTGACCTGATTTACTGAACATCTTTAATTATATATATATATATATATATATATATATTTAATGTTTAACTATATATATTTGAGGTGTATGTATCGAATCTAAGGGTGTGGACCCAAAGTGACACATGGCCCCAAGTTGTGTCTTCATAATAATAAACTGGGAAATAATGTTTATCACGAAAACGTGTTCGTGAAAAATCTACGAATGAATTGACCCTTCACACCTGCATTATTTTTTTTGTACTTTAAATATTCATTTTAACATAAGCTTGACGGTGTTGATTAACATTAACGGTTTCGTTGTAGAGAGATTCTTAGTTACACATAATTATATCATATTATTTTTATATATATTTATAAAAAATTGAAGAGAAAGAAAAAATAAAGTTTTTTAAATTCACTTATCATAAAAAATATATTTTTTTTATTTTTTAAATATATAAAAATATTATGATACAATTATATGTAATCAATAATTTCTCTTCCTTAATAACTTTTAAAAATAGCAATGTTCTTCGAATGAACAAACGCCCTAAAACATCTCTTTAATGATTCCAAAAGGCATAAAGGAGCAACATGCATGGGTCCTACCAGACCCTCTTATACACAACTCAATAAACACAGCCAACCACAAGATAATGCAAGAACTTTTGCAAACCTCTAACTTCCTGCCACGTGGCCACCCTGATTCTCCCTCAAAGCTACTACTTGGTTCACCTCAGTGTCCTCACGCCTACTTACGCCCCCCACTCTGTTCGTCCATTCCTTCCACCAAACTCAAACACTTACACTACCCAAACACACTGTACACACTACATACAGTAGTACAGTGGACACAAACACAATTCAGACAAAACATGTTGAAGGAAGGCAACAACAATGGCTGTGGCAGTTCCAACAACTGGTCACGTGCCTACGACACGTGCCACTCGGCGGCATGCATAGTGTATTGCCGTGCTGACTCAGCATACCTGTGCTCAGGCTGGGATGCTCGCATCCATGCAGCAAACCGTGTGGCTTCAAGGCACGAGCGTGTGTGGCTGTGTGAGGCTTGTGAACGTGCTCCTACAGCTTTCTTTTGCAAAGCTGATGCTGCTTCTCTCTGCTCTTCTTGTGATGCTGACATCCACTACGCTAACCCTCTAGCTACCCGCCACCACCGTGTGCCTATTCTCCCTATCACTAGGTGTCTCCTTGGTGAAAATGATCATGGGTTTATAGGTAACAACAATGATGCATAACTATATATTTATACATATAGTATTATCTCGCATCTGGTAATTTTTAACTTTTTAACCGTCTAATTATAACTGATATATTTCATTTTTTACATACTTATACTTTGATTCTACAGATATGAGAGATGTGTCTCTGAAACTAATGTATAGTGGATATGAGGTGGAGGAAGAGGAGAAGGAGGTTGTTGATGAAGAGGAGGATGAGGCAGAAGCAGCCTCATGGTTGTTGCCGAAACCTGTGATGAATAGCGATGACGATGATCAGAGAAATAGGTTCTTGTTTGGGGGGAAGGTTGATGAATATTTGGACCTTGTGGATTGTAACTCATGTGGTGATGACAACCAGTTCAATACTGTTCATTATGATGATCATCAGCACCGCCAGAAGCATAATTACAGTACTGTCCCTCAGAAGAACTATGCAACGGACAGTGTGGTTCCAGTTCAGTGTGGAGGAGAAGCTGGAGCTCAGATGCAACAGCAACAGTCACAGCATTTTCAACCGGGTTTGGATTTTGACTCCTCAAAAGCTGGGCTCAGTTACAATGGTTCTGTTAGTCAAAGTGTAAGGCTCTTCCTTACACTTTCATAATTAGATTAGACGTCGTTTTGCAGCTAGTTGATTGATGGGCTTGAATTTGAACTCTATCAGATTTTGCTTTGACCTGTGATGACTCTTCTTTCCGACTGGCAGTTTCTCTGCCTTCTCCATGAATAGCAATTTAGCATGCTGTTGCAACCAAAGTGGCATTCTTTAGTAGTTTCTTTTCCTTGAAACTCAAAACCTTAGTTTAGGGTGTGTAAATTGTTTTATTTACAGGTAACATATTTAGTGAAATCATTTTTAGTTAAGTTTAAACATAGTTTTAGGTCTTAAACCATATTAATCTAACCATATGTAATCCAAACATGTTATTAACACAAAGGAAACTATTTTTACAGATAAAATTTTGGTGAGTCTAACCATTTTTTTTATCTTCTCTCTTTTGGACGTAAAAGAAGGGAAGAAGAATAATTTTTGTAAGTTTTACTATGTATTTACCTGTATTTTTATTTTTGATAAAATCAAATAAAGAACGAGATGTATCTTTTCTTTTTTATTGAATGACAGGAAACAAAAAAAGTAATAATTTCCTTTTTACTCCTTTGTACCACAAAGCCTTAATTTATACATATGGGTGTGTCTAATTCTTTATACTACCTTTTACAACTCTTTACCCTTTTCCCATTCACTTCTTTTCTAGACTGCCTTTTTTTTTTTTGGTCAATGTACTTGCTCTTATTATAAGGGTTGGACCTTCCTCTAGAGTTCAAAAAGGAACCGCATGCAGTTCTCAATCTAATGGTCCATATTTATTGAGTTGTGTTTAATTTTTATTTTTATTTTTTGCTATAGACTGAACCATTTTTCATGGTTGAGATTTCAGATCGTTTCCAAACTGTACTGGATCCATTTCCATAAGAGTTATATAAAAGCTCTCCTTTTATAGTCTCTTGTTTTTGCTAGTTCATGCTCTGACTCCTTATTCTATATTTATCTGAAAGGGTAATTTTTCATCAATTTTCATCTGGACATAGTTAGATTTCCCTAAACATACATCTATAATATGTCTAAGTCTCTGACAAGAAATTTCCACATTGCTTCAACTGATTTCATCAATTGTTTAGCTTTAGTTTTGCAGTTTGAATATAAAAAAACTTGAGCCTAAAATTAAATGTGCAGTGCCTGTTTTATTAAAGTCAGAAAATGACCAATTATTGGTCTCATGAGCTTCATGAAGATGGCTACCAGTATTGCTTACAAAATTTATAACGAACTTGTGATCTCATAGACATCTTATATCTCCTGCTGTATGGTAACCCTTTTTTGTTCTTGTTTTCATTGAAAATTTAGGTTTCAATTTCATCAATGGATGTTGCCGTTGTACCAGAATCAACAATGAGCGATGTCTCAATTTCCCATCCAAAACCACCAATGGGGACAAGTGACTTATTTCCTCCCATTCCGATGCCTTCACCTTTTGCCCCAGTGGACAGAGAGGCCAGAGTCCAAAGATATAGAGAGAAAAAGAAGACAAGAAAGTTTGAAAAGAAAATCAGGTATGCCTCAAGGAAGGCCTATGCAGAGACTAGACCCCGTATAAAAGGTCGATTTGCAAAGAGAACTGATGTAGAACCTGAAGTGGACCAGATGCTCTCCATAACTCTAATGACAGAAACTGGATATGGCATTGTTCCCTCTTTCTGAATATCCGGCCAAAGAAATGGTCAGAAGATAGAAGAGAAGATTGATAACAAGATCATTAGAAACCACAACCACTTTAGGTGTTTTTTATGTAGTTTAATTAGTTTGGACTAATTGTATATATTTATTCTATATATATGCTTTATAAATACAGTCCTTATGTTAAGTCATTAAACTACTGTGAACACTTCATTGTGAAAATTTTCCCTGATGACTTGATGTATCAATTTCTATAGTTGTTTTTAG
The DNA here is from genome assembly GCA_029884595.1 of Ormosia semicastrata. Lineage (NCBI taxonomy): Eukaryota > Viridiplantae > Streptophyta > Magnoliopsida > Fabales > Fabaceae > Ormosia > Ormosia semicastrata. The sequence continues at coordinate 19,588,354 of JAQQTO010000034.1, forward strand.
ATCAATTTCAATATGGTCATTGTTAAAATATGGTATTCTCTATTTTTCATATCTCAAAGGTACAACTCTGCTCATATTTATAGCAATACTGGTCCAATAACAGAAAACAAAATTCTATGCTATGGCCTTATCAGTTATGAAATTCTATGGCCTTATCAGAAATCATAACAAACAACAACTATGAGATCCTATCTTTATTGACTGTGATAACAGAGAAATTCTGTTTGTGATAACAGAGAAATTCTATTTTCCTTATCCTTATCCTCTAATACTTCCCCTCAAGTTGGAGTGTGAGGGTTATTGCACGCCCAAAGCCTTTGTGAATATGTCAACCTGCTGCTTCTTAGTTGGAACATAGCTGGTGGAAACCGTGCCTTGCTGCAAATGTGTGCGAATGAAATGGCAATCCACTTCTATATGTTTTGTTCTTTCGTGATATACTGGGTTAGCAGTAAGATGGATTGCTGCCTGATTGTCACAATGAAGCACAGTGGGCGAATCATAGTAGACCTATAGACTTGATAGCAGGCTATGCAACCAAAGAACTTCACTAATGGCTTGCCCCATGGCTCTGTATTCTGCTTCACTCGAGGACTTTGACACGGTGGTTTGCTTCTTCTTTTTCCAGGATATGGGAGCTGGGCCTAGCTTCATTAGATATCTAGAAGTGGATCTTCGAGTCAGTAGGCATGATGCCCAGTTTGAATCATAATAGGCAATCAGATTAAGATCATTTTCTTTGGGTAAAATGATTCCTTGGCCTGGTGAAGATTTCAGGTAACGGAGAACACGCATGGCTGCATCCCAATGAGCTTGCCGTGGTGACTGCATGAACTGACTCAAGATATGGACCGCATACGTGATCTCAGGACGTGTTATGGTGAGATAAATCAGACGTCCAACAAGTCTGCGAAAACGAGGAGGATCCGAATAGGCAGGCCCTATGTCTAAGGCTAGCTTGTGATTTTGTTCCATTGGAAAGAAAGAAGGCTCACAGTCAAGCATTTTACACTCTCCCAGAATATCTAGAGTGTATTTTTGTTGGCATATGAATAAGCCAGATGGCCCTCGAGCAAGTTCTAGGCCCAGGAAGTATTTAAGAGCTCCGAGCTCCTTCATATGAAAACACTTGTGTAAGTATTGCTTGAAGCTACTGCACATGGAGGCGTCATTTCCTATAATCACAAGATCATCTACATAGACCAACACAGCCATGAAAATGCTCCCATTTGAATAGGTGAATAAACTATGGTCTGCGTGTGATTCCTGAAACCTGTATTCTATGAGTGCTTTGGACAATTTCGAATACCAGTTTCGAGAAGCTTGTTTTAGACCGTATAGGGACTTCTTCAAGCGGCACACCATCCCTGCCTTAGGAACCTAGTATCCTTCTGGGGCTTGCATGTAGACCTCCTCCTCTAGGGTTCCGTGTAAGAAGGTATTGCTCACATCCATTTGATGGAGTTCCCAGTCTTTTGCTACTGCAACTGAAAGTAGACAACGCACAGTAGTCATCTTGGCAACGGGTGCAAACGTTTCATTAAAGTCTTCTCCTTCTACCTACGTGTACCCTTTAGCTACAAGACGAGCCTTGTATTTTTCAATCTCTCCGGAAGCTTTGTGCTTCACTTTGTAAACCCATTTACATCCTATAATCTTCTTCCCTTTAGGTGGCAATGCTAGATCCCAAGTCTCGTTTTCTTCTAGGGCCTTGAGTTCCAATGTCATGGCTTCTTGCCACTCAAGTTTTTGCATGGCTTGCGAGTAGGTTGATGGCTCTTCTTGGCTAGTCACTACTGCAAGATATGCCTGATGCTTGCTAGAAAAATAATCATAACTGATGAAGTTAGTGATGGGATAGACTTTACCTGAGGAATTTGAATGAATCGGATGCATGCATGTGGGCTTCTTCCTTGCCGCGTGACAATAGTAATCTCGAAGATACCCTGGTGGTTGCCGTGTACGTGGTGCAAGTTCTATAACATCATTTCCATCGTGAGTCTCCCCTTCACTCTGTGCCTCCACCTGTATCTCATCCGAGGGGTCTAGCTCTTGATTTTCTTTGCTATTTGTGGTCTCTTCTTTCGGATTGTCCTCTTCTCCTTGTGATTCAGAGGCATCGTGGAATGCACTTGTTGTCCTTGTTGCTGTGTTTTCTTCATGCACAGCATAAGGTAATACATGCTCATAAAATGTTATATCCCGAGAAACGTAAATCTCACGCGTCTTCAGGTTGTATACCTTCCAACCTTTCTGTCCCTGTGGATAGCCAACGAAGATGCATCTATCAGCCCTTGAATCAAATTTGTCTCGCTGTTTGGAGCCTATCCCAACATAACAAAGACAGCCAAATATCTTCAGATGGTCATAGGTTGGTGTCCTTCCAAAAAGCATTTCATATGGTGTGACTCCTTGGTTAGCCACGGTGGGAGTCCTATTTATAATATGTGTGGCAGCAAGCACACATTCCCCCCAAAAACGAATGGGAAGATTTGCTTCAAATCTTAATGCCCTCGCAATGTTCAGGATGTGTCTATGCTTCCGTTCCACTCGTCCGTTTTGCTGCGGTGTAGCTACACATGATGTCTCATGAAGTATTCCCTTTTGTTGAAGGAACGCTTGCATACTTGAGTTAATGAATTTTGTCCCATTGTCACTTCGAAGCCTCTTCAACCTTGTGCTAAATTGTGTCTCCACCATGTTGCAAAAATCCACCAACATCTTAGTAGCTTGTGTTTTATGCTGCATTAGGTAGACCCAAGTTCCCCGTGTATAATCATCAACTATAGTGAGAAAATAATGAGACCCATTGTGCTATGAAGTGTGATACTTCCCCCATAAATCACTATGTATTAAGTCAAAAGGCTCTTTAACTTTATTAATACTTTGGGAAATGAGAGTCTACATTGCTTTGATTTGTGATATATGTCACAACAACCAAGTTTATTGAAATCAAAACTACATTTAATCAAATGAGAGAGATGCTGGAGAGCCTAGGCTGAGGGATGCCCCATTCTGGAGTGCCAAAGGGTGGTGTTGTCTTTGTGGGAAGCAGCGTATGAAGTTCCTTGCGTCATCCCTTTGTACACATAAACCCCATCTTGCATGTTACTTGATCCAATCATCTTCCTCGTGGCTTGGTCCTATATCACACAACAATCAAAATGATATGTTATCATGCAGTTAAGATCTCGTGTTAGCTTGTGTATAGAAATTAAGTTGCAGCTAAAATCAGGTACAAATAACACGTTATTTAGCTTGACATTTTTATCAATGTTAACATTCCCAACTTCTTCTACCAACACAGTGTTTCCAGTGGGTACTGTGATGTAGAAAGGCCTGTCAAGTTTACACATTTCCTTTAAAATACTGCATAAAGGAGTCATATGGTGAGATGCACCACTATCCAAGATCCATTGGATCTCTTCATTACCAGCCATGCCATCAAACAATGATGCAGCGTTCTTCTTATGTATTCCATGCAGAGCGTGACCTTTTCTTGTCACTTCTGCCTCTTCCTTCTTTCGTTCTTCATCAACGTGAGTCACATGAGCAGCAATGTGTGGTCCTTGCCTGTTATTCTTGCGCTGTGTCCGGCGAGTGTCCCAGTTGGATGGATATCCTACTATCTCAAAGCATTTTGCTTTGATATGACTGATTTTTCCACAGTGCTCACATTTGGGTCTAGGTCCGTCTCTGCCTTTTTGTTTGCTCCCCCAAGATGAATGAAATGTCGTTCCCAGTTCGGACTTGCTGCTGCCTTTCTCTCTTTCTGCAGTCAAGTGTGCCTCCTCCCTTAAGACATGGTTGAACGTGCGCCTGAGTGAAGGTAGTGGCTCAGCGTTCAGAATAGTCGTCTTGACATGACCATATTGCTCATTATCAAGACTTCCAAGGAACAAGTGTACTCGCTGATCTTCTTCCCTCTGCATCAATTCCTTCGAGGCTCCACAGGTGCATTCCGGCAATGGCTGAAGTTCATTTAACTCGTCCAGGAGACTCTTGAACTTTGTATAGAACTCTGTTATACTCAAATCTTCCTCCTTTTGTATCAGGCAAAGCATGCGCCACAACTGATGAATCCTGGGAGCATTGGTTTGGGCAAAGCGTTCCTCGAGATCGAGCCAAACATCCCTTGCGGTTGTCGCGTGCGAGATGCTGCCATGCAACTTTGGATCAGTAGAGTTTATGATCCAGGTCATTACCATTGAATCTGCCTTCTCCCAATTAAAGTAATCTGTTGCTTGACGTGCTGGCTTCTTGATTGTTCCATCAATGAAACCCAGCTTCGTCTTGGCTTGGAGTGCTGTCTTCATTGAACGTGACCATGTGCGGTAATTCTCTCCGTTAAGGATAGCTGCAACCAAGGGTGTTCTTGGATTATCCGAGGAACTCAGATAGTAGGGTGAACTTGGAGTATGGGCAAGCGGATTCTTGCCATCTCCGTAGGTATGATTCTTCTTCTCCGGATCTCCTTTTTCGGGATCGTCGACCCTCTCTGATGCCATGTTAAAATATGGTATTCTCTATTTTTCATATCTCAAAGGTACAACTCTGCTCATATTTATAGCAGTACTGGTGCGATAACAGAAAACAAAATTCTATGCTATGGCCTTATCAGTTATGAAATTCTATGGCCTTGTCAGAAATCATAACAAACAACAACTATGAGATCCTATCTTTATCGACTGTGATAACAGAGAAATTCTGCTTTCCTTATCCTTATCCTCTAATAGTCATCTCGTGTAGGAATAATAACATCAAACCAATTATGAATTAACTACTGAACTAACGTTGAGTTGTCAAATTAAACCCGTGAGATCGACAAGTTAACACTTAGAAGTTGAAATTACGCTTCTAGGTGCAAGGCATAAAGCAAAAAGTTGCTTCTCTTCCAACTCAAACTGTTGAAGGCTATAACTTAATTCTTCAATTCACTTCAACAATGCTTCTTGCATATCACATTTGTCTCTCGAGCGTGTGAATTATTTTGAAGTGTGCTTAAGTTTCTACAGCTGAAAATCTTAGTCCCTGAATTTGGAAAAAAAGATTGAGATGCATATAATTTTTTACCTAAGCTGACACGTATTAAAGATTTAAAAATGTTTTCCATAATCTTTTTTAGGACATTGAAGGTGCAAGCACCTAAATAGAAATGAAGATAGATGACTTGCTCAATATGGATTGAATCCGTGACATTATCATCACACTTCAATATTAAAGACTGGGTCGGTGTCAATTTAACTACCAGCTCATTGGCAAGTTCTGCAGATTACACAGAATAAATGGTCGTCCCCTCATTGGTGATGGGATCTGAACATACAAAATGCATAAACAAACTTTAAAAATCCATATTTAACCATTTTCCTGAGTACTATGGTGGACACATAATTAGATTGGGCAAAAGGAGTAGAGATTAAGAAGCAAATATATAAATATGAATACGAAATATAAATATAAATTAGAATACAAATGCTTCGATTTCCAAATATCTTGATTGAGAAACAAATATATAAAAATACAAAGCTTACTATCAACATGGTGTGAGCTCTGAATCAATATGACCCTCCATCACCTGATGAAAAAGGTTAATATTTTGCCCCCTTCCTAAATGGCATATGCCGTATGGTAGGTATAATTGATAGTACGAAAGAAATGTTTACTTGCACTTTTTGTCATCGTGGAAGTGAATATTTGACAAAAAGAACAAGACACAATAGTGGAAGAGTTAAATGAAATCTGAAAATTCGAAGAAAAAGAGAAGCTTACTTGCACTTTGTCACTTTAAATTTCTGGTTGTTATGGTCTAAGAATATTAGAATAATCTATATCTGCAATGTCATTTGTTACATGTTACTGTTGGCAGTCACCATTCTTCCACACAGAGAGGAAGATTCACATCTCGTGGCTGCAAAGCAGTGACACCAGAGGTACGAATGCACATCAAAGGGTTGAGAGATTGGAATATTCTTAGGCTAACTCCGTACATTAGAAATTACATAAATACTCACATTTTAAGTGCTATAACTATTTTGTGGTAAATTATACTCTTATTGTCAATCAAGACCAATCGCTAATATAAATCTTTTTCTTTATTTTGGCCAAATTTTTTGCCAAAATTTAGAAGACCTTATTTTATTTTAGTATTCACACTACTTGTTTAATTTAGGTTTCTCTTGAAATCATTAACGGAAAGCTGTGTTATGAAAAGCTGCTAGTATATGTTGTCTGACAATAAAAATTACAAACCATTCATATTGAAAGATAACAATACTCATTTGACGAAGCCGTAATAAATTATTTCATGAAAGGATATATAACATCACTCATTTCATAGTTGACAGTAAACGCAGGTGACAAGATTTACCACTTCATGTTTATTTCGTTAATACATCTTTCGTCAATTCTCATATGCAAAAGCTGAATTTCACCTTGGTAGAGTTTACTTGTAGTAGTGTTTAAAACCTACTCGGGACACATTGTGTTCAGGCTAAATTGACGTCTGAGAGAAGATTAATTATAATTTCATAACGAAAAGATGTGAAAACATCTCGTAGTCTTATATAAAAAAAAAATACTATAAAAATAAACTCTGCCTCAACCATAAATGTTGATACAAATATATTGGGATGAATGTAATATATATATATATATATGGATAGAAGTTGATTCCAACCGTCGTTGGAGGAACTCCTTCCAAATTCATCTAATTTATTGTCACGTGTTTATTATTTATTTAATATGTTATCATGTATCTATTAACTTAATTAAATGAGATTGAAATTAACACATCTAGCGAGATGAGTTTGTATTATGAGAGAAGTAAATCTTGACCATATAATCATACATGAATGGTCAAGATTAAAAGTTAAAGGTCATGTAACCATTAAAAAAGTCACATACATTTATGTTCTAATCTTAATCATTTATGTAAGATCTAATGATCAAGATTTACTCATCTCACCTCTTATAATAAACATTTCTCTTAACATAAATGTTATATATATATATATATATATATATATATATATATATATATATATATATATATATATATATATAATGTCGTGGATATTGATAAACCGTCAATATGTCATATTTTTACGGTTCAATTCCTTAACTTTTCATATTCTTTTTATTTATTTATATTGAATTTTGTTCGTAAGTTTTGGTATATTTTAATATTGTTGTTTGTATTTTTATTAAGTATTTTGTATATTTTTGTGTAATTACTTGATGTTGAAAATCGGCAAGTACTTAGAATCGCAAAAAGTAATAAAGTAGTGAAAAGAGAATCGTCCCACGAGATTATATTGCCAATTACCAAAGTTAAATTAACACTATTTAAGCTAATCAAAAGATGGAAGTTGGAAACAAGTGAAAATAAAGATAATTAAAAGAAAGTAAATAAAACTAAACAAAGTAAAATCAAGCAATTCAACAAGAGATGAAATCAATAAAAAGAAAGTGTTAGGGTTCAGACTTCACTTGAACTCTTTCAAATGTACTTCTAAAAATTGGTTTAAAACATGTTCTATTTCAATGATTCATGGTCAATTCCCAACATTAATTAATATCCAATCCCTTGGTATACTAATCCTCTTACGCTGATTGAAATTAACTAATCCCTTAGTCTAACTCCAATTAGAAAGGCATTATCAAGAACAGAGGAATTATAAGAAAGACCACATAACCCACAACGTCTATCCCTAGCGATTGCAGAAATTATGGTGTTTATCACAAGTTCTAGGTTCATGCAAATTTTCCCAAATCATACATAAACCCAATTTATCATTCCCAAATTGATCAGGTTTAGAAAAGCATTAAGAACAGAGATAAACACGTAAATCATGAGATAAAAACATGCATTAAACCCATAAAAGAAATTACATCATCAAAGTATCAAGATCCATCGTCCCCCTAACGAGGGGAAGTTAGTTACACATAGGAAAAGAACAAAACAAAGAATAGAAGATGACAAACTCCATTGATAATTAGTGGCAAGATTGAAGAGAATCCCTAATCTTCAAGTCTTGATGCGCCCACACGAAATTAGGATTTGAGTTGTCTTGACGGCTGCTGCAGAGTATCTTGAAATTTGGCGTAACTTTCTATTTATAAGAAATTCACGCCGTTATTGTTCGGCGCCAGCGCTAACTCAGACGCATGTTGCGCTGGCCCACTAAAGTTACTTGCAAAGATACGCAATCGGCGCTCAGCGCCTTGTTCAACGTCAGGCCCATTAAAACAAGATTCCTCCAGCGCATATTGCGCGCTCAGCCTATTGAGTGGTTTTCATTAAATTATTTTCTCGCTTCTTTAAATGACCCGTCTTCTCCATGTGTAATTATCTACAAAATTACATAAAAACACACAATTAAAACATAAATTAAAATAACTAAAAAATAAAAGAAACTTGAGAATAAACTCAATCAAAAAGATTAAAAGAGAATGAAAACCCAAGATTTTGAACCGTAAAAATATGAATTTTTGCAGGTTCATCAATTACACTTGGAGAAGTTTAGACATTCAAATGAGTAAGAAAAAGAGGAAATTTCATCAGGTGACCAATGCTTGAGCGCTGGTGTTGGGGCGCCTGAGCGCCCAGAGCGTATGCAGCAATGGTGAATTAGTGATTCAGCGCCTAAGTGCTGAGAAGGAGTGCTTGAACGCGCAAGAGAAGTAACAACGCATATTGACTTAAGTGACTGAGCGCTTGAGCGCTCAGAATTGAGCGCCTAGGCGCTGAGAGCGTAACAGCAGACGTGATTTTCATTAAATAGGAAAAGTTACGCTAAATTCAACATTATTGAGCACATTACACAAAAAATCCCTAATCCTGAGAGTTGTTTTGCTGTAGCAGACCTTAGAGAACAGCTTGAAGGAGGAATTGATTCTTGAAGACTTAGAGATCATAATTCCCACAAAAGGGGTTTTCATTTATCTTTCTTTTTAGTTTCTCTTTTTCTTTGGGTTTTCTTTCTATGGATTTGTATTTTAATATGGGTTTTTTTTTATGGAATATGAGTAGCTAAACCCATAGCTAGGGCTATGGGGAATCTTATTTTCCTTATTATTTGGATTTGATTTCTAATTTGATTATGATAATTTCCTTTTGGGTTTATCATATTACTTGTATTCTTATCAGAATTTGATCACTTTTGGCATGTGTTAATTCATTGTTTGACCGATAATCATCCGCATTCAATGAGTGGATCTATATGGTAAGCCTAGGATTAGATTGGTGAATGATCAAACATCAATTTTTTCTACCAATGGAATTGACGATATGTTAGTTCATCTCTTGAATTAAAGCTTAATGCATTCTTGATTAATTCAACTACATGACCTAATAGGTGAATAAAATTAGGAATAAAATATTATTTCATCCATGACCATTGGGATTCAATAGCAAATAAGAGAATATTGGCAAAAGAATTACTTTGATCATAATTGAAAGAAAATTTGAATAATTGGATTCAAGTGAACCTTGCGCCCTAGTCTCTCTTTCATTGATTATCTTTCCTTTGTTTAATTGTTCATTGTTTTTCTTTATTTGTTTATTTTGATTTTAACTTAAATTTCTTTATACTCTTTCGATTGTCTGAATAACAAATAGTTTAGTGAATCTAGTAATTACCAATTATTCCTCGTGGGATTGATAACTGTGACTCAAGTCTTATATTACTTGGCGATAGAGTACACTTGCTCTTAGTGTATTTTATGCACACAAAGTTTTTGGTGTCGTTACGGAGAATAAGTTGGTAATATTAGAAACGAAAAATTCTAGTTAATTCAAACGCCTTTTCTTTTATTCCTTATTTTTTTAATTAATTTTTCATTTTTTTGTTTATATCTTATTTTAATTTTTTATTTCTTATTTTATTTTATTTTTATTTATTTTTATTTAATTTTTCTCTTCTTATTTTTGTTTGTGCTCACTCGATCTCAATGTCCTGATTTAGTTTTTAATCCAGAAATTAAGAAAATAGCTCACAGGTTAAATAAGGAGACTTTTATTACAGCTGTAGCAGAAGACATAAGTAGGATAGAGAGGCAACCAGTTGTTGAGACCAATCGTGAAGAAAGAGATATCCTAGCAGAGCGAACCATGTTTGAGTACTCTATGCCCACTGCTAAAGGGTATAGAGGGAGTATTATAAGACCAGCTATGGCAGCTAATAATTTTGAGATCAAACCAACATTGATCTCCATGATTCAGAATTCAGTTCAGTTTGGTGGATTGCCTTCGAATGATCCAAATCAGCATTTGGCTAGGTTCTTGCAGTTGTGTGATACTATCAAGTATAATGGGGTGACAGATGATGTAATCCGATTGCGACTCTTTCCTTTCTCTCTTAGGGATAGAGTAAGCCAATGGTTAACGTCACTATCGAAGGGTTCCATCACTACATGGGATCAACTGACACAACAGTTTCTGGTTAAGTATTTTTCACCTTCTAAATCTACTAAATTAAGGAATGATATATCTTCTTTTGTGCAATTTGAGATAGACACTCTTTATGAAGCTTGGGAGTGCTTTCAGGAGTTGTTGAGGAGATGTCCACATCATGGATTTCCTGTATGGCAACAGGTTCAGACTTTTTACAATGGTTTGTCACCTGCAAACCGTTCACTTATTGATGCTGCTGCGGGAGGTACTATATAGAAGAAAACACTTACTGAGAGCCAAGTTTTGATTGAAGAAATGGCGCTAAACAATTATCAGTGGCAGAATGAGCGCCAAGCTCCTAAGAAACAAGCAGGTGTACATGTTGTTAATCCTTCTATAATAATTCTGAGTCAATTGGAAGTTTTGACGAAGAAGGTTGAGACTTTGATGATAACAAATATTGCAGTCCCACCAATCATTTGTGAGGCATGTGGAGGACAGGGTCATACAAGTGTAAATTGTCAAGTTGGTAGTCCATTTGTCCCCGAGCCTGAAGGAGTAAATTTTGTTGGTATTTCCAACCGACAGCAGTACAATCCGTATTCAAATACGTACAATCCTGGTTGAGGGATCATCCGAATTTCAAATGGGAAAATCAGCAAGGCTATCAGCAAAATCAGCAGAGAGTTCCACCACCACCTCCTGGTTTCCAAGCACTTGCAGAAAAGCCAAGTTTTAAAGATCTGATCATGAAGTACATGCAGAATTCTGATGCCAGAATGAAGAACATGGAGACTCAGATCAGTCAGCTGACTACATTGATGAGAATGAGGGCACCAGGGATATTGCCTAGCACTACTGAGACTAATCCTAGGGAACAGGCCCATGTAATTTTCCTTAGAAGTGGTAAGGAACTTGAGGAGTCCTCTCAAAAGAAGGAAATGTCAGAGCTTGGAGATACTCTTCTTAAGTTTGTGCATGATGAAGAGAAGGCAACTGAAGATGTCCTTACTGAAGATGTCAATCAAGAAAGTGAGGTTGAGAAGAAAGCACTAAAATGGCAGAGAGCGCAGAAGGATCGTGAGCAGAGCGTAGTTTATGAACCACCCCTTATGCCAAGATCCCATTCCCTCAAAGGCTCAAGAATAATCAGTCAGATCAGCAATTTGCCAAATTCTTGGAGATATTCAAGAAATTACAAATCAATATTCCGTTCATGGAAGCCATCTCTCAAATGCTCAAGTATGCAAAGTTTTTGAAAGAAATACTTATAAAGAAACGCAAGCTTGAGGAATTTGAGACTATATGTCTTACTGAGGAGTGTTATGCCATTCCTTTAAAGAAGTTACCCTAAAAATTGAAAGATCTAGGGAGTTTTACTATTCCTTGCACTATTAATAACTCTTATTTTGATAAGGCATTATGTGATTTGGGTGCTAGTATTAATTTGATGCCTTTATCTGTTTTTAAGAAATTGAGAATGCAGGAACTGAAGCCCACCAACATTTCACTACAGTTGACTGATAGATCCATCACTTCACCACGTGGGGTAGTGGAGGATGTTTTGGTGAAGATGGACAGATTTATTTTCCAGGTTGATTTTGTGGTGTTGGATATGGAAGAAGACACTGATATTCCTCTCATTCTTGAAAGACCGTTTTTGGTCACTTCTGGAGCTATGATTGATGTACCTCGGGGTGAGCTCATTTTGAGAGTAGATGAAGATTTTGTGACCATTAATGTCTTTAGGGAGGCTAAATCTTCCCCAATGTCAAATCTTCATACCCCTATTAATTTTGTTCAAGCTAAGAAGCGGGAAATCTTAGCTATCAAAGACCCCCTGCTGCCATCATACAGTGTTGATGTTGATCTGTTGGAATGTCAAGCTGCTGAGACAGATAAAGGTCCTCCTAAGATTCATGCTTCTTCACAAATTAGTCCTTCATCTGTTGATCGAATGCAACCACCATGGCCTAGCGGAGTCAAGGCGCAATTGGGACAGTTAAGCTATTGTCAAGTTCATAATTCTGTTAGAAGTAGTCCCAAGGCCATTGTTGAAGGGAGGAAGGATTGTTTTGAAAAGAAGAAGGCGTCCTCTTATTTCTTTTGCTTTAAGCCACTTTGATTCATCGAAAAAAGGCAACGTCGAGCTAATGACGTTAAACAAGTGTTTCACAGGAGGCAACCTGTGTTTCTTCTTTCTTTATTTTATTTTTGTTATTTTTATTTTTCTTTTAGATTCTACTCATGTGTTTGGGATTTTATTTTTCAGATTCTATTGCTGCGTTGACTCTTGTGCTTCTCCTTTGCCTGGCATTGTCTCACTGTTTATCAGGTTATGTTGTTCTTTTCTTTACCCCTTTTATTTCTTTTTCTTCCACATTGAGGACAATATTTATCTTAAGTGTGGGGGGTACTTTTACAATTTAAAAAATATGTTGAGCACTTGAGTAATGTTGGTAATTAAACTGGAATTGTGTGTTGATGTCTTGATTTATTCTGAACTGATAGAGATATATTTTTAAAGGGAATTCCATTGATCATGAGCTGATAATGTGTGAAGTAATCTTTTTCAATGAAGTAATATGAAATTTAGCATCTTAGTTGGAAATTAGCCATGTCTGCTTGTTTTTGTTTTCTTTATTAATTTTAGCCAGAAAGTGAGTTTTGAGCTTAATGATTGGATTTTTCTTCTGGAGTGAGTTTTCTTTTAATTGATGTGCGCTAGAACTTGCTTTGATATCTTGTTGAGGCTTTAATGATTCACATACATACTTGAATATGATTAAGGCAATTAGGCTTAATTTCTTCTTGACTTCCAGAGTTGCATTGATTAAATAATCTCTTAGTTGTCTCATTTGAGTCTGAAATTGATTTCTTTGAATACCCAATTGAATAATCAGGTTGGATTCTCTAAAGCATCTATTGTGTTAATTGAGAAGTCATAAAAAGTTGTTGCCTTCAAGGGTTAAAAAAAAGTTTGAAAGTGAAAAGAAAAAAAAAAGGAAAAAATGAAAAAAATGAAAAAGAAAGAAAAGAAAAGAATTGTTGGTGAAGAATAATGAAAATATTGGGTTGAAAGTGAGAAGTTGTTATATTCTTGTGCATCACGCTCTATCTGTCATCTTTTCAGCTTGATTATGCTTTGTATTGATTTATTCATGAGCATTATTTATCCTATTTTATCCTTTTTTTCCTACCTTCCATTATACCCTTGCCCCTGTTACAACCAAAGCAAAGTCCTTTTAATTCTTGTGTTGTATGTGAACCCAAGTGGAGATGAGATTGATAAGCAAGCCTATGGTATTGCATTTTTTAAGAGAAATTCAAGTGATCTCTTTGTCCTTTAAACACTTGAGCAATAGAAAGAAGAGTGATCTCAGATGTTTGGTGAAGAGAACAGTTGCAAGTTAGACTCAAGCCGCTAATTGTTTAAGTGTTAAATGATCTTGCTTGATTGGATTTGATTGCTAAACTTGAATTTTAAATTGTGAAATTTTCCCTTTAATTCATATTTCTTGATGTTGAGTTTGATCTTGTTGCTGATTCCTATTCTTTGCTTGAGGACAAGCAAAGCTCAAGTGTGAAGGAGTTGATAAACCGTCAACATGTCATATTTTTATGGTTCAATTCCTTAGTTTTTCATATTCTTTTTATTTATTTTTATTGAATTTTGTTCGTAAGTTTTGGTATATTTTAGTATTGTTTGTTTGTGTTTTTATTAAGTGTTTTGTATGTTTTTGTCAGGTAATTACACTTGGAGAAGTTTGGACGTTCAAATGAGTAAGAAAAAGAAGAAATTTCACCAGGTGACCAGCACTTGAGCGCTGATGTTGGGGCGCCTGAGCGCCCAGAGCGTATGCAGCAACGGTGAATTAGTGATTCAGCGCATAAGCGTTGAGAAGGAGCGCTTAAGCACGCAAGAGAAGCAGCGGCGCGTATTGACTTAAGTGACTGAGCACTTGAGCACTCAGAATTCGGCGCCTAGGCGCTGAGAGCGTAACAGCAGACGTGATTTTCATTAAATAGGAAAAGTTACACCAAATTCAACATTATTGAGCACATTACACAGAAAATGCCTAATCCTGAGAGTTATTTTGCGGTAGCAGACCTTGGAGGACGGCTTGAAGGAGGAATTGATTCTTGAAGACTTAGAGATCATAATCTCCATAAAAGGGGTTTTGATTTCTCTTTCTTTTTAGTTTTTTTTTTTTTTTAGTTTTCTTTCTATGGATTTGTATTTTGATATGAGTTTGTTTTTATTGAATATGAGTAGCTAAACCCATAGCTAGGGCTATGGGGAATCTTGTTTTCTCCTTATTATTTGGATTTGAATTCTAATTTGATTATGGTAATTTCTTTTTGAGTTTATCATATTGTTTGTATTCTTGTCAGAATTTGATCACTTTTAGCATGTGTTAATTCATTGTTTGACTGGTGACAATCCGCATTCAATGAGTGAATCTATATGGTAAGCCTAGAATTAGATTGGTGAATGACCAAACATCAATTTTTCTTACCAATGGAATTGATGGTATGTTAGTTCATCTCTTGAATTGAAGCTTAATGCATTCTTGATTAATTCAACTACATGACCAAATAAGTGAATTAAATTAGGGATAGAATATTATTTCATCCATGACCATTGGGATTCAATAGCAAATAAGAGAATATTGGTAAAAGAATTACATTGATCATAATTGAAGGAAAATATGAATAATTGGATTCAAGTGAACCTTGTGCCCTAGTCTCTCTTTCATTGATTATCTTTCCTTTGTTTAATTGTTCATTGTTTTTCTTTATTTGTTTATTTTGATTTTAACTTAAATTTCTTCATACTCTTTCGATTGTCTGAATAACAAAGAGTTTAGCGAATCTAGTAATTACCAATTATTCCTCGTGGGATCGATAATTGGGACTCAAGTCTTATATTACTTGGCGATAAAGTGCACTTGTTCTTAGTGTATTTTATGCACACCAGATATCATACCATTATCATATGAGAAATGAAATTGAATTATTATTTACAATACAAATGTTCAAAATTTACTAGAAGTACTTTGTAATTAGGATACTCACACTCGTGAAAATAACTCGTGATCTTAAAAAATAAATAAATAAATATCTGGCTGGCTGGCTTCTCCTCCTTATAGATTATTTTCTAATAACTTTTTAACCGTAAACATTAGCAGGCTTTGTAGACGGGTAGATATTCGAGTTTGAGACCACAATAGAAATAAGCTTGTGTATATTGTAAAGTATTCTCCATAATCTCCTTAGTTCAAAAATGATTGAAAAAATGTGTACTCTGAGTCACATAGTGGTCCTAAAAAGTGGCTGCACTTTTTTGTATTATGGAAGGCATGAGATACGAGTAGAACAAATCAATCAATTTAACGTCTACGCTGGCATTTTGAAATCTTAAAGTGCGAAACAAATGAGAAGTTTACTTGCACTTTTTCACTTCAAATTTCAGGTTATAATGGTTAGGAATATTGGAATGATCTATATCTGCAACGGCATCTGTTACACTTATAGTGCTAGCCGTCACCATTCTTCCCCACCGAGAGGAAGATTCGTATTTCATGGCTGTAAAGCAATTACACTCAAGGTCCAGAGTTACGGATGCCCACAGCAAAGGGTTGAGAGATTGGAATATGTAAGCTCTCATTGATCCTCTATTACTTTTTATGATTAACAAACCATAAATCACGCTTCATCCGTAGGCTTGTAGCATGCCCTTGTCTTGAAATGAGACAACATTCCTTTCCTCTAAACTTTCATGCACAAAAAAAAAATGCTAGCGAATTATACAAATTTCAACTATAATATAGAAATAAATATACTAGTGTTGAAGAACACTTCTTACCATGCTTGAAGGAACAAGGATAGATCAAAGAATATTTGTAGTCTAACTTAGAGAAGCTTAACTTACAGAAAAAATTCTTGTTTAAAATTAAAATTTAAATATTTTGTATTTAAATCCTCTAAAGTGAGGGTGTAGTTTAGAGAATAAAGTGAGGGATTGTACAATACAAGTACCGGCATCACAAGTTATACATATGTGATAATCTATATCTTTAATTTTTTTCATTAACGATTACAATACCTTACTTTACTCACTAAAATGTGAAGACGTTTTGAATAGAAATGTTGGTTGAACTCCATAAGAGTCAAGCCAAAATGTTTATTATATAAGCAAATAGATTGCATATTGTGATATTCTAACCTAAAACCAAATGACATTAAGTGGAGTGACCTAACAGGTATATAAACCGCACTCGGAAGATTGAGACATGTGATGTGGGACTCTAACACCTCCTCCACAAATGTCTGGCCGAAACAGGCCAGCCTAATGGAATAAGCTACAGAGATGGGATCTTGACTCTAATATCATGTGAGACTCTAACCTAAAACCAATTGATATCAAATAGAGTGACCCAACAAGTATATAAATTGCACCCAGTTGATTGAGGCAAGTGATGTGAGACTCTAACACATACGATAACAAGAAGTTAAGATAAAAAGCAAAGAGCGATAAAAACATCTAAAGATAATAAGAAATAAATTCAAACTATATCAAACTAAATCTTAGATAAGATATATGTTCTATCATCCCTTTCAAAATGGATGTTGCTAAGCAAAGGCCAAGTTTGGATCTTGAAAAGTGATGAACCCAGAAGATGAAATACATGTTAGCGTGTCAATTGACCTCACGAGGTTTCTACGTCTATGACCAGATCAAATAAGTTCTTCAGAAGATGACTAGATATGTGCTAGTGATCGAACCTCTTGACAAATGAGATGCACGTCTAAGGGGAGGAGACCATAGGGAAAAGTGTTGGAGTGTCTTCGATAAAGCCATTAAGGCCGAGAGGCATTCGAGTTTCTCCATTGATAAAGCCACCAAAGATTTTGGTGGTGGGTATGGTGTTAACCGTTTAGAATATTCTTTGTGAGACGACTTGTTAACCATGCATGTTAAACCAACGTCAATGGAAGTAATCAAGATTTGGTAGATCTAAACTCATCTCTGGGTTTCCAAGTGCTTTAGGAGCAACAATCTATTACTTAGGTGCAAGCGTTTTACCACTAATGAATGTGGTGAACGTGGAGGAGATGTATGTCATCCTTGAGTTAAGGCATCAACCATGGTAGGCTCTGATACCATGAAGATGTTTTAAATAGAAATGTTGGCTGAATTAAATGAGAGTCAGGTCAAAATGTTTATTATATAAATAAATAGATTGCATACGATAACAATAAGATAAAATAAAAAAATAAAAGGAGATACAAATAACTAAAAATAACAAGAGTTAAATTTAAACTAAATTAAATTAAATCCTATATAAGATATATGCTTTGTCAAAATGTATCATTCACTTTAAAAGATTTAAATCCATATATTTTAACTAAGGATTCGACGTATGATTTATCTTAGCCGAGACAGTATGAATATGGCGTTACCCTCTCACTTTTCATATATTTCTTGTTTAAGCTTTATAACTTGCTTCTTTTAATCTTTTATGTGGTTTAGTTACTATTGGTTTGATCTAAATCTCCTTCAACAAAATCGTTTAGTCGTACTCTATTATTACTAGATAACTTCTGTTTTGTTTTATACAAAAATGATTCTTGCCCACAATTCTGCCCTAACTTTACACCAGTTAACAATGATTAAATTATTGGTTAATGTGTTAAGACCATTTAACAAATTAATATAATTAATTATCATACTTTGATAATCAATTATTAATTCGTTAACTTATTTGTATACGCTAATTGATAATACAGTTATCATTAATCGGTGTAAAAGTACTGTACTAAAATTTGATGTACAAATAATACAGTTGTTTTATTCTCTTTAATTAGTTTTCTTCTCTTAACTTGGTCTCAAACTATAAGTTTTACTTGGGAGTCTAATTCAACTCCAATTCTTTATGTTTCTGTTACCTTCAAAATATTTTCTTTTAACTATGCACATTACAAGTTGGACAAATACGTGCATATTAACATGGTTAGTATTTTAAAGTAAATTATATTCTCCACGTCTTATGAATTAATGCAAATCACTAATATTTTTTAGTTCATGTAAAAAATATGTGAAGATATGAAAGATATGTAAAAAATATTAAAAATATGTAAAATATGTGTTAGATTTGTTTTTAAAAGAAAACTAGAAAAATTGTTTAAGGATAGACTATAAATACTCGTATTGGCCTGGGAATTGTAAGGGTTATGAGAATAAGAATAAGAGTCAAAGAGGTATTGTCTTATAAGGCAGCATGTTGGGTCAAATAAAGTTAAATTTGTGTTTGATTTTATATGATATTTTTCTTAATTTCAAGTATTTATGCATATTTGTGAACTGGAGATCCTTGAACTTTTGATCCGTGAACTTTTGCCAGCCAGGAGTCACTACACAAGACT
The DNA here is from genome assembly GCA_029884595.1 of Ormosia semicastrata. Lineage (NCBI taxonomy): Eukaryota > Viridiplantae > Streptophyta > Magnoliopsida > Fabales > Fabaceae > Ormosia > Ormosia semicastrata. Next base: position 19,607,177 of record JAQQTO010000034.1, read on the forward strand.
ATATCTATGACTCTCATTTCCTTCATCATGTTAATGCCTGCAATGCACGTTTCATACTCGGCTTAATTGTTTGATGTGGGGAAGTCAAACCTCAAAGAAAGTTCTAACGCGAGGTCGGCTTCATTTTCCAACATGACCCTAACATCGCTTCCTTTGGGATTCGAGAACCCATCAACATAAATGATCCAAGAATGTGTCCTAAGATGGCCGGAGTCTAGTGTGAGCTCAACTAGAAAGTCGAACAATACATGGGCCTTTATAGCTGGTCTTGGCTTATAGGTAACTTTGAACTTGGAGAGCTCCACTAACCAAGCGAACATTCTCCCCGCAAGATTCAACTTGTGGAGTATTTGCCTGACTAGCTGGTCTGTTCTCACTATTATTAGGTGGCACTAGAAGTATTGTCTCAACCTTCTTGCAGAGATTAACAATACTAAAGCCAACTTCTCAATTTTTTGATAACGGATCTCGAGGCCTTATAGGACCTTGCTGACAAAGTAAACTGACCTTTAACCCTCGTCTGTTTCTCTTATTAGAACTGAGCTTATTGCCTCGTTACTGATAGAGAGGTAGGTATAAAGTGTCTCACTGGAGTCCGGCCTTGTCAGAATTGGCAGTGTGGACAACATTTTCTTCAACTCTTGGAAGGTGGCCTCACATTCCGAGTTCTACTTAAAGTTCTCTCCTTTTTTTAAAACTTTGAAGAGGGGAAGAGACTATTGAGAAGCCTTGGCTAAGAAGCGCATGAGGGTTGCAATTCGACCTATCAGCTAGTACACCTCTTTGACGGATTGAGGAATGCGCATGTCGAGTATGACTTGGCATTTCTCTGGGTTGGCCTCAATACCACAGTTTGTCATCAGAAACCCTAGAAACTTGTCAGCATGTACTCTAAAAGTGCATTTCTCCATATTCAATCGCATGTTGTGCCTCTGAATCTCAGCAAATACTTCCTCTAAGTCTTTGATGAGGTTACTGGTGTCCGTCGTCTTAACTATGATGTCGCCAATGTACACATCTAGCATCTTACTAATATGTCATTCGAAGACTTTGTTCATCATCCGTTAGTAAGTTACCCTAGTATTCTTAAGTCCAAATGACATGACACAGTAATAGTAGCTTCCCATCTCGGTTATGAAGGAAGTCGTGTCTTCATCTTCTAGGCTCATATGAATCTGGTTGTATACGGAATAAGCATCCATAAAGGAAATAGCCTGAAATCGGACGAGTTATCCACTAACTTGTCAATGTTAGAAAGTGGGTAAGGGTCTTTTAGGCACACCTTGTTTAAATCAGTGTAATCAACACGCATACGCCACTTCCCACTGGCCTTCTTGACTAAGACCACGTTAGAAAGTCACGTGGTATAGGAGACCTCTCCGATTAACCCAACATCTAGAAGTTCCTTTACTTATTTCTGGATCACCTCTTGTCTTTCAGGGCCAACCTTCCTTTTGCGTTGTGCCACCAGTTTTGTATTCTTCATAATAGAAACACTACAAAAAAAATATGCTAAATTGCGGTGATTTTTTTGCAGGGGTTATCAAACGCTATAAATAAATATATATTGCGGGGGTTTTTGTTCCTTTTCAGTGGAGGTTATTAACCTCGGCAAATTAAAAAGCGTTGATGGTGATTTTTTTTTTTTGCTTCTAGATTTTGTTTCCCCCTCACTCCCTTTCACTCTCCCTTCTGGTTTCGTTTCCTCTCACTCTCACCGTCTTCCTCTCACTCTCTCGCCCTCGCCCTCTCACTTTCCTCTTATGATTTTTTCTGCCTCCTTCTCATATCTGCCATTTGAAATCGCTCCACCATTTGAAACTCCCTCTTAGATTTGTGACGCACCAAAGCCTCTGCCCATCCATTTTTTTTTTATAAAACCCTAAACTTTGCAGATCTGGCGGTGGTGCAGAAGATCTAGCAGTGTTCCCTGCCTCTCACTCTCCCTTCATCTATTGGAGGTACTGTGGCTATTCCATTCGTTCACTGCCTCTACCTCATGCTGAGCTCACAGTGCCTTCGATCCCAAAAACATGGTACTCTCTTTCTCTTCTCTTCCATTCATTTACTTCAGTTCTGTTCATTGCCACTTCCACTATCCAATCCAGAACATCGCATTCAACTTTATGATTTTTTTTATTTTTCATTTTTCATTTTTTGTGTTTTTGTTAATAGCATAGAGATTGAGGAAACTAGGAAATCTAGGATGAGTTGTTTTGGTTGAACCCCTTCCCCAACTTCATTCAGATATGCAATCATCAATTTTTATTTTCTTTTTCTTTTTTTTTATAATTCCAAATCTTCCAACCACATCTCTGTTACAAGTGTTATCTAATGGGAATAAGTGGATCCAAGACTTCACGACTGCAATTAAAAAAATTAAAGAGCATGAGCAAATCAAGGAAGTGGATCTTACAATAGAGCGCTATGAGTTGGGGAAGGATGACCCCGATAGGGTTCCTTATTTTTGGATTGGCATAGATGGAAAGAAATAGAAAAAGAAATTCGAGGAGGGTGTGGACTGTGAGATTCAAGAAGCCGTGAAAAGCTTGCTTTGCCTTAAAACAAGATCCACTAGGATGGGTTCTCCTTAGTAAAGGGCGTTGTACATAAAGCTTTTTGGTCATGGTGAGCCTATGTTACAAACCATGCTGGATTTTAATAAATGGAAAGAGAATGTGCTGGAGAAAGACTTTGACATAGCCTTTAAAGAATACAATAATATTAAGGTTAAAGAGATATCTGCTCGTAGTGATAACTATACTTCAGATGTGCTAGCAACCATAACATACCCAAATCCCATGTGTAAGCGTGTGATGGAGGTGACATTTGTTAATTACAGGTGCTGCCATCATGATGATCCAAACTGTTGCAGTATCTGATTTCTGTGGACCAAGAATTAAGTATCTACCAAAGTTTGTTTTGGTAGAGCATGAAGTTTCAATTCCACTTTGTTTTGTTTACTTTATATGTATGTGTGTCCAGACGAATCCGTTAATTACAAGTATTTTTTTATAATTTCTTTTTTTTACTTAGAAGCCACAACACTATGCTGCTAGTTCTAATGGGAGGACTAGGTAGGTCAGGTGCTTTCAATAACTAAATAATTAACTAATGCAAAATTTATTTTAATTAAGCTGTTTCTCCAAGTGTTGTCTGTCTGTTATATCTTTCAAATGTTGTGTATTGTTTCTTTTCCACTTAATTTTTTTTTGTTTTTTAGAATGTTTTTCTGCTTTATGGCATCATTTGGAAGTTTGGAAAGTTAAGAAAGGTATGTACTTCATGATCAATTGAGGAGCATTGGACAAATTCTTTGCGTGAAAGGGTGAAGTTGCAATTATCATTCTCAATTATGTATGTGTGCTTTTGGGGGAAGGAAAGTTCGTACACAACTTCTTAGCTCAGCCATTTATCTCCATGTTTTTTTGGGGAAACATCGCTACTTTAGTAATTTGCTGAAGGAGAGGGATATTTGTTAGTTGCACTAAATCATTGTCTTGGAAAGCACTTAACTTTGCTGAATATGGGTTTTGGGTTTTAATCAATCTCTACTAAAATATATATTTTACTTTTCTTTTCTTTTTTTAATTGGCCATCAAGTTTTAAGTTGATAGTACTGTCCCATTTTTGCACCTTTTAGTATGTGTAATGTGAATTGTGATGTGTGAAGTTTGAAGTTTGAAGTGTGTGACTTGTGATTGTGAAGGTTTGTTACTCACCACCACCTCTCTTTGAAAGATGGAAAAGACTAAAGTGTGTTTAAGCAAGTACAATTATTGCCTAATGAGTTATGGAAAATTTATTATTCAGTCACCATACATTATTACTCACTTAATTTTTTATACCTATTTCCTTTTTGTTGTTATTACATTCAAATAATAATCTTATCTGCATGTAGAGTTAAATTCAGAAGCGCATGTATTATAATGCTCTTCTAGTAAGCACAATTAAGACAAAATTGAGGTAGAATTCTTATTGCTTACCTTTAATCTAGTCTGCCTAGCTATGCGTTTAACCACACTAAGTAGGAAACCAACCTGTTCTAGCACAAGACCCTGCTCAGTGTGAACTTGCAGCATGTAACAAACATGCATGTAAATTTTCATGAGCCATATTGTTGAAATTATAGTGTCAAATAGCATTATATATCTTTATTTTTTTTGTAGTTTCTTACCAAATGTGTTTTACTATTTTAGTCAGGTGATGCTTCAAGTGAACCTACTATGCCATTGGATGCAAGAAAATCATCTAGTGGTAGCAACACAAACCACTAATAGCATATTTAGTGTTAATTTTTTATGTGCATTTATTGTGGCACTACTTTAGGTTATTAAAGATTTTAAATTGTAAGTTTAAGTTATAAGGGATGAATTTATTTAACTTATTATGGATTCGAACTTGCGATGTTGTATGTTACTATGAATATTTTTAATGCAATTTGATTCACATTCATATCAACAGTTTTATATTTAGTAAAATTTTTTTAAAAAATAAGACAAATATGTTAAATAGCGGCAGTTGTAAACCTCTGTAATTGTTTGGTAAAATAGATTCAAGCAACTAGATAGTGGAGGTTAAAAACCTCTGCAAATTGAATAAAAACCACCGCAATTTGTGGGGATTTTAAACCGCCACAACTTATTCACTATTGTGGGGGTTGCTTAAAAATCGCCACAATATATTACGGCCAACGTAAATGCAGCAGTTTTTAAAACCGCCATAATTTAATTAGCAGGGATTAAAAATCGTTGCAAATTGAAAAAAAAAACCCACACTTTAGCGCTTTTTTTGTAGTGAAAGTCAATGGCAAATAAAGTTTGCATCTAAACCTAACATGTCAGCAGAAGTCCAGGCAAATAGATCCTTATTTTTTAGCAAGAACTCGGTCAATTAGGATCTTTCTTCCTAACTGAGTTGCCCTCCAATCTTGGTTACCTGGTCTGGCTTGGCGCCAAGTTGAAAGGGCTGGAGCTCACCATCAGGTTGGGGATGTATACTGTAGATCTCTTCTCGTACCCAGTATAACATTATAGGTTAAAGGACAGTCAACCACTAACAACTTGGCCTTGACAGTTTTGGAGAAGGAGTCTTTCCCCAAAGTCAGGTAGGTCTCAATGTACCCAACTAGGGTGATCTTATCACCTATGAATCCGATCAACTCGCCAGTGTACGGGATTAGTTCTTCTCTTGACAATCCTAACTTGTTGAACAAGTCTAGGAACATAATGTCGGTCGAGCTCCCTTGATCCATAAATATTATACGTACCTCGACGTTTGTGATTATCCCGGTAATGACCATGGGGTCATCGTGATTTGGGATGGTATTATCGTAATCCTCATCAAAGAACGAGATCAGTGGGGTTTTTCTTGACCCTCTTCCTGACTTAGTTTCCGTGAGGAATGCTACGCTCAGCACAGCTTGGAAGACCTTCTTCTTGGCGTTTCCAAAGTCACTGTCGCCTGCAAAGCCCCTCGAGATGATGTTTATTGTCCGAGTATCTTCATGATTGTCATCTCGAGGTTGTGCCCCGTCACGATTTTGGGTGTCTTGAGATGTGCTTGTGCTGGGATTGTCGCTCCTGGCTGGGGAATGTCTTCTTTGGGGCGGCGATGGGCTTCTTCGTGGGTTGTAACTACATTTATTGTAGTTCTGCCCTCCCCTATAGTTGTACCGAGATTGGCGCACATAATAACCCAAGCGGCGATTTCGAATTAGCAACTCAAGTACATCTTGGAGGTTAATGTAGTCCTCCGTGTTATGTCTGTGGCCATTGTGCCACGCGTAGTGCTTGGACTTGTCTTTTTGTGCATGCTTCTTCAAAGGGGGAGGTCTTTGCACATCCTAGAGCTCGGTGTTCATTACCTCCTGATAAATCTGAGCCCGATGTATGTTTAGAGGAGTCTAGTCCTCATATTTCCCCCTGAAGGCTTGTTTTAAATTCTAGCCCTATTGATTGGGTGGTCTGGACTTAGGCTTGACATCCTCTCCCTTCTCAAGATACTTCTTAGCCCCGAGAATATCTTTAGCATTGATGCATTTATCAGCATGGGAATAGAACTCGTCCATGGTTGTAGGCTCCTTATTGGCAAGGTAAAAAGACAATGATCTAAGTTAGAGCCCTTCTCTGATGTAGTACAATCCGAGCCTTTCATCCTAGTCACTCACGTTCACAGTCTCTTTGTTGAACCGAGATATAAAGTCTCAAAGAGACTCCTCCTTTTCTTGCTTAATTTGGGAAAGACATGAAATGGATTTCGGATACACTTTACTAGTGGTGAAGTGCAACAAAAATTTTGAGGACAGGTTCCCCAAGTTATCAACAGACCTCAAAGTTAAGGTGGTGAAGCATATCAAGGTGGCTTTCTGCAAAGTCAAGGGGAAAGCACAACATATGAGAGAGTCATCACTTCCAGCAAACAAAAGTGCAGAAACGTAGGCATCCAAGTGTTCTTAAGGGTTCGTGGTCCCATTATAGGCTTCAATATTGGTAGTATACTTGAAGCTCCTAGGGATTTTGTAAGCCATCAGTTTGTCAAAGAAAAGTTGGTTTTGTGAAATCGTGTTCCTTACTCTGTGTTCCTGCTCTCTTTTATGGATAGGTTCAACATTATAACTAGGATCCGCGACCCTAGAATTTCTGGATAGCAGTCATCCCCTTGAGACCTCTCTCTTCTATTTTCACGATTCCTTCTTGGAGATCGATTTTTCCCTTCATAGTCCTAGTTAACAGCTCTCTCCAAGTTATGAATTCTTTCATCATAATGTTGAATTCTCTCATCTTGAAGTCTAACCAGAGAAATTAGTTCTGCTCTAGATAGCTCTTGAATATCGATTTCAACATAGTCAGACCGAACTTCATTCTCCACACGATCTCCAAGGCGTTACAATGCTGATACTCACTGCCAATCATCCTTAGAAAGTGCCTTCTATGGACCAAGACGCTGCCTCATTGGAACTCGCGAGAGAGGAGAGAGGTGATTCTCTCCGGTGAAAGAAGTCTCCTACCCGTCCTGCTTGGGTTCCATTTGAGCTACGACTAGTTCATGTACAGGGATAGATGCTGGGTGGCAATTTGAAGATGGTGGGTTGTGCACAACAAAAGCGCGATTCTGGTTGGTTAAGGCTTGTCTTCTCCTCTTGTTAACCATGATAATGATGATGATGATGATGATGGTGGTGGGAATGGAAGTTTATCTCTTCCCACATACGGTGTCGATGCTCAGAACTAGATTCTGATGGTTACATGAGATGGTAGTGAAAGGTGGAAATCTCTGTGGCACGAAAGCGACAACGGTGGTGTGAGGGGGTGAGTACCTGCAAAAGGCACTTTGATGCTCAAGTTAGTTTGTGCGCAAGGGAGGCAGTGTATATTATTCGATGATAGGTGCATACCTTTTTTACCTTCCAGGATATATGTATGAGTGTATTAGGGCGTTGAGAATTAGAGTATTCAATATGAATTGAATGTTGTTAGCTGAAATCAAGAAGACTATTATTCCCTGTGGTTAATGTCCTATTTATATGAAATATGATTAGCTTCCATATCTGTTGAGGGAGTTACATCTGATAATTTGGTAGTTACGAGCGTGCAGTAACATTTGAGTTCCATTTTAGTGGGTTGAATTGCTCCAAATTCATGAACCCATAACCTGGTCCAAACACTATCAATATATAATATACATATTTTTAATTAAATTATTTGGATAAATAAAGCTTTTCAAATTTGAATTTATAAAAAACATTAATAGTGGAAAGGTTCGAATAATAGAGGGAATTTGTGATGCCTATAAATATGACACGTGACATAAATTTTCTTAATAGGAGGCTTCAATTATATATTTAATAGATAAATACAGATATAAATATAGATATAAAAAATCATTACTTTAATATTTTCACTTCGGTCATGTATGCCATTGGCTTGAGTAAAGGATCCTAAACTTCCAATTCGTTTTTTTACTAGATTTTTTTATTATTATTATAAGACTAAGTTTTCATGTGCACTACTCTTTTTTTTTTTTTTTGGTCACTAGCTGTAGATGGATTCTAAACTATCGATTGATAGTTTTGAAAATGTAATGCAACTAACTATATATGAGTTTATTTTAATTGTTATATTCATAGTTAGAAAAAGAATGTGCAATTATTTATGCTTTTCTTGATATGCAAAGAATCTAGAATTGTATATTGTTAAAATAATTATTACCTTTAGAATTTATTACTAAAATTTGTATGTAAACAACATATTAATGACGATATGAAAATGTCATATGAATTAAAATTTACCTTCTCTTTTTTTGGTATATCAGTAGGGATCTTATAAATATTTATCCAAATTCCTGCCCACCCTCAACCAATCTATAGTTTTTTATAAATAAATAGTGAGTAATTTAATTAAAAAATTTATCATTGTAAATAAGAAAAAATATTGTAGGCATGAGATATATATATATATATATATAAGTATCTAGTAAGAGAAATATTTATTGTAAGATGTGAGAAAAGTGAATATTGACTATTGAATCTTACATAAATAATTAAAATTATATTATAAATACATGTGACTTTTTTAAGTGATTACATTATCTTTAAATAAATTTTAATTTTAATTATTTATATATAATTATATAATTAAGATTTATTTCTATCATCCTCTTACAATAAAATTTTTTTCAGTAAATATACTTTTATATATATATATATATAACGCCTCGTGGTAAGTGGTAACACATTTTTCTCCCAAAACAGTGGGCTTTTGATTGGGCCAGACAGACCAGAATTTGAGGCCTTACTATAGAAACCCTCTCCACTGTTTTCTGATTTTCTTTTTCGCACTCATTCAGGATTCCTTCACCGTCACCCCTCTCCGCTGTCCAGCTCCACTGTAAGCTGCCGCTGACGGCGGAGCTCACCACCCAAGAGCTTCACCCCACCGCAGGTTCGTTTGTTCTCTCTTCTCTCTCTTCTCTGATTTCCTTCCTCTCATGCATGCAATTTCAATGTAGTTGTGGGGGAATGAACATGTGCTGTGAAACGAATAGGATGAAACAGTAAATGGGTCAGCGCTAAATATTGTTATTGTTGAACAACAAATATTGGGTATGGCAGATTTTTTTTTTTTTAAATGGGGATGAAGAGAAAACACAATGAGGCTGAAGCTGTGGCATCTCCAAAGAAGGATGGTGCTTCTCCAGAAAGACCACAGAGAACACTTTTGGGCTGGAAAGATAACAATGAAGTGACAGATATTGATTCACAAATTTTTAGAAACAAAGAGAAGGTTTTGGTGACTTGCTCAAGGCGCATTAATTACAGGTATATAAGCTAAAGCACATGCATGCCAATATTAATTTTTCTATATGGTGTTCGATGGGGTGGAATATTTTTTTAATAAAATTATTATAGGTACCGGCATTTGATGTTGAATGTGGTATCGCTTTTGCCTCATTGTAAGAAGGATAACAAACTTGAGTCAAAAGATACTAAAGGTGCCACCTTGAATGAGCTCGTAGAGCTCAAAAACTGGGCTTTTTGATCAATATATTCTTAATAATAAAATTATTTATCAAATTATCATATTTTTTAAATTATATACTAAACTGTCACTCTTTTAATTATACTAATTTTTTTTTTATTTTTACGTTTCACGTAGACAAACGTGATAGTGCTATCATTACAAAAACACCATTACGTTTGACGCTATCCACATGGTAATGCCAATAAGTGTAGCGTTTTTCATGTGGTAACGCCATCAAGTTTGGCGTTCTCCATGCATGTGATAACGTCATCAAGTTTGGCGTTACCACACGGATAGTGCCAAGCTTGATGTCGTTATCATGTGGCTTAACCAGTGTACGACCAAAAGTTTTGTTTGAAGCACATTTTTTTAACTTTTTCTTGACGTGTGAGCATCTATTGTAGGATGAAGGTTTGTTTTAGACTCATACAAATTTAGAGCACCTTGCCATGATGGAGAGGTTGCGTGATCTATTACCGCCGGATATGTTGGTTCAAAATATCTTTATTTGAAAGTTCAAAGGTTCAACATTCAGAGGGGGAATGATACATATAGAAAAAAAAAATGATAATTGGGTATCCAATCAAACACTCAGGGAATCAACATTAGAAGTAACGGCCAGAAAAAAGTGCAAGTAAGGAAGAATAAAAGATTCGTAGCCATTGGATGGTGTATGGATCAAGGGTCATGATTAAATAAAGAATCGACTGTTGGAGGCTAGTGCTTCTCATATAAACAATGGCATACACTGGTAACGCCAACATGTCCGACAGTAATGGATCACGTAACCTCTCCATTATGGTAAGGTGCTCTAAATTTGTACGAGTCAGAAATAAACTTTCGCCCTACAAGATGCTCACGCTTCAGGAAAAAGTTAAAAAAATGTGCTTCAAACAAAACTTTTGGCCGTACACTGGTAACGCTATCACGCTTAGCGTTACCACATGGAAAACACCACACCTATTGGTATTTTTGCAGTGATAGCGCCATCACGCTTGACGCTATCTACGTGGAACGTGAAAATAATAAAAGAATTTAGCTTGGTAAAAAATATGACAGTTTGGTATATAGTTTCAAAAATATGACAATTTAATAAATAGTTTTGCTACTAAGGACATATTGGTCAAAAAGCCTCAAAAAATGTTATTCTTGTTTATTTTTCCAGGTAATATTTTTTGTCACAAAAATTTTCAATGTGACCATAACTTCACTTAGGTTTAAGGTGTTATAATACTGTTTTCTATATTAGTATATGCTATTGTTGAGCTAAAAGTTCTCTTCCTGTTTATGTTTTGAGGTATTCTTGTATTTGTCATGACTGACAAGAATTTTGGTGCCACCATTTAAATGTGATATGATATTGCCTATTGTTTGTTCGTTAACCATATGTATTAATAGGTCTTTCAATATCAAATGCATATGATCAATTTCTTTTTTTCTCGTCACATCAAACATCATGATTTTATGTGATTTTATGGATTCATATTTTATCCATTTTAAAGCATAATGCGCCTCTATTCCTTTTTCCCGACATTAGCTTTTCCATTTCATCCAAATGGTTTGTTTGAATTTGAAATCTTGTTATAAGTGACCTGTACTTGGTCTTGGGCTTGACCCCGACAAATTTTTTTTGTAGAGATTATGTGGTATAAGGAAAGGGGCCAGGCCAATTGTAGTTAGGTCATCGCATAATATCTTTCGCAATGAGCATCGGGTGTATTGGGATTAAGGTTTGATTGTTGAGTGAATACTCCATTTAATTTTCATTGATCAATGTTATTAATGGCGAATGGTAGTTTATTACGGATGACGTTGCACTCAATGGCAGAAACATGGTGGCTATAATAATAAAAAAATATACAAAAAATACTAAAAAATAAAAAATTAATAACATATATCAAGAACAATAAAATTAGAAATATATTCTGTGAAATAAAATTTAACAAATTTATAAAATAATCAAAGTCAAATTCAAGATAGCATGATCAAAGTCATAATGTCATAAGACACATAACATAAGGTCACTAAAAAGTAGAAAGTACTAGCAAGTAACAATAAATTGACACAAATCTAGACAAGGATAAATTAAAAATCTATTCCTCCTTCTCCTCTTCAAAGTAATCATCACTCTCATTGTCTTCTTGTGTGGCATATCTCTCTTCTTCTCCTTCTGATTCTTCAAAATCAATTTCTTCTAATTCTTTTTCTAATTCCTGAAGATCATCTTCAAATTCTATTTCTTCATCTTCAACCACATTCTCTTTTCCTTTTGAGGTTGAAATTGCAGTTTTTGAACCTTTCTTGAAGCTCTTACAGCTCTTACAGCTGCTACACCACTTGAGGTTTGCTTTCTTTTTCTTGTTTGTAGCCTAGTATATGTTTTAGGCTCTCCAACCTATGAAGCCTTATAAACAGCTTCTCAATCTAGAATATCATCACTTCCAAATACCAACTCATTCCCAACATCATTTTCATCATTCATCTCTCCAACTAGCCACTCATTACACTCATCAATGTCATTGAGTGAGATTAAGCCAATTTTATCCCTAAGATTGTACGTTGATAGAGTACTTGATTATATTTCACATAAATTAAGTTATACAATCTTTGATGCTCAAGCCTATTTCTCTTCTTTGTATGAAATTGCAAATTAACATAATGGGAAAATTAAAAAATTATAACTACACAATAGTGTACTAGGCTAGAGTGCTAGACAAAAGTGAAAAAAAAATGATAATTACATGCTCAAAGACACTCCAGTTACGCTCATAGCTAGATGCACTACATGTCAAGCTCAAAATCTTAATGGACAATTGTTGCAAGTTTGGAGCTGATTTTCCATACATATGCTACCATTGAGCTACAAAATACAAAGTCATATTATAAGTTTAGGGCATAAAATTGTAGGAGTTAGAAGAATTTATATGACTACAAGTCTAGTGCTTATTCTTAGTTTCTCACCTGATGCTAGGATCTTCCTTTGTGATATTGTAAAATCAAATTCAAAGAGGCTTATGACAGTCTTGTAAATTAGTAGCTCAAATAGGAATTTTTTTTGCACACCTAGGCTTTGTACCAACCTCTTAATGTTGTCACAAATGCCATTTGTAACCTCAAAATCGAACTTAATTTGAGGATTGGTATAGAAAAATTTCGGATTCAAGAAGTGACCTGTCATATGTAATGGGCGATGAAGCTAGCAAATCCGTCTATCATCAATGATGGCAAATGCATCTTTGTACATATTTGCTTTCATTATTTTTGAATGACTTCATGATAGCTTCCTTTGCTTTGTCCATTGCTTCGTAAATGCAAAACCCGCAATGCCATGAAACTTTTATGGTGTTTTGCTTGAAATTTGTGCCAACCATGGCACCACCATGGCCGCCATTTAATAAAGTGTTGATAGATGAACTTGCTAGCTTCTTCACCTATTACATGCACTTAAAGATTAGGAGAGAGGCTTATGACTGAATTGCTTGAGAGAAAACCTTCTCAGCATTATGAATTTATAATCACATAATACATAATAAATCCTAAACTAAATCCCTAAGTCTTAGGGATTGACATATCTATTTATGGTAACTATATATTTTACTTCATATTCTAATTACAACAGATATGATATGACACAATACTAAAAGATATCAATAGATATTATATGATACGATATCAACACACGTGGGTGGTCACTTCTTGAACCCAGAATTCTTCTATGCCAATCCTCAAATTGAGTTTGATTTGGAGGTTACAAATGGCATTTATAGTGCATTAAGATGTTGGTACCAAATCTAGAGATGCAATAAAAAATCTTATTTGAGCTACCAATTTACAAGACTGCTAGAGGCCTCTTTGGATCTGATTTAGCAATATCGTAAAAGAAGACCCTTGGTCCAGGTGAGAAACTAAGAATAAGCACTAGACTTGTAGTCATATAAATTCTTCTAACTCCTACAATTTTAAGCCCTAAGCTTATAATTTATGACTTTGTACTTTGTAGCTCAATGGTGGCGTATATATGGACAATTAGCTCCAAAATTACAACAATTGCCCATTAAGATTTTGAGCTTCACATGTAGTGCATCTAAATGCAAGCATAATTAGAGTGTCTTTGAGCATGTAATTATCATTTTTTTTTAAATTTTGCCTAGCACTTTAGCCTAGTACTCTATTGTGTAGTTACAATTACATTTTCCCCCCATTATGTTAATGTGTAGATACATACAAAGAAGAGAAATAGGCTTAAGCATCAAAGATTGCATAACTTAGTTTATTTGAAATATAATCAAGTACTCCATCAACGTTACAATCTTAGGGATGAAATTGACCCAATCTCATTCAGTGGCATTGATGAGTGTAATGAGTGGCTAGTTGGAGAGATGAATGATGAAAATTGTGCGGGAAATGAGCTGGTATTTGGAGGTGATGATACTCTAGATGGGGAAACTATTTATATAAGGCTTTAATGGTTGGAGAGCCTAAAACATACACTAGGCTGCAAATAAGGGGGGGAAAAAACCAAACCTCAACTTGTGCAGCAACTGTAAGAGCTTCAAAGAAAGGTTCAACAGTTGCAACTTCAACCTCAACCGAAAAAGAGAACGTGGTTGGAGATGAAGAAATAGAATTTGAAGATAATATTAAGGAATCCAAAGAAGAATTAGAAGAAATTGATTTTGAGGAATCGGAAAGAGAAGAAGAGGGATATGCCACGCTAGAAGATAATGAGAGTGATGATTACGTTGAGAAGGAAGAGGAATAGATTTTTAATTTATCTTTGTCTATATTTGTGTCAATTTGTTGTTACTATTGTACATTCTACTTTTTAATGATCTTATGTTATGTGTTTTATGATATCACGACTTTGATTATGCTATCTTCTTGAATTTGACTTTGATTATGTTATAATTTTAGTGAATTTTATTTCTTAGAATATATTTATAATTTTATTGTTCTTGATATATATTATTAGTTTTTATTTTTTGTATTTATTTTTATTTTTTTTATTATAGCCGCAATGCTTCTGCCATTGGCTGCAACACCATCCATCATATTTTTATGGTGGATTTTTGGTTTTCTACCATGAACCGTCATCTGCCATTAATAATACTATTTAGCATTGAATTTGCAGTCCAACTCTTAGGCTATGTTTGGATATTTAGTAATTGATGGAATGGAATGGAATGGAATGAGATGGAATGGGATGAGATGGGATGGAATGGGACAAAAATACTATTCCATTGTTTGGATATTTTAAGATGGAATGGAATAAAGTTACCATTCCATTGTTTGGGAAGTGGATGGAATGGTATGAGTTATAACTTTATTTTTCCTAAATTATCCTTATTACAAACACACTAATTTTAAGATATGAGGTTAAAGTAGTAAAATACTAATTATAATTATAATAAAAAAATTGATTCCATCCCATACCCCCCAAATTGAGAGGGAAGAAAATTGAGGGTTTTTGGTGGGATGGGATGGGATCCATCCCACCCACTTCCATCCCATTCCATCATTTTTTAACATAACCAAACAATGGAACCTATCTCTATCCCATCCTATTCCATTCCATCCCACTCAATCCCATCAATCCAAACATACCCTTAGTTATGACTTTGCATCATGCCAACTTGTTAGATTCTGATTTTTATCTTTTTCTCCTCACTTATATATTTGAATTTCAGTGCATGAAGCAAAAATACCTTTATATTGGATGGCAAAATGACCCAATGGCCCATCTGTGAAATTTATGGTTAGTGCTGGGAATATTCTCGTCTTCTTGTTATCATAAGGTTGCTACAATACTAATTTGCTATTCCTATGATCAAGTGATCCGGACTTTGTTGTCTTTGTCCTTCATTCTTCTTATAAATTTATGAATGCTTATGTTTCTTTCTCTTTTGCTTTTTACTTTTCCCTATATTTTACTTATCTCTCATTTTCCACCACCGCTTTCCAGTGCACACAATGGAGGAATTGAAGCTAACTGGAAATCACCTAAAAGGTTCCCGTCCTATTTTGACATTTTCAGCAAATTTTGAGCAAGATGCACATTGGAAACTTTTAAAGGAGATGTTATTACACGTATTTGATTTGTTTCTTTCCTGTAAGTAATATTTCTCTTGTCAATCAGTCTATCTATTTTCGTTCGACCAAAAGATTAGGAAATCTCTTATTCTTATCAACGTGTTGATTACTCTTAGCACATAAGAGGTGCAGGTATCGGGTAGGAGAGAGGGATAGGTGACCTAATGAATTAAGGGTCAAATCTCTAATATAATCACAACCCAATCTTAGAGACTGAGGTCAGTGTAAATTGAGGTATAAGCTCGTTGAAGTAGCCTCCTACAGCCACTATCATAAAATAAATGCCCCCCGTCCTCTTTTCCCATGTAAATCCAGGAGAAACTGAACATTTTCCTACTTTAATCGTCAGACTCACAATCTGAACACTCATGCACTAATTAAAGTAATTTCTTTGGCTTTTTGATGCAATTGGTTGAATTTGATTTTGGATAGGTATTGACATTTCTTCACATGTCATTGCATTTATTTAAATATTTTTATGCAGATATTTAGTCAGATGAAGAATACAGCAACCGGGAAAGGTAACGCATTAACAATATGTGGGTTGTGGGTGGCCCTCCAACTAACTTCTTTACCTGATCTCTTTATAGTCTTAAGGACAACTCCATCAATCAGCCCCACTTAGTTATTTTAACATATTACCCACAAAACTTTTACTTTCTGCTCACCCTAATCCAACTAATGACCATTAAATTCATATTTCTAATTTCCACATGACTAAATTTAAAATATCAAAACCATTATGTGTTAGTCCATAATTTTACATGTTAGACCCCAAGATGGACCACACATAATTCAACTGCTTAAATTTCTGGCATATACTCCATAAAACAATGTCTTTGACACTAAATATTGAAAAGGCACCTTTTGTTGTGGCATAGATTAGGAAGTTAATTAAATATTAAATACTTGGACGAAAGAAAATTCATTGTAACAATCATCGTGGTTAATCATTATGTGGATGAATCAAAACTACACCGTCATTTTGACACAAGTTTTTCATGTTTTACTTGTTAGAGTCGTGTATTTTTATTCTTAGAATGCGTTTGGTAAAACTTTTTTTATTGTGTAAATATTTTTTTTTTAAAGTTATTTGCATAGTATTATAATATGTTTGACAAAATTAACTTTAACTTTTACACAAAATTCAATGAATTATAAAAAAAAATTTAAGTTAATTTTCATAATGCTGAAAATTGAAACTTATAATTCTAACTTATAGATTATTCTTTATATTTTGAGATGTAAATACTATTTTGTCCTCAATTAAATAATTTTTTTAATCATTCTATACCTATTTTAATAATTTAATGCATAAAAGCGATTCTTTTTTATATCATCCAAATAAATCAGATTAACTTAAAATCGTTTTTCAGCTAATGTATCCAAACATAAAAATGAATCGATTATAATCGATTATAACAAAAGTTTTTATATAATAATCAATTACTGAGCATAATCAAGTTTTCACAGTTTTTTCAAACACATACTTAATTTTTTTTTCCCAATTTGGACTGTAATATGTAGTTAGGAAAAAAAAACTGGAGCCCTTGTGTTTCCTGAAGTCTTGTAGAACATTAATTAAGCTTACGTATGGTAGACCCAACTCTCTCTCGAATTCTTCCATTTTATTTTCTTTTATCTTTTGAGAAGACTTTGATTTTAAAGTCTTAATCTTTAGGGAGGAAAAAAAAATTCCATATAAAGGGGCAATAATATTTCCTTTAATAACAGTAACACTGTAATAGGCTAATAGCACAATTTTCAAAAGCCATAACATCTCTTGATGCCGGTGGGTAACCTAAACAACTATGTGAACAGACTTTAGCATGAGTTCGAATTCCATTGGAAATACAAAATAAAACAAGTTGAAACTTAGTGTGTGTTTGGGATAGCTGTAAAAATTTGATTATGCTTAGAATCGATTATTGTATAAAAGTTTTTTGTTATAATCGATTATAATTGATTTATTTTTATGTTTGGATGCATTAGCTGTAAAGCGATTTTATGTTAATCTAATTCGTTTGGATGATATAAAAAAGAATCGTTTTTATGTATTAAATTACTAAAATATGTATAGAATGATTAAAAAAATTATTTGACTGAGGACAAAATAGTATTTACATATCAAAATGTAAGGAATAATCTATAAGCTAAAATCATGAAAGCAATCTTCAATTTCAAAGATTATAAAAATCGAACTTTAAAAAGCTTTTATTTTACATTGAATTTCGTATAAAAATTTCCTAATTTAACCAAACGTGATTAAACACTATTCAAACAGCTTTTTTCCCAAAAAACCGTTAGAATCCTATCCAAACATGCACTTAAATACAAAGTTAATTTTAAATTAATTACATAATTTTATTTAAATCAAAATTTATTCATTTATTTTCTCTCTCCTTTTACGTAATTTGAAATAAAAAAGTCACAAAGATATAGCAAATAATATTTGACACGTTAATTAGTTCAAAATCCAACTTTAAACAGAAAATAATGTAATTAGAAGAACTCCAATTTAAATAAATTTACAAAACTAATTAAAAAACAATTATGAACCGGGTTTTAAAATATGCGGTTCACCCTTAAGGTAACGGATAACCACAGTAAGAACAGTTTTTAGAAAAAAAAAAAAAAAAACACCGCCATAAACTTAAAAAATCATTCAACTAAAAGCTTGTTGATACTAGTGAAAGCAGATAAATCTAGCGGTACAATTCTATTAAAACGCACGATCACTTTCACTTATCAAGCATTGATTTCCAAAAGAAGCTTTTAGAGAGAATTAATGGAGAAGACGTTAACAATATAAAATTAAAAGTGAAGGACGAATAATCATTCTCATAATAATAATGAACATTCGTAATAGTCATAATTAATTATTCTGAATGGTTCTCATTAAATTTATATTTTTAGTGTCCTTCTAGTTAATTCTCCCAAATTTTTACACAAACGGGTGTCTTGTAATGAATGATAATTGATATATATGAAACCATTACTATCCTCCTGAATTCAGATGTTGAACTTTTCTTCAAAGAAAGAAGGAAATGAATCCGCGAAAAGGTACGTGTAGAAGAAAACGGAAGATACGGGAGTTGTCAAGACACGTTTAGGGATGACGTCCACGTGAGGCGAGAGCTAAGAATACCTTCCCGCTCTTCATCCTCGTTAACTGATTAGCTCCCCGTCCTTGTTTTTGATTCACGTCGTCACGGGAGAATTTTTCCTTCATTTCTATTCCTCGAATCCCTGTAAATTCTTGCAGGGATTCCTCGCAATGTCAAAAAAATAAAAAAAAAATCAAAAAAATTGAAAAAAAATAGGAATGACAGACGACTGTGTCATTGAGAGAAAAGGGGGCAGATGACAACACGACGGAGAGGAGTGAGATCTCAGATCTCAAATTTGGGATGAGCAGCGCTGAGAGCGAAGGGACGAAGGACAACAATGTCGTTGAGAGAGAAAGGGCAAACGACAACACGACGGAAAGGATCGAGATCTCATATCTCAGGTCTAGGTTCTGGAATGAGTAGCGCTGCCACTAAGAGGAAAGGGATGACAAACGACAACACGCAATAGTGAAGAGATGGCATGACACCGAAGATCTCATATCTGAGTTTTGGGATGAGCAGCGCTGCCGTTGAGAGCAAATGGACAACGAACAACGACACACAATGGTGGAACGGCACGACACGATGAAACAGCACGACACAACAGAGAAGAGTGACAGAGTACTGCGTGTTAGCGGTAGGGGGAGAGAGAGAATATCAGGGATTCAAAATTTAGATTAGACTCAATAGAGATTGAGAAATATTTGGGAAAGGGGGAGGAGGTTGTTGAGTCGCTAACGCAGGGGAAAGGAGAGCTGGCAAAACGGGCTAACCTGTCCCGACCTACCTCACCCGCTAAAATACAGGGTGAGGTGGGTTGGCCCATTTTAAGCAATGGGTTAGAAGAGTCAACCCACCCTGTTTTAAGGTGGGTTGACGGGTTGGCGGGTTGGCTCCCATAAAAGATAAAATAGAAAAAAAAAGTAGATGAGTTGGTAATTGGCTAACCTCGCTTAACCCGCCTAAAAAATAAAAAAATATATAAAAAACTAAAAATACTATAAAATATTTTTTTTAAAAAATAAATAATAATAATAAAAAATTACAAACCACATATCTAAAAAATGATTTTTAAAATAGCCTAATTAAATATTCAAACATAAATTATAACATCAAAAAACTTTCCATTTACAGTATTATTTATCACTTTTTTTTTAAAAAAGAAAAGAACCAACTCGACGGGCCAACCCGTCCCCGCCTCGCTTAACCCGCAGGGCGGGTTATGCGGGTTGAAAAAAAAATATGGGTTCAATCATTGAACCCAACTCATAAAAAAATGGTGGATTGATGAGTTAACCCAACGGGTTGAACCTATTTTGTCAATTCTAGATAAGGGTAGGGCTGTAAGGACTACAGATAACTATGTAGTAAGGGAATAAAGAGAGTTAATTTAGTAAAATAATATAATTTATATTTTTTTAATTTTAAATAAATATAAAAATTAATAAAAGATAAAATTAACATAATTCCTATTTGAGACGATTCCCATGGAGATTCCCAAAACTTGAGAATTTTTGCCATCCCTAAACACGTTTAGTCATTTATTGAGGCTTATTATTGGATAGGAAATTATTTGTTGTACCATTATATTTGACATTTTCTATAAATATCACATGTCAATACGAGTGTAAGTAAATATTATAATATACTATCTTTTAAAATAAAATAGACATATTATATGTAAATATAAGAGAAATATAAACTAAATATCAAATTTTAAATGTACAAATAACATCATCTTATTATATAAGCAGAGCATCAATGGGGCCAACAATTGAGAAATTCTGCTATACACAAGTCTCAACCATTTAACTAGTGTGGAGCCCACGGTAAAACCCACATAATAAGCGGGATCCAAGGGTGCAAATTTACCTGGAGGTGTATTTAAGAAATTGTCCCAACAATTTCACATTTGTTCCTCCTTTACAATTTCCTGTTGGTTGCTTCATTGATGTAACAAGAATCATTTGTTAGCAAATTAACAAAACAACCATCCTAAATAGCCAAGCACAATTTTTGCGGGTCCATCCTCTTCCATCATCTATTAGAGCTAGTTTCAACAAGTTGTAAGGAAAATATATGACTATTTAATGTTCGTACATATCATGATACTAAAGGCAGTGTTTGTAAAACTTACACCAGCTGAATTTTGAATTGGTCATCTTGTCAATTCTAATTCATTTAAAAAATTAAATAAGCAATTGAACTCTCAAAAACTAATAAAAACTTCAGATCGTTCACTTTAATAATCTAACGGTTCACCCGATTTTAAATATGTTGAATAAAGGATTACCTTAATTTTATTATGTACTCAATTTTAGAGATATCAACTCAACTTATCCAAGTCTCTGAGAGTAAGTGGGATAAAATTTATAAAATAATAAGGTTCTCCAAATGCATAACATACCAAAAGCTATTTTTTGTAGCCTCAATCAGATATATATTATATAAATGCAGTGAGATTTATAATTAACATGTACTACATGCCCTTCAATTCATTTTTTTTAATTTTTATTTAAGACGACAACAAAAAATTAATCATGAAGAGTCCATTATAATTTTTTTTTTTATCTAGAATGCTAACTTTATTCAGCACCAGTATTAGCACAATGCAAAGAGACAATAAAAGGAGGCGAGTTGAGATAACTCGTTAAAAAAAGAAAACAGTGTAAGTTACTCTCAATTTTGTGGTCTCAATTGGAAAAAAGAAGCACGTAATGTACTTAAACCTAAATTTATTGGCTAAAACAAGTCAAGTATAATTAACGAAAAAAGTCTAGTGTTTTAATTGTTTGAAACCAACTTCTGGGGCCCTCCTTTAATTTTGACATGAAAGAAGAATTAAGATAGCCCCAAGGATCAAGAAACTTCCTTCAGAAACAATGCCCGGATATGATGCTTCAAAGCACACGAAAGAATCAACAATTTTTCAAGAAAAGAATAATAACAAGAAATTCCATTCACAATTCTACATGTGGGCCATTCATGATTAACTTCATACATATCTTCCCCCTTTGTTTATGATCCATTCACTGTGCTAGTTCTTTAACTAATTGTACTATAAATTAAATTCCATCTCCATCTTCCTTCCCAAGACCATACAAACCAAACCCAGACCCAAAACAGGTAGAAAAAAGAGGCTGTTTTCTTTTTTTGGGGGTGCAAATTATGCCTGCAAGTGGAACCAACTCCACCATGGCTGTAGCAACAGGTGCTGGTATCAGAAACGTTACCTCTCCCATTCCCTACCTCTTTGGTGGCCTAGCTCTCATGCTTGCACTAATAGCAGTAGCATTACTTATCCTAGCTTGTTCTTATCGTAAACATTCTTCATCTAACTCAGCTAGTAATGAAGAGAAACCGTCCAAGACAGTGGAAATGGAGGTAGATTCAGAGCCTAAGATTGTTGTCATAATGGCTGGAGATAGTAATCCCACATACATGGCCAAGCCTGTGACATGCCATACTGAAGAAGCAGTTTAGAAGTCTCTCATGATCAGAGTCATCAGACACAGGGAGATAAAAATAAAAAATAAAAGAACAAAGAAAAAATAAAAGGAAAAATATTTATCTTCCTCTTAAAGTTTTCTTGTTGATCTGTTTTTCTTGTCCATTGACATATATATACCTTTTTGTACTTCTTTAAACTCAAGTTGATTATTTGCGAGAAGATGTAAATTGAAGAGTAGAAATGATATATAATGTTTAGATGTTGTTTCATCTTATAGAATTATAATCCTCCTCTCTCTCTCTCTTTCTCTATAGATCTTTTTTCTATTATTAATCCAGTTATATTCTTTTTCATCCATGTTATTTATCACAGAAGTTAGTTTTAAGCTTAAAGTTAAACGTGACGCTTAAAACATAACTGGTTGAAGCTTTTTTCCAATATAGAAGAGGATCAGTTGCATTCCTAATCCAACAGCTGAAACTAAAGATTTAAATCTATATGTAACTTTACTAAACTTGATACCTATATTCCGAGTCATAATATTCTGAGTCATAATCTCATCTAATGTTGTCTCCACCAAAAGAAGCCAAATCACAATGTCTCAAACGAGGTGGTGGAGGGTTGGGAGGAGGAGGGAAGAGAAATTGTTGGGGGAGGGATTCTTGAATAGAAACTTCTTATTAATTTTGTGTATGTAAATAATCTTATAACATGTGTAAAGTTGTATTAATAAAATTATGTGTTTTTTTAATGTGATTCACATAATTGTATACATGTGATTTACATGTTTAAGATAGAAAATTTTAACCCAAAAATTTATGGGAGGGGAAAGTATGGTGGGACAGTGCATCTGAATGATTCAATTGTTCCTAAAATCTCATTGGATAAAATATTCCTAATTAGTTGACTGATTCTAGACATGATCGATCATATATAGGAGTATATAGAGTGCTCGAACATACATGTTAGCATGCATATTGAGTGAAAAAATTTCCTTGCAGTGGTGCCCCAAACATGTCCTAGGAAAGAAAAGAATTTAAAATTAATTGAAAAAGATGAGATCAGTTTTATCGATTTAAAAGACTTATAATGACAAAACAATGATTTGATAATATTTTTATAATAGATGAAATTAATATTTAATAGTATTCTTTGTTTACTCGGTTAGAGGCTTTTGTTTTCAAAACATAAAGAGAAGCGGGGAAATTTTATTGGCTTTTTTGAACTCTGATATTTGTAATTTTTATATTAATTTTTTGGTTCATTTTAATTTTCATACTGTAAATTTATTATGTTTTTAGATTCTATGCACAAACTAATTACTGTAATAGAGAATGATATAAAATAAATATAAAAAATGAAAGAATTATTTCCCAACTTATTTTGAGTCATCAACCAGATCTCAGTAGAAAACTCACAATCATCAATGAAACCTGTAGTCCTGTTGTCCCAATGGTTTAGCTATATTGGAAAATGATTATTGTACCATATTTTTTCACACTTTTAGCATGCGTTTACTTTATTAGGAAAAAATATTTTTAAAAATATTTATGTATTATTTTAATAATTAAAAAAATAATGTAAAAAAGTAATATACAAATATCACCACCGATCTATATTCTATCCATTGTGTAGGCCCACACGTTCAATGATTGGTGCACGTAATTAAACCCTTCAGCTTACGATAAAATTCTAATATGCCGTTAAGTGTACTGTATCAGAAGAAACAAATTGTGACATGTTATAGAGTATAAATATTTCGATCTATTCTAGTAGCTATATAAATCCAACAATTCGTGGACTTTCACTGACAGTTATTTATAAATATGTTTTAAAAAATGATAATCTTATATTTTTTTAAGAGTATATTATTATTCACACTCTTTTTAGAGTTATAATTAAATAAGAAAAAGTGATAAAAAATAAATATAATAAATGATATTAAAAAAATAAAAGAAATATATATATTATTTGTGATAAAAATATAAAAATTAATATATTTATCAATTTTTGTTGAAATTTATGTCATATCCAAACTTTAAATATATAGAGCCATATTTTTAAATAAAGAAAAATTAATTTTTACCCCAAAAAAAAAATTTTAAACCGATTTTCAGCCTTAAGTGTAATGTACTCAGATAGACACCTGCCACCTAAAAGCTTGTCTATAATACCTAATAATTAAGTATATGTTTAGAATAATTGTAAAATTAGATTATTTTAATAATTAATTATTATATAAATTTTTTGTTATAATTAATTATAATAAAATTATTTTTATGTTTAGATGTAATAATTAAAAAATAATTTTAAGTTAATTTATTTTATTTGAATAATATAAAAAGATTATTTTTATATTATAAATTATTAAAATAAGTATAGAATAATTTAAAAATTTATTTGATTAATTAAAAAATATATTTAATTAAGAATAAAATAATATTTATATCTTAAAGTAATAAATAATTCTAACAACCTTTTTATAAATAGCTCAAATTTTAACTTTTAAAAAAAAGTTATTGATGTACTAATTTTTAACATCAACAATTTTTTTTGAAAATTTATCCAAACAAGTTGATTTCATTTGCAACAATTTTTTTAAAGTAATAACTTATGTAGAGAATGGAAATAATTCGTGCCAAACATTGGTCTAAATTAATTTGCTAACATGCAAAATTGTCTCTTTTGCGAATTCTCCATTGCTTTTACAAATTACGCCAACAAAAATATAACTTATCAATCTTATTAAAAATATTTTGAGAAAGAATATTTAATCTAAGTAGAACAGTATGCACATGATTTAGCTAGTAAACTTTGTACGTTCTTTTAAAAATAATATAAGTAAATTCATGCGTGTGAATAAAAAGAAGAAATAAATATAAAAAAGAAGGAATAATATATGTCTATCCTAAATGTGCCTACATTTGCCTATTTGCAAAGTTCTATTTGAATGTGGATTGTTTTTAATAACCAAAATTTTCTCCATATATTGTAGCCGATCGACTAGTTTCTTTTATCATCTTTAATTTATGTGGGAAAAAAGGTTGGTTAACTAAAAATGGAGTGTAAGAAAATATTTTTTAAATATTTTATTATTGAACTAAAATATTAGAATATAAATAAAAATTATTAAAATTAATATATATTTTTAAATTAAATTTTTATTTATTTCAAAATATTCTTAAATAAATTTTATGTTTAATTTTAGAATTTATACCAAACAAATTAAAACCCAATAAAATTAAATTGATAAAATTTGAGAATAAAATTTAATTAAAACTCAAAAAGACAGTGTAAATAATAAAATAAAAAAAAAAAAAAAACTTAATACTAAAAGGGCAGCAGAAAAAAAGTCACGCTGCAGCAAAATGAAAAGGAGCAGACCGCCCGAGGAGAGAGATTGCGAAGGAAGGCTGCGCCGCACAGCAAACGAGAAGAACGACGTGACGGCAACACTATTTGTTATATATTATATAGAATTTTAGTGAAATAATTTTGTTTTGAATTTAATTATATTATATTTTGTTAAATTTTTATATTAAAGAAATAATAAAATTTTGATTGTTTTGATATTATTATGTTGAATTATTTTTATTTAATTTTAAAATTTAATGTTTATTAATTTAATATTTTATCAGATATTATGAATGAATTTTAAAATGAGATTAATCATATTTTTTTATATTTTATAATTTATTTATGTTATCTAAATATTAGTGGTAATTGTTGAATATCAATTATGTTTTCTTATTAAGAATACATTTGATGATTTGATAATTTATTATTAATAAAAAAATTTATCATACGTTTGATTATTATTTTTAATATTTTATTGATAGATTTTATGTGATTATGTGTTTATCGTTAGATGTTCATAAGATAAATTATTTGGATATAATAATTTAATATAATTAATGTCAAAATTAATTTTGATGAATTCTGAATTTTAATGATCTTACATTTAGTATAAATTTAATTTGTTTAATTTATATTTAAATTTATTTTTTCTAATATTAATCATTTATTTTTTTTAAATTTTTTTATTCTTTTAATTATTCTTTTAATTTATCTCTCTATACAATCGATATTCCAAAATTATGTTATAAATATTATATTATTTCTTTTAATTTATATGCATCTCAATTAATTCATTTCTTAGATTTGATAAAAAATAAGTCATTTACGTCAAAACTAGACAGACCAATTTAGCTTAATTTGATGTTGAAGAGAAGTAATGCACATGTATCTTTTAAAAAAATATTTCTCCATATATTTCTCCATTTGATATTTTTAGTCTTTAACTAATTAATTACGTAATTTTAAATTAAGAATAATAATTAAGTAAGTTACCCTTAAAATAGTGACTTCAAAATTTAAACATCTAATATTATATATAACATTCACCTAAATTATAGTTTACTTTTATTGCTCAATCACTCTTTTGTTTTTCATTTGATACTTTGATCGTATTTTCACAAGATTAGGATAACAAGACGTGGCGTCTCGGAAGTGTGTGTACTATGGCACTGCTAATAATGGCGCAAACCAAAACAATTTCAACATTGCTAGCTGTTAAACAAATAGCCGTTCTTAGATTTGGTTTCAATATATTGAGAGAGTGCAAATTAGTCTAAGGTGAAAGAAATTGCACCTCCACGTAATCACCTTTAGTAGTGGGAGATAGGTGAGAAGCATCATTTCTAATATGAAACTACTACGTACACCAACTATATAGGTTTCACATTTTTCTCATTAAGTTTGACAATGATATATATTGATGCGTATAAACATGGACAATAAAAGTTGTTCTTTTGCATTATGATTGTTGCCACCTTGGCTGTTTGCAACGCCGTCGAAGACTGAATCCAATGGGCTGGCATGTCCATGAACTCTATCATAGAAAACGTTTTTCAATAGATTATTGGTCACACATAATTATATCATATTATTTTTATATATATTTATAAAAAATTAAAAAAGAAAAAAATTAAGATATTTTAAACTTATTTATCATAAAAAATTTTTTTTTTAAATTTTTATAAATGTATATAAAAATAACATAATACAATTATATATAATCCAAAATTTCTCCATTTTCTATACTCCCCACATAAGAACTTCGGACCCCTCCCAACTCTTGATTAAGGAAAAAAATGAAAATACAACAATAAAAATTAAAAAAGTCTTCTCAACCATTAAGTCTCCTGGAGTTTGGAACTTCAGAAGTATGAGAAAAGCTTCCTCCCCATAATATTATCTCTGTGCTTCGATTTCGAAATCTACAGTGAGAACATAGAATTGGGGAAGTCACATCCACGCGCATATCAGGAGACACACGCTACCTATAGGCCCTGCAAATCAAAAGACGCACACGTTGTTCGATAAGATCAGAGATACATATCTGTCAGACTGTCACAGTGAGATGATGAAAGAGTGACAGAAGAACTAATTGATGAACCGAGCTGGTTGTCTAAAGTTCATATTCATATTTGAGAGTCCTTTTAGTTCTAAACTCACTTTCACTTGAAAAGAGTGGTGGCGTCTAATGTGCAACTTCAGATAAAGGGTGCATGAATGTAACTTAAAAGTGACCATTAATTTATGTTTAAAATACATTAAGAGTTAAGATTGATGATTTTTAACTTGTAGAATAGGTTACATTAAAGAGTAACTCCAATATTATTGTAATTCTCATTTTGAGTTCTGCTAAGGTGTTGGATTATTTGGGTGGTGCTTTGATGGCGGTGCATAGGCTGAGGCTGACGGCGGTGCATCGTGTGGCGGCGCAATTAGAGTTGAAGTAGCAACTCATTCGTAGGAGGTGGTTGGCCGGTGGAGGGGTTGAGTTGTGCTCAGGGACGTACTGATGAACCTTTAAAAATTCATACTTTTGCGGTCCAAGTTTTGAATTTTTATCTTTTTTTAATCTTTTTGATTGAGCTTTGTTCTCAAATTTTATTATGTTTTTATTATTTTAAATTATGTTCTTATTACGTGTTTTATTTATTTTCGATAGGTAAATGCACATGGAAGAAGATTGGACACTTGCACAAGAAAGGAAAAGCTGAAAAAAGCTCTCAGGTGCTCTAACGCCCAAAAGTCAGCGCTCATGGCAGAGGAGAAAAACAATGTTCTGGTGGGCGCTGGGAACTCAGGGCCTAAGCGCGCGCGTCACAACGTGAATTTTAGTTACGCTCAGGCGCCCAGAACCCAGCACCTAGGCGCTGGGCATAATAACAACGTACATATCACGCTCATAAAAAAAGTTGTGCAATTAAGAGGAGTCTTGGACAGAATTGAGCAGCCATCAAGGAGCAAAGCAGAGGCACAAACCCTAGCTTGGTGTGGGCGCATTTAGGCTTGAAGATTAAGAATTTTCTTCAACCTTTCCAACAACCTTCTTTGGAGTTTGCCAAATTCTTCTCTTTATCTTCTTCTTTCTCAATGTATACCTAAATTTCTCTAGTTAGGATGATGATGAATATTGTTCTTAGATGATGTAAACTCATTTTTATGTTTAATTTAAGTTTCTATTTCACGATTTATGTGTTTGTCTCTTCTCTTAATGCATTCTTAAACCTGATCAATTTGGGAATGATTTTAGGATTAATGTATGATTTGAAAAAATTGTGCCCAAATCTAGAACATATGATAAACATCATAATTTCTACAATCACTAGGAATAGACGTTGTAAGTTGTGTGGTATTTTTTTTAATTCCCTCGTTTTTGAAAAAGTCTTCTTTATTTGGGGTTATATTAAGGGATTGGTTAACTTTAAATAGTGTGAAAATGATTAATATACCAATGGATTGGATATTGATTAATTTTTAGAATTTGACCATAAATCATTAAAATAAATTTTGATTAAACTAATATTTGAAATTGCATCAAAAGAGATCAAGTAAAATATGAACCCTAACACTTTAATTTCATCATTTTTCACCCTTAATTTGATTCTTGATATTTTTAATAATTTTTTTATTATTGTTTTCTTTTATATATATTTTTACCAACTCTCTTTTTCGATATCTTAAATAATGTCAATTTGGCTAATTTAATAATTGTCAACATAATCCTCGTAAGAACAATATCTTACTCATTCTTTATTATTTTTTTTGATTTGATGCACTTGCCAATATCACAACACGTACCCACGTTAGTGGGTTTGGGGACACATGCCCCCATTTAAAAAAAAAAATCATCATTATATATGTAATACATCATTTTTATCCCCCACAAAACTTGAGAAGGTTTTACCTAAATACAAAGTTAATTGCATAAATTTCAATTTTAACAAACCATTGTCAATTTATCTCTTTCAAACTTTGCCCAATTTCTTTCACATGGTGTTAAATTGTTAATTGGTTCTCTACTTGCACTATAAGAAATTTGCTATTTAGTGATGAATTTTAGCGAGGGAATTTTTCCTTGCAATTCCCTTGCTAATTAGTAATGGATTTGCGAGGGATTAGCAAGGGGAAATTGATCCCTCGCTAAATTCAAAAAATAAATTTAAGGTGGAAAGAGCTACTGAATAGCGAGAGAATTGCGAAAGAAATTTTCCCTCGCTAATAAAAGTCTCTTACTAGATATATTAGCGAGGGAAAATTCCCTTGCTAATGTAAGCATCAGTTTAATCATTTTTAGGGAGGGAATTAGCAAGGGAATTCTCTCGCAAAACTTGATAAAATTTTAAAATTGAAATTTTAATACAAACGAGTAAATAAAGGGAAGAGTAAAATTCTAAGAACAAAATTTATGCTTTCAGTCACTACACATTCTCACTTTCTGAAATCAAAATTGATGAAGCCTAATGCCTAAATTGCATCTCAACTCTAATCCCAAAATCACTCGTCAAAAACCTAACCCCAAATTACTATGCCTGGTTGCTTTGCTCTCGCGTTTTGGTTGCTTCACCTCACGCTTTGGTTTCTTCACTCTCGTGTTCTGGTTGCTTCGCCTCACGCTCTGGTTTCTGCGTTCTTGCGTTCTAGTTGCTTCACCTCACGCTAGCAATTATGGTTCGTGCTCAGGTGCTCACTACTCTAGTTGTTGCCCCTCGCACTCCAAGTTTTGGTTTCTCATTCGTGCTCGCAATTCTAGTTCGTGCTCAGCCGATCATTGTTCTAGTTCTGGTTCGCGCTCAACTACTTGCTGTTCTTCTATTGATTAGGTATATAGGTTTTTCATGGAAGCTCTCCTTATGCTTTTTTTTCAATTTGGCTATGTGGGTTGTTGAGTTTTATGAATGATGGGTTTGTTTTGGGGGAGAATTTTGTTGCTGGCTTGTGTAGAAGTTTGGATACTGATATCTATTTATTTATTTATTTATATTATTTGATTAATGATAATGCTAGACAATTAGTCATTTGCCTTATACTTGCAATGTGATTCACTGATTCTTTATTTTTCTTCAGTAATTCTTTTTCAAGAGATAATATTTAATGAGTTTGATAGTTGGCTTGGATTTTGAATCTGCATTGGATATATGTTTTCCAAATATTCTTACAAATTTCTTATTGAAACTTATGCTGTCATTGACTTGTTGATTGTGATTCTGTAACTTGTTAATGATTTGTTACAAATCAAATTCTTACAAATCACCCTTCCTTTTGTGGTGATTTGTTTTCTTTATCAAACTTAATTGATTTTGTATATATTTGTGCAACTATCACTACTCTTATCAATATTCAGAGCTAACTCTTTCTCATTTCCCCTCTTGTTCAATGTCAAATTTTCATTAATTTCCTCATCAAGACGAATTTTTTTACAAATATTGTCCTTTAATGGTAGTTCAGTAGTTGTTTACTTCACATTCTGGGCTAAATGTTCTAAATAATTTCTAGTTCCACCTTTCAATCTCCTCCTCGTCTTCAAGTTTTCTGATTCCACCGTACCAGCAAAGTTTAGATCCCTATTCCTTATACACGTTTTTGTCTATTAGTAATCTTCTCCATGTCCCATGGCGATATTGCTTGAACTCCACCACCTCCATGTCTATCATGAATGAAGATAAAGCTCTATGATGACTCAAAAATATATCTATATACCAAAAGAAATTGATTGTGTGATTCTTACCATATTTTTAGAGTAATTAATTTTTAAATAGTTAAGTAGCATCATACAATTGTGTGGAGTAAGTCTTACGCACTTATGCTGTTGATTTCTTTTTTTTTTTTAAATGTGAATTCAGTTCAACCAACCATTGAATCATGTAATATTATTTTGATAATCATATATATCAAATTTTAAATTAATTAGGCATTTATAGGTATGTAATGTAATAGATGATATTACTCTGATTGAAGGGGCTACATTTTCTTGTATTTGTTCTACTGCTATTTTTTTATCTTAGGATAATTGTGTATTGGACTGAGTTTGTATTAAGACATGTTATTACTTATCAAGAGATGTTCTCTATTCTTGATAGCTCGTTCCTGGTTGTCTAGCTTCCATTTCAATTAATATATAACAATGTCTCTAGTGGCTCTGTATTGATTTTTGCTTTCCATGGTCGTGGGAAACGTTCAGGTGATCATAAAGTATATACTTTTGAGTGTTCGTGTATATCTTATAAAGTGCTACTTAATTGTGATTTTTACATTTATAAAAGTGTTACTTATATAGCATAACCCAATAAGATATACCATTTTTGGCCTTTTTGTTAGTTTTACATATGTTTAGGGATTTAAGCAGCTTGGCCTAAAGTTCACCTTTTCCTACATCTTCAATTTATTTAAAATGTTCACATTTATGCAAGGTATGTTTTCCTTACCCCTTCCAATGGGGGAGTCCTACTTTCAATGTTAGGGAAGCTTTTGCTATGATAGCTGCTTCTTTTGTTTCTCTTTTTGAGGTAGGCACTATATCCCTTAATGGAATCCCATGTCTCTCAATGATTATGTGGGTGTGCAATGCAACTGCATTATTCACTAGTTTTTCATAATAAAAACCATGTAAAAATGGAAAATCATTTAACAATGCATCTCCTCCTCACCATGTGTTTGATTCGAATTTTTATATCTTTTTTTTATATTTATATGCATTCTACTAGTACATTTTACGCTACGGCAAGATATGGAAGTGCCACACCTGTGCCATTTTTTTTATCAGCCACAAAGTTGGGACTTATTGTGCTTAAGGTTCATGCCCTCATATGGTGATTTTCTTTGGACTTAGACAACCTCATATGGTGTTCTTCCCTTCCTTGCCACTTCCTCAAGCTTTAAGTTCCCATTATTTGGTTTACTCATGCTGGAATGAACAAAAAGAAGGCAGCAGCGTGGTGGTTCATATTACTGGTCATTGAGGCTAGTTTCTCTTCAGTTTCATGTCTAAAATTTTCTTGAAAGTTCTGAATCTGTTAATAATAAATTTTTCTTCACTTTGATCAAATGTCTGTTTGGATATATGGTTTACTAAGATTTGTTTTGATGCATGAATTATTTTGTCGTATTTATTTACTTTATGTGGGTCTGGTTTCTAACTTGATAAATATTGTTGGTTTTGTTGTTTCAAGAACTAGGAGCTGTTTGTTTGAGATTTTTTTATAAGTCTAGGATATAATGGTGTTTGTAGTGCCTGTTTTGTGTGATTAGATTTTCAAAATGTCCTTACTTGACTCATCCAAACTTCCAATGTCCCTGCTCCAAAGCAGCACCTATTCACCTTAAATAACACCACTACTGCACTCA
This sequence comes from Ormosia semicastrata, assembly GCA_029884595.1. Lineage (NCBI taxonomy): Eukaryota > Viridiplantae > Streptophyta > Magnoliopsida > Fabales > Fabaceae > Ormosia > Ormosia semicastrata. The sequence goes on from JAQQTO010000034.1 coordinate 19,640,044, forward strand.
TCACTACCCATAAACACACACTCACAGCAACACCTCATCCATCATCACTCACTACCCATAATATCCCTGTCTTTGTGTACAACTATAATGCCACGAAGGTTAGTTCTCAATAGGATTTTGGAAATTTAGTATTTCTTTTTTTTTAATAAAAAAATTAGAAAGCATTTGAACTAGTATTTTTTCTGCAACCGTATAAAATTAAAGCAATTCACTGCATACTTCGATTGTGGCTTTCTCAGTACTTTCAAATACCAACATGTTTTGAGAAGAAGATTATAGGCATTACTTAATCCTCTATTAAGTTAAATAATTAAATTCTATGTCTATTGGAGTTTTGATCAAATTTGCTTTTGCCCAGGGACTTGGATTCTCTCTTTATTTTAATTTTTTTGGATTTTTTTTTAACTTTCTTCTTCAAATTGAATTTGTAAAGGCATTTATAAATTTGTTCCTCTTTAAATTTAATGCTTACAAGTTTTATTATCATGGAGTGCACCCATATAATGTGGAAATGGGTATTTCAAGATCTAGAGTTTTGTTGTTACAGTTGAATTGCTACCTTTAGAATTGGATAACCAGTCCCCATCCTAGTCTTTGTTGCTTGATGCAGAATTGTTTTTGATACACTACAAACTCAGTGTCAGTGGTGCAAAACCTCTCCTACACAGCACTTGATGTAGAATTCTATCAGGGGTGCCACTTATGTTTTTGGTCGCTGTGGGTTTCAATTTAGGTTCTGCCCAGCCACCGTTGTGGGTTTCATCACCCACTTTCGTTTTGATTCACATATATGCTGAAATAAAAGTAAATGTTATGGCAATGCCATTATTATGTATTTAGTTTTTATTTTTTATCTTTAATCTTCGAGACAAGATTACAAGTGATGTAGATGAGGTTTATATTTGTTGTAAGGATTTGACATCAAATCATGTATTTATAAATGCTAGAGTTGTTTTCTAAGTTGGTGGAGCTCTAGAGGAGAGGAATATTAGTTAAAAGGAGGGGGAAAGTGTAAATGAAGTTGATGACTATCACAAAGGAGAGGAGCATATAACGTGGACTCTCTATTAGGTAATGGATCTTCTTTCATTTTGTAGCATTTGTCTCAAAGTTTGTGCTTACATTCCTCACACTGTGTTCATATGGGTAGTGGTTAATGGGTATTGATTTGGGTTGGTTTGTACACAAGTTTATGAGGTGTGAGGCACAGAGGGTGCAAGGAATTTTTTTTTAATGAAGGATGATCAAGAACTTTGATGCCTTTGGTGGTTTCTTACTACATTATTTGTTGAGTCTTATTGTGTAATATTAGAATATCTACTAGTTGTCTTTAGCTATGTGCTTTAGGTATGAATCAAAGGTTCACTGTAGCATCATATCTTTGCTTGTCCATGCCACATGTATAAGCTGGTGGTTTGCATTTTACATAATCAACTTTTAAAATGGAAATGGAAATGGAAAGAATTCCTTCTAGATAAGTTGCCATTAACAGACCTGACAAGCAATCAAAGCAAAAGGTGGTTAGTTCCTTGAAGCTTCTGTTTCAAGTAGCACGAAGCTTGCAGAAGATGTTATTAATATATATGGTTCTGTTATTTCTAATAGTGATAGTTACTAATATATGTGGTTTATAGTTCTATTATTTCTTTTGAATACTGTATTGTGTGAGTTTGGCTGAGATTGATGTTGATTTAAGATTTTTTTTACTAAGTTGAGTGAAAGATTCGAGATCTTTTAAGTAAGATGGTTCCATATAATAGACTTAGTTGTGAAAAATATTTATTTAATGGGTCAGCCCATGAGTGGGCTAGGGTCAGCCCATGGGTGGGCTATAGGGCCAACCCATTAAATAAGTGGGTCAAATTAATTTTTTTTTGTGGGCTAGCACATGGGTTAGCCCTAACCCACCTGCCCCTATGGGCTTTTTTGTTTATGGGCTTTTTTGGCCCTATAGGCTTTTTGGCCTTAGCCAATTTCTGCTTAGACATTAACAACAACATTAATCATATTTTACATTTTGTGTTCATTAAACAATTGCTTTATCTTGGGAATGAATTTGTTTTTTCTTTTTCTTAGTCTATAATAGCAACATGAATAACATGATTAATGTTTGAGCTTAAAGGTCTTCAATATTATTACTTTTTGTCATAAAATTAATTTATTGTTGATTGAAGGTAAATCATGTTTGTATATGATGAGGTCAATCTGTTGCCACCTTATCAATATTTTTATTTAACTGAAGATTGAAATTTCTATTTATGTTGTAGCGATGTCAACAACGATTGGTTCCTTTGTCGAGACTCAACTAATCCCTATGTTGGTGACCATCCTATCTACGATCCAATCAGCAAATCTTTTTCCACAAGCACCATCACAAAGTAAAACAGCTGGGGAGGGTTGAGAGGATGATAATGAAGACGAAGCAAACTTAGACTAATTACCTATTTTTTTATTCTTGTTTTGTACGACATTTTATGAACTATTTTTATAACTGTGAACTATTTATATAACTTTGAATCATTAGTAGCCTTATTTTGGATTATTTGTATAACAATTTTCTTGCTTTTCATAAATTTTTTTGCTAGATTTCTGTCTTAATTGAGATATTTATACCAGTATATTTTGGATATTAAAAATTAAGTTTTTTATATTTTAAATTGACAAAAAAAAAATCAAACTGATTTGCGAGGGATTTGCAAGGGAACAATGAGAGAAATTAGCGAGGGAACAGCGATGGCAATTAGCAAAGGATTTACGAGGGAATAGCGAGCGCAATTAGCGACATATATTAGTTATACTAGATCTAAAATTGGTATGGATTTCCAAACTATAGCGATGGAACAGCGACAGAATTTTCCCTTGCTGATTTGTGAGGGAAACAAGTGCCATTTTTTTAAAAAATTGTGAGGGGTTGGCGACGACTTAATAAGGGAAATTCCCGTCGCTACATGTATTTAGCGACGGATTAGCGATGGAACTTGGCGACAGAAAAAATAGCCTGACGTGTCCCTCGCTAATCCCTCGCAAAAATATTTTGTGATGAATTAGCGAGGGTCGCTAATCTGCAAATTTCTTGTTGTGTTGCATAGAGTCATATTTATGTGTATAACCATTAACTAATCTTAAATGGTTTACAGGTAAATTCCTCTTAAATAAATTAGCGTTTATACACATTAAAAATAAAAATAGTAGTCATATTAATACTACATATAAAAAAAACACAACTAACACCATAACTTTCAAATAGAAGTTGTTTGTGTGATAGAATGGAAGGATTTGCCCCCACTAACAAAAATTTCTAGTTCCATCATTGGTAGTGCTCAGGGGTGATAGTGAATTTGGGTGGTGGCACTATTTGTTCGAGGCGGCGGTTGGTTGGAGTACAGTATGGGTTTTGGAGTCTTCTATACGCTCTCCTTCCACCCATATCTTCATATTTTCAATTTTTCATTCTTATTTTTTCTCCTCTAAATCTGGACACAAACATTTTGGAGTAACTCAAAATTTCATATTCCATTCTCCTAGAAAGTTTGAGTTGGTAATTTCATATTTCATGTTCCACAATTTAATGAGTCAAATATTATTTAATGGATGGTGATTACAATTGGCTTCTTTAATTTATTTATTTATTTATTTACATGACTTCTTTCATCTTGCTTTATAGGATCCATTCCTTAAACCATAGTAGAGGATTGAAAATCAACATGCAAATAACAAGAGTAAAATACAAGTGGAGAGTGAATAGGCTAAAATGGAGAGAATCTAAGAGAAAGAAGAAAAACAAAGATGGTGGTTATGGTTGTAACGTCCCAAATACTAGTACTAATAATGTATTCGACTTACGCATCAGTAATTAAGATTTGGTACATTACTTAAGAATATCATTAATTTTTAAATACATAATTATTAATGAATATCAAAATATGAGTCTTTCGTGGAAGCATAATATATATATATATATATATATATATATATATATATATATAAGAAATAAAGTTTATACAAACTGTATATCCTCGTACATTATATACATAGATTGCCTCATGGCACAAAATCAGTATAACTAAACTAACTTTTCACGCCAAAACTCCATCTTGCTTGGTTGTCTGGGTCCTTCCTGGAATTATCATAGAAATCATCGAAGTAGGGGGTGAGAATTTTAAAAATCTCAGTAGTTTATAAAAATCATGTCATCACAATAATTCCAGTTGTTTTGGAGAAAAATCATTTCAAATCATTAATGTATAATCCGTAAGAAGGTGGCTAAAGCTAAATCGAGTCATTCCTCTTCCCAAAACAGATGTTTATTTTATGTCTTTTATCAAAATCATTTGAATGATTAAATTAATCATCAAATCTTATCAAAATCTCAAATTCATGTCAAGGAATCTCATTCATCAAAATTCATGTCTTAAATCATAGTTCATTTTATCAAATCTCATGTAATCAAATCATGATTCATGTTATCAAATCTCAAGTCATCAAATCATAAATCATTTTATCAAATCTTGTGTCATCAAATCATCATTCATATCATCAAATCCTGAGTCATCAAATCGTAAATCATTTTATCAAATCTCATGTCATCAAATCATTAAGTCTCAAATCATGATTCATATAATCAAATCTTAAGTCATCAAGTCATAAATCACTTCATCAAATTACATACGAAAACTCATCTATACCATCGATTATCAAAATCATATCAAGAAATCTTATTTCTCAAGATTCATATCTTAAATCATCAGGACATATGTGTCATCTTAAAATCAAAGGTATGGAGGGTGTACTAGCCTCACAATACCATTCACTTGGTAGTATCCTACTTTCAGGTTAGTGCACATCAACCTATTTATGACGATCCATTTGCCACACAGAGCTATTCCGAACTCAGAGTAACCCAAACCACAACTTATGAGCGAATTACCCGTCCTCATTCCAGAGTTATGAGTAGAAAGGGATCACAACTTATGAGAGAATTATTCGTCCTCATTCCACAGTTGTAAGTAGAAAGGGAATTATTTGTCCTCAACTTTGATAGGGAGGGTATCTTCCTTCCTCACACTATCTATAATCTAGGAATGCCTCAAGTAGAGAGAGAATTATTCGTCTTCAACTACATTTCATCCAGGGAGAGCTCAAGTAAAGAGGGAAGGAATTATCCATCCTCAACCTCAATTACTCTGGTGGTAAGGGAATGTTCATCCTCAACCACTATTTCCAAGTCTCACCCTAGGACCAAGGATATCCTAGATAATGGGCTACCCAAGAAAATCAAATATCATTTTGAATCATTCATCTCCTTCATCAATTCATCAAACATGCAATGATATGCATATGAAGAATTTCCTCATCATCAATAATCAAATCCATCATTCAATCTCATTTGATGCATTAATATCATAAAATCATTTCTCAAATTAGTTTGGATGCATAATCATTTCACAATCTAGTGAATTTCAAACATTCAATTCCAAGTTTAACATTTGTATTTAGGTCCCATAGTGTAAAGAACTTTATTTCCATCATTTTCAGATCAAAAACCTCAAAATAGAGATATGGTAATCAATTACCAGGCCATGATAATCGATTACCAGCTTGGCAGAACCCTGGTAATCAATTTTTGAGGTGTGGTAATCGATTACCATTCATCCAGAAGCTTGGTGATCGATTACCAAGCCTTGGTAATCGATTACCAGTTGTCCAGAAACTCATTTTGCAACTCCAAAAGCTTGGTAATCGATTACCAACTAGTGGTAATTGATTACCACTTTCAAATTTACAGAAAATAGAGCTTTTAAACCATTACAACCCAAACTAAACTAATAAATATCAATATCAACATCAAAATCATCATATTCAAGCATCCAAAACACTTTCAAAGCAACAAATCAAATATGGGTTTCAAACCCATTTTCAAACCTTAAAGTTCCTCAAAAATCAAGATCAAAGTTTAAATCTTTATCTCAAAATTCAAACATAAAAGCATCATATTTACCATTTCCAAATCATCATCTAAATCACAAGTTACCACAACTTTGGAAAACAAAGAAAGAATAGAAAAGGTAAAGAAAAATTGTCAACTTGGAGCTATCCTCCTTTCCTTTCTATTTTCTTCTTTCTTCTTGGTTCTTCTTTCTTCCTCCTTGATCTTTATTTCTTTCCTCATTTCCTTCTTTCTCTCCTTTCTTTTCTGGTGGTTGGACGAACGCGCGAGAGAGAGAGAGAGAGAGAGAGGAGAGTGAGTGAGAACGTGAAAGCAGAGAGAGAAGTGAGAAAAATGAGGGTGAAAGGCGGTGAGGAATAGGAAATAAAGGGGAAAGGTGAAATCCCACTGGAAAAACATTTTGTTTGCTAAAGACACTTTAATCTTTTACAAATGAATTTTCTAACCTTCATAGGTATTATAAAAAATTATACGATTTCCTTAATTTCCCAGTTTTATATTTCCATATGACTCATTATACACCTTTGCCAGACACTAAGCTTCATTATTCATCCCTATGTTGAATTAAACCTTATGGAATTGAACTAAGAAGCTTTCAAGTGTTCAATTTAATCTGTTTTCGCCCTCTCATTTTAATCTTCATTCACTATTTAACATTTGCTCATAATCTCATGATTTTCTGAGCTACTTGTTTGTTTAGTTTGATCTATAAACATTATCTCAGTATTATTAAAAATATCAAACTAATTCATTTGATCTTCCAGAATTTGATACAACTCATTCCAATCCTTTATGCTTCAGAAATAAATTTTCTATATTTATTTCTTTCTTCTCAGCTATTTAGACTAATTTCTAATCTATTTCCCAACTTCAGTGTTATAGATTTATGCTGAAATCAATCCAAATCATTATCAAAATCATTAAATATCTTTTACCAATTTTATTGAGCTAGTATAACCTTGGTTAGAATCATTAGGTTAGAGAGAATGTTACAGTGGTGGCAAAGGAAGTAACACTAAAAAATGTAAACTTTAGAAAATGCTCCTCAATAGGGTCTTTGGCTTATGTTATGGATGATAGTTCTTCACTGCAGTACCTATAAGAACTGATATATCAAGGAATCTTATGTTTGAAGGACAACAATAAAAATTATAATAATTATGGGGTTAAAAATAAATATAAAAAAATTAATAAAAAGGCAAAACTTCCTCTAATTGCACTACAAGAAAAGTTACGATTTGCGAAGGATAAATTCACCACAAATAAGATAAAATTCACCGCAAATTGTCAATTTACGACAGATTTGCGGTGGATTCGTGACCGACACAAAAATCGTCGATGCAATATAGTTTGTGGTGAAGTCGCCACAAATATCTCTGGCGATACGTTGGCTTTCGGTGTCGGCAATAGGGTGTTGCGACGGATTTTTTCACTGGTGATTTGTGGTGGATTTTTCCACCAGTAATATATGTATTTCCGCCACAAATTGCATGCAAATTTGTAGCAAAAATATCTACCACAAAATTTTTGGATTAAAAAACATATTTAAAATAAATGTTCAAAAACTTCAATTAGAGTACAAATAGTTTTTACATATTCAAATCTTTCTGTCAATGCATCTAATCAATTCATAAAACAATCATAACAAATTATATTACTTAAACAAAGTTTGTTCAAATATAACCTGATCCATAGAAAAGTTTAAAAGAAATATAACAATCCATACATCACTCAAACATCAATTTCAATCCATATCCTCATCATCACTGTCATCTTCATATCATCTTCAGTATCCTCATTGTCTTCTTCTAATAGTGGTTGTTGCTGGCTTGGTCATTGCTGGCTTTGTTGAGTACTAGCGAATTTTAAATATGATTTCAACAAATTACCAATTTGTTTATTCTATTTATGCTGTTATCATTGAAATTGCATTTTCCACTTAGAATCACGTTGTTGGTCACGTTGTTGGTTCTACTGCTGCATTTGCTATTGAATCTCCTGAACCAATTGTTGGCTTTACTGCTCGATTCACTGTTGAATATCTTGAACCCAATCCTCTATCTTCTGTTGTAACTGCTCCTTAACCTAATTAATATAAGGGATAAAAATTCATCAATTCATTCCATAACTCATCTCCAAACCCACAAAAATTGTGATAAGTTTTTCTTTTATGGGATAAAATTTAATTAGCCATACGAAAAATTAAAAAATTGACTACATCCAGCAAGTTGATTAATCAAAATACAAAAATCAATTAATCAAAAATGTTGCAGCTATTACTTAACTTGATTAATAACGTGCTTAGGAATTTAACTCGATCCAGGCCTTGAGGAGGATGACTCTCCATGGTCATTGATAGATGCTTGAGAATCAAGGCCATGAACACGACCTTTCTTTATCTCGCTAACAGTTTTAATCCGAAGTTCTTGACTGGTCATTTATGTATCAGATGCCCCTTCTTCATTTGAGCACTGAGAAGATTGTTCAGCCTCCTTAACTTTGAATTCCTCCTAAAGATGGAAATAAAAAATATCTTATGGCTGTTGTTATAAAATGAGTTAATATTAAATCTTATAAATTCAAAAGAAATACTAACATATGTGCTTTCTTCAAATGTACGTGATGAAAGGTCTCATCAATTGTGGGCTTTGTACAATAAGCCTTAGCCTGTAATCATGAAAAAATAAGTTAATAACAAAATAATAAAATATATTATTAAATAATTGATGATGACAGTTACCAATTTCTGCGCATAGATGCCTGTAGAAATGCAACCATTAGTGTGCAAGCATCTACCAGTGTTAGAAGCACAATTCATCTTTGGTTGTTAACATCTCTCCTTATACATGCTACCAGCCTAGCAGGTCTTCCTATATGCCTTATCCAATCCAAAATGGTCTTTTATTTAAGTTGCATGTCTGCCCTAGCAAACCTGATAGTCTCTTCGAATTACGACTATTATATGCATTCAGCATATGGTTATGATGCTGAGGCATCCATCAAACATAACCCTTCAAAAATATTATGTAAATAACGTTAAAGTTACAAAAATTGCACTATTACAAAACAAAAAAAAAAAAATAATTAAACAAATAAAAAATGATATATACTTGAAACTCTCGAAATCACATTTTTCTAATATCCTTAGGTATTTCTCCCCAACATGTCCAAGGATGATTATACCTAGATCATATAACCTTGGTAATGGCATCAATAGCAGCTTTAGATGGCAGAAACCTATGATACAATTTAAAAAATCAAGTAAATATTCTCAACAAAAAATTTGAATGTGCATAACTACAAATGAATAACAAATAGTTGTACACATACCCAAAATCATCATCTAGCTCAACAAACGTATTGTTTCTTTGATTTGTTGCTTCCCTATTGGTAACAAATGGTGCAGAAGAATTGGGAACAATAGAATCACAGGTATCCGGTGACTCTCGGGTACTTAGTGACTCACGTATAGTAGGTGACCTAGAATCATATGTTGTTCCATGCAGTGTATGGGAAGTATGCGACGAAGGATGGGATCTAGGTGTGGATATCATAACGTACTTAGAAGATGGTTCCTGATGCAAACCAGTAGTGGGTGATATTGTAACAGGGGATTGAGATGATCCTGTCGATTGCCCCCTAGGTGGTCTCCCTAAATTGATTCTAAGACGTTTAGTGGGTTGCTTCTCCTTCTCCTGCCCTTTCCCCTTATCTCCTCGTGACGATGATATCTACATAAATAATAAAAATATAATGTAAATATAATGTAAGAACACAACACAATAATGTATAATTAGTAACTACAACATATTAATATAATTCTATACTCATAGTTATGAGGAAACATTGTCCTTATCACTATTGTTTCATATTCATTATTGGAAAATGTTTCATCATCGCTGTCATTAAAACTTTTTTCTTCTTCATCATTTTCATGCTATCTACTAGAACCAACACCTTCAACTACATCAAAAACCTCATTAGTGTCTTGCAAGTGGTCAATGAGATCCACATCAACAATTGGATCCACGAGAGTCATAGTATCATCTTAGAATGCAATTTCTTGGGCACTTTCATTTTCAACTCGACCTCTTGCATTGGTTTTTATTACCACCCACCATTGGACCTTATATTTTTTCTTTCCAAGATAAGGAATGTAATATACTTGTCTCGCAGAGGAAGCAAGGATAAAAGGATCAAACCTCTCATATCATCTAGTGAATCGAACCTCAACAATCTTATAATCTTTGTGAACTCTTGTACCTCTATTAATCATATGATTAAACCATTCACATTTAAAAAAAACAACCTTCTTTTTTGGTTCTGTAACACCCTCCGAAGGGTATTACATTTCAGACTAACTCTTTTAAGACTTTACCCAAACCATAAGTTATTTGATATTATTTTAATATGGGTTTCAAAATTCCTTTTTTTGCGGATAACATAAATTTACCGAATTATAGAAACACAAGACATAAGAACTGAATAATATACTTTACATATAAACAAAGTTTTCTATAGCCATAAATACATCATACTTACATATCAACATAAAACATCCAACATAACCAACCTAGACTGACCTAAGTTTACTACACCTAATGAGAAGAGTCCCCCTCAGGATCCTCCCATTCCTCAGAAGACAAATTCCCTAGTTGGGAATGTCTTGATGGATGGAAATCCAAGCAGAAGATATCTCGGAGTCCTCCCTAGGAGTATAGTGAAGATCACCCCACAACTCCCTGATAGGCATAATAAACTCTACATATACAGTAGCAAAAGAAAAAGTAGTGACCCTATGGCGAGTTCTACTTATGGATAGAGTAATGTCTCCACAATACTCTATACGCTCCGTGTCCCAATGGACACGCCAAGCATCAACACCTTTGAGAAACTGTAGTCTAACAAAACCTAGCAAATCCCTCCTTGCCGCCATCGCAGTCTTCACAGACATAAGCATAAAACAGAAATAGATAGAACAATAATACGAAGAGGTGAGATCCCCTACATCAATACCAGCACGGCAGCAAAGAAATAACAATAACAACAATGCTATTCATATACAACAATAACAAATATATTCATTGCATCAAATAACAGATAATTCTACAAATAAGTATACCACAATGATGTTAACTGACTATGCATATGCACAATGTACCGATTTCCTATTCTATGGAGCTAAAACACAATTTCAGAGATAATGATCTAGAAGATATGCCTGTACATCATCCGCCTCAATTCAAATGTTGTAATTTTTCTCAGTGTACACATCATGGCTTGTACAAGACATTTTATGCCAGATCGGGAATAGAGCAGTGTCTCATCGAGATCGTCGATGCATTTATAACAGTCACCACGGCCCAGTGGAGTTACCAATTGGCCATTTGTGGGATACCTGTGGCCCGACGCCTCCAAGGTCATTCATAGCCCTTCACTAACGCAATTCGCATCTGCACGAAGGTGTAATTCATCTCCTAGGCAACAAAAGCCTCTACAGACACCGTCTGTAAAATAATGAATGATCAATGATTCAATGCATATCATAAGCCATTACCGACTACAACCAAACATTGATATATCTAGGTCCAGTACATTGATCTGACAGCAAACTGCTATTTTTCACAATCGCAAAGCACTATTATCGCATTTTCACAATCGCATAACAATTTTGTTACATTTTCAAATCGCGTAACATTTTTACGTCATTTTTCAATTGCGTAAAAGTTTTCAAATATTTTCTCAATCGCATAAAGATTTTAAAACATTTTCTTAATCGCGTAACTAAAAATCATCATTTTTAAATCGCGTAAAGGTTTTTTTACGTATTTTTAATTGCGTAAAATATTTTCTTCATATTCTAAGCTCAATTTAAAACTTTTCTCATTTAATATAAAAATTAGACTTTAATTCCAACATTTTCTCACTAATCCATCTCTAAGTAATATTTCCTAACGTCTTTCACAAAAACTTATATTATTTTAATTTACTCAAGATATCTCAAAAATCCTTCTCCATTACTATTATTAAATAAATACTTTAATTTCAAAACATCACTCTAACTTTATTTCCATATTTAAGGCCGAAAATCATTCTTTGTTCATTACTCTAAATAAAAACTTTCTTAAATAAAATATTTTAAATTCCAAACCATCCTTAAAAATTATTTCCATTGATATAGCCAAAAATCATTACTCATTAAATTATAAAATTGTATTCATTTCTTTTTAACTTGTAAATCCTTTAGTCCTACTTTAGTCCCCTAATCAAAGTAATATTTTTTAACATTCTTTTCAAAACTTTTATTAATTTAATTTAATAAAATCTTTTCCATTTACCTTACTAAAAATCCTCTTAAATAAAATACATCAAGTTTCAATTTACTTCTCAACCCTATTTTCCCACATCGTGACCGAAAATCACTTTTATTCAATGATAAAATTGATTCATTTCGTTCCTATCTCATAAATCCTTAATTAAATTTCTTACCACTAAATCATCTAGGTTAACAATTAAGAAATCATTTTTTGCATTGGTTTATCTTTTTCAGGGCATAGTGGCCATGACCCTCATTGGTCATTAGAACCAAAATTTCTTTCCCTTCTAACACAATTTATAGCATACCAAATACTTTAATCATCATAATCCTACTATATCAAGTTCATGCATAATATTAAAGTAACAAAATCACATATAGTAAATAAATGCAAATCACACAAAAATTATACAAACATGGTGAATAAATCCTCATATGGACTTATCAACCACAACTAAATTTTGTTCCTCGCCACCATAATTGGTTGATGAGGTTAATCTCCCTCTTACCTTAAGGTGATGATCCAAAGCTCCTTTGATGTCCTCTTGTTAGAAGATCCACCTCCAAGAAAACCCTATGAATCTTCAAACTTTGAGCTTGAAGAAAGAGGTTGAAGATGGATGATTTTGATGAAACTATAACTAGAAAGTGTCTTGAAATGGTGTTTGGATTCAAGATATGTATTTAGTTTGAATGAAACAAAGTTGACAAGTGTTTAGGGAGGGGTAGGCCGTGAGGTTCAATGAGAGAAAAAGAGAGATTGTTTGTGCTTTTTGGTTTCATGAAAGATGATAAGTGAATAATTAGATAGCAAAACCAATTTTTTTGGCTCTCCAAACACTCTATGGTCGTGGGACTCAAAGGGAGAGAAAATGAGAGAATTTGAGATAGATTTTGATATTTTGCTTCTTGAAAACTATCCAAGATAAGTTTAAGAGAAAGAAGTAACCAAATTGATCGCTCAAGCTCCTCCAAGAGATCTTCGCCGTGAACCTCATCAAGGGTGGAGATCAAGACTTCTCCTCCAAGCTTGTCATCCATTGGTGCAACACACAAAGTCCACGGCACTTATGTTGACTCCATCAAGCTTCCTTCTCATTGGTTCACCATAAAGTTGTCATAACCATTAAGTTTGACTAGCCTTTAAGATATTTTTCAGTAGCTATTATCAAATGGACAAAAGCTATTGCTAGAAAATCAGTGTTTATTGTCTAATGGATAATAACATTATTTAATGAATAATAGAACCAAACCAAAATTCTGATAAAGAAAATTTTTGAAAACTATTTTCGATTTCGGGTTTAGTAAGCTCCCCCGGCCCCGCATTAACAATCCAAAATATTCCGATCTAGAAATTTTTTAATTTTTTCGGGCCCGCCTCAAACGCACATACAGTCTAAAATAATAATATAATAATTCAAATAATTTACAAAAATCACAAAAATTAGAAAAACATATATAACAGAGAAAGAAAGAAAAACTAGGGTGTTACAGGTTCCCCAGGATATTCTAACTCAACCACATCTTTTAGTATTCCATAATAATCATTTTCATCTTCACCATTAGTTGAGCCTTTAACACACATGCCACTATTGATTGTTTTCTTCCCATCTGACTCAGCATCTGTGTGAAATTTATATCCATTGACAAAATACATTGGCCAAGATGTCACACATCTACTAGGCCCCATGCCAAATCATGTAAGTAATAATTATTCACCATATTTTGTGGATTGTGAACCTAGAAAATTATATAGTTAAAGTTAATGATCTAAATCATATATACTGATTAGGAAAGCTAAATTAGTAGTTTAAATACTTACATAACTTCTGAACCACTCTATAAAATCTGCATTAATTCTTTCATTTGAATGTTCCTCAAGAATGTTAAAATATTGTAAAAAAACACTAAAAAATTAAAAGTTTATGATTTGATTATTAATGAGCAATACATTTGAAATTTAAATTAAATTAATAATACTGCTTACTTAAGGTATGGTTCAACTTTTTCTCAATTTAGCAAGATGTGTAATGTCGCAGATTTCATCTCAGCATCATTTAGCCATTATTTTTTTGATGTTCCATAACCTCAGCCGGGTTGATTAAAAATTGACAAAGTCGATTCCATTGACATATTTTCATATGTGTCATCATTTCGTCCAACTTTAGTTCTCATTGACTTAACATGAGGCTCAAAGTAAAATAAACAGAAATGGGATATCTCTTGAATCAAATAAGCTTCACAAATAGAACCTACAACTCGATCTTTGTTCTTGACTGCTTTCTTTGTCTTGTTTAAGTATCTCTCGAATGGATACATCCATCTATACTGAACTGGCCCCCTACTCTTGCTTCATAAGGTAAATGGACTGATAAATGTTCCATGGAATCAAAGAAACCTGGTGGAAATATCCTTTCCAATTTACACAAAATCACCGGAATGTTTTGTTCCATTTGGAGCATGTCTTTTTCCCTCAAAATCGTTAAGCACAAGTCTCTAAAAAATTGACTCAATTCAATCAATGGCTTCCAAATTTGATCTGGCAACAAAGAAAAAGCAACTAGAAGCAAACTCTCTATAAACACGTGACAATCATGACTCTTCATCCCAAACAATCGTAATTGATTGATGTCCACACATCTGGACAAGTTTGAAGCATAACCATCTGACATTTTTAAATCATGCACCCATTCACAAACAATCTTCTTCTGCTCTTTTGTAAAAATATAATTAGCATTTGGTTTCATGATCTTACCATTTGACAAATCAATAAGCTCTAATTCTTGTCGTTGACAATATTCTTTTAAGTCCATTCTTACCTTCACATTATCCTTTGTTTTGCCTTTATCATCCATAACAATGTTGAATATATTATCAAAGACATTTTTCTTAATATGCATGACATCTAAATTATGCCTAATTAAATTGTCCTTCCAGTATGGTAACTCCCAAAAATATACTCTACTTAGTCCAATTATGATAAACATCATACGTTGTTTGCATGATTTGCATTTTGTTATTTTTAAATGCATTTTTATTTCGGATAATTTAAACATTGTGATCAAATGCATTTTTAAAAATTGATCAACATGAATGATGATCAAATCATGAATTTTTCCCCCATGCTTCAAAGTGAATTCCTTTGTTTGATACATGTAATATGGACATGCTAATTTACCAGCAGTCATCCATCTAGACAACATTCCATATGCAGGAAAGTCATTTATTGTCCACATCAATGCAGCCCTCATCATAATTTTTTTTTTGCTTGACACGTCATAAGTTAAAACACCCGCCCATAAAATTTTTAGTTCATTGATTAATGGTTGTAAATAAACATCAATATTGCTCTTGGGATTGTGAGGACCAGGAATAATACATGTTAGGAACATTTATGGGGCAGTCATACACATTTCTGGAGGCAAATTATATAGAATGACTATCACAGGCCAACAAGAATAAGGAGAAGCAGATTGATTCCAGGGAGTGAAACTATCGGCACATAAACCAAGCCTGACATTTCTAGGATCAAATGCAAATTCAGGATATGTCCTATTAAAATGCTTCCATGCTTCACCATCAGATGGATGAGACATCTCCCCCTCCTTTCTATTATTTTCCGTATGTCATCTCATGTCTACAAATGAGCTCATAGAGGAATACAACCTCTTGAGCCAAGGAATAAGAGGTAAATAATGCATTCTTTTCATTGAAACTTCATTGTTATTTCTATTACTAGTTTTACGAAGTTCGTATCTTTCATCACCACAAAACCTACATTGTCAGGCATTATCATTGTATAACATACAACCATTTACACAATAATTTATTTTTCTTTAAGCAAGCCCGAGTTTAGCAACCAATTTTTTTGTTCTATAATAATTTAGAGGAATTCATGATCCTGGTGGAGCAACCTCTCTAAATATCTCCATAAATGAATAAAAGCATGTATGCATTACATTATAATCAGATTTGAGGCTTAACTTTTGAACTTCCAATGATAACTCAGAATGAGTTTCGCAAACAGACCATAATGGCTGACATGAAGCATTTAATAGATCATAAAATTTTTTAGCTTCTAGATGTGGAGGCTCCTCAACACTTTGTTGAAAATGACTCCTAAAATCCCCAAAGTCTGTTCTAGTTGCATCACAAACCATATTTTGATATTTATCAACCACGTCTTCTTCCTCTAATATAGGACTATTAGTAGTATTCACATCAGAGTTTATATCTACACTACTTGGATCAGACCCTTCCTCTCCATGATCTGTCCAATGCCAATAGCTAGGTTTGAATCCTTTTTTATACAAGTGAAGTTTCACAATATTAAGTTTCAATAATTTCCCACTATAACACATCGAACATGGACACCTAATTGTTCTTTCACTTAAGTAATGGGAAGATCGACATGCATAATTTATAAACTCTTCAACTCCATATACAAATTCTTGTGTAAGTCCTCTACGATTCGAATGAGACCTATTATACATCCATCTATGATTTTCTAGAACTATCATTTTCTGTAATGATAATTTTACACTTAAATCAAAATACAAAACGCAAAATGCACAACATATGTATAATAGATAATAAAAAATACATGTATAAATATTTTGAGAAGATACTTTTTTAGCACTTGGTTGATAGTACTCACAAAAATCATACATTGTATACTTGACGAAATTTTGGTAGCATTTTCCATTGGTCTCCAAGTGCATGACTAGAAAGTGGTGACATCTACCACAATCAAGTGTGCACCCAGAGAACATAAGGAAATGTTGCACAATAAAATTTCATCAAGTATATGATATGAGATTTAAGGAATAACTATAATCAGGTAAAGGAAAAGTTTCTTCCTAAACTATCAAACTTGGATAATTCAAGATTCAATATAATGAGTAGTACCTTCAAAAAGTACATGTGCTCACTAATATTGAATCTCAAACGGGAAACTAAGGTTTCACTCACCAATACAATTTACCCCATGCATCAAATATATGACAAAGAATTCTATAAAAAATAAACTAAATTCTCAACAGTATATAGAAAAGTAATATTGACTCAATTATAAGAACTACATAGTATAAACAAGAGTTCCAAAATAGTCCAAAACTACAGTTCAATTCATGACATAACTATGCATATGTAGATCACGAAAACTTAATAGGAAATTCTGATAAATGAAAGCTCTTTTGATTCCCTTCACCAAGTTATTAGTGTAGTAAAAGGAATGATACTTGCTTCCTACAAGATCCCCTGAATAAAATTACGTAAATGTCAATCCCATCACTTTGACAACATAAAGCACATAGACGCTTTGAGAAAATTGGTAAACAAATCTCTCTAAGTTATCTGAGATTGTCAAAACAAACAACTTTTGAAAATTTACCATAAAAAGATATATGTATAATATAAAAAGGGATAGGATATGGATCCTAAAGATCTAGTCCCTGCAGACTAGTCATTCAGTAGAAAGCCCAGTTCATAAAAGCAAATAATCTCAGCACTAATATAAGTACTTCCCTTTGATTATCAATTGCTACCGCAGTAGGCAAGATTCTGATAGTTCAAATCCTATTAAGGGAAATCAACCTTCCAAAGGGACAAAAAAACAAGATTATAAAATAGAATAAACTACCCAAAGGAAAAAATAGAAAACAACTCACTTTAGGAGATAAGGGAGGCCAATTGCTTTTCATTAGTGAGGAATGAGACAAGGAAATTTACAGGCAACAACCTATTTTTTTAATATAAAGCAAGCAATTCATAATTCTTCATACAAATGCCAACATTTTTGCAACCTAACTAATGAATGTAAAGAGGAAGTTAAAGTAATTATATTTCAGGTACTCACTACTTCAACTCAACTGAGAAAAGCATATCCTTCAGTGTATAAATTGAATCCCAAGTTAGCATTTCATTGAATATGATCCAATTTTAATATTTTTAGCAAGTGATTTTTTTGTTTCTGTTTTTATCATCAAATATAAAAAATTTACTAAAAAAATAGAAATAAAATAATAATAATAAAAGAAACGAAAGATAGTCTCAAGGAGAGGAAACGAAAACCAGCAAAAAAGGGGGTTGTGCAGTGCAGGTTGCTAGGTGAGCGGCATGCGGCGCGGTTCCGGGGGTTGCTGGATGGGCGGCGTGTGGCGTGGTTCCAATGGTATCGCAAATCTGACGTGGAACGGTGGTGTGGAGGAGCTGGGTCACGGTGGCGTTCACTCAGATCTAGTCAGTTCCGATAGCGGTGGTGGCTTCTGGGTTGTAGATTCGTAGTGTCGCGGGACAGAGAGGGGATGGCAGTGTGGTGTGGTGGAGGTGCGATGTAGCAATAGCAATACAGTAGAGGCCCAAGCAATGACGACAGTGGTGCGGTGGAGGCACGAGCGACAACGGCAGTGGTGTAGTGCAGTGCGGTAATGGGCCTTGGGGCAGAGGAAAGAAATGGTAAGGCATTGAGGTAATTGAGCCTTTGGTAAGGCAATGGCTATTTCAGATCTGCCAATCTTTTTTTTTTTAAATTGTGGCAAATTTTGCGCAGAAAAATATCGCAAATGTTTTTATTTTATTATTTATTTATTTATTTTTTATTTTTTAACTTTAAAATAAATTTTTATTTTATTTAATAATTTGCGGCGGATTCTTTTTTATTAAAAAAAAACTCACGGTGAATATGTGGTCAGAAAATATTAGTGGCAAAAAATCCGCTGCAAATATTCACCGCAAATATATCCGCCACAAATAGAGATGGATTATAATCTGCCGCAAAATCCACCGTAATTTACAACGGATTCAAATCCGCTGCAAAAATGCATTTTTCTTGTAGTGTTGCAAGTATTTTCAAGGATGCATGGTTGCACTATAACCTAATGGGGGTGCATTATATCATCTACCAGAAAAGAGTTATGTGATATTGTCAGTGGCGAAGTTTACCATGCTCCTAACATCTCTTTGAGCATCCTTGCTTCATGCATGGAAGAAGTTACCTGTTGATACATGTAAAGTTTCGTTGACTTAATATTATAATAAATAAAATTAAAATGGTTTATTTAATTTTAAAAGTTGTAGTATTAGTTATTTGCTTAATAGTCTCTTTTTTAGGTAAAATGGGTATTTTATTTTTAAAAGCTGAGAGTTTTGGGTTTTTTTCATTAAAAGTACACATCATTTTTTTTAATCTAAAAAACTCGATTGAAGAGAAAGCCCCAAATCCGAGCACAAATGGTATGAGATAGTGGAAGAGGGAGTGTCAGCGGAAGAGTCGATCTTACTTGGTGTTGTAGTGAGGAGGTTAGGAGGCCAAATCCATGATAGGACATGGCCAAAAAGTGCACATTATTTAAATCCGAAAGCTAAATTATTTACGGGCATTGTGAAATGGTTCAAGGGGTAGAATGGTTTTAGATTCATAGCTCCCAACGATGGTGACAAGGATCTCTTTGTGCATTACACTTCCATCCAATCTGACGGCTATCGAACCTTGTCAAAAGGCTAATCGATGGAGTTTGTCGTTGATTATGGCGACGCCAGAAGAACCAAGGCCGCTCACCCTTCCAAGTGATGAATGGTTATTATCAATTAAGGATTTTGTAGACATTAAAAGCAACATTTAGCAAAATTCATTACATAATTCAACTTATTTATTGGGGCCAACTGTTAAACTCAAGATTCTTACATGGGTGATCTATTATGCAAGTAATAAGTGCTTACTCACAGCCGTTGATCAATTTAACTTAAGGATAAATGACCATTCCTTTATAGAACATAGATGCTCAAAAACATTTTGGGAACATATAAAATGTTGCCATTGTTAGTTATGATAACACTGCTACGCACTGTTGATTGTGGCAAGCTGCCTCCCTTGAGTTATGATAGCATTTGACAAAATTGTGGTGGCAGAATAGAGAATCGGGTTTGGCTGTATGGAAGTGATCAATGGATTTGGTGGTTTAAGGTGTGATTTGGTGTAGGGCTGCATAACTCGACCCAATGACTCGAGAACCCGACCAACCTGACCCAACCCAATATAAAATATCTGAGTCAGTTTGGGTCATCGGGTCTATTCGGGTAGAATCTGATCAACCCGATTATTTATTAGTTCGGGTAAGGGGTTCAAGAAACTAACTCGATGACCCGAGTTATACTATGTCATTTTGGCCTTATTCCCTTCGTTTCTCTTTCTTTCAACCTAATCCATCCAAGTTCCAAGTGATGAGATCTCTCTCCTCATTTCATTTCATCCCCAAATTGGGAACCTTGAACCTTCTCACCCTTCGCTGCTCCTGCTCTTCTCTCAATCTCAGCCCTCTCTCACTCTCACTAGAATTCCTCCTCTCCTCTCAGCCCAGGCACCACCGGTGATGAGTTTGTGACTAGACCACCTATCCTCTTGTTTCGTCCCAGGCACAGCCACCATCGTCGCTGGTGACGCGAGATCTGTGAGACCTGAATAGATTTGAGTAGATCTCTGACGAAGGTAAATAGATCTAAACAGCACCTCCCACCAGCTTGTCCTCTGCGTTGGTGGCTTCGCGCAGATGGAGAGGAGCGATAGGGTGGCTCACGATCTGGCGGTTCTGGGCAAAGGTGGTCTTTGCTGATCTCCAGCAGAGGACGACGGTGAAAGGCGGTGGTTCTGGTTTGGGTGTGGTGGTGGTTTGGGTTGTGAAGGGTGGTGGTTCTTGAGGTATTTCTTCTTAAGGTGGTGAGATTTCATCCAAATCTAAAACTTTGATTTTTTTTTCTTTAAATTCAAAAAGAACCTCAAGGCCAGAACTTCGAGATCTGGATTCAAGATTCTATAGATCTACATGATCCCGTCGGAAATATTGTGAATAACTGAATATGGTCTTTGACTTGTGAAAGATGATTTGGTGAATGGGTTTTTTTGTTTATTTTTTTATTTGATTTAATTCTATAGAATGACGGAAATATTGGTGAATGGGTGCCTGGAAAACCATTAGTGGTTACTAGACAGTGGACAAATTTTGCACTAAATTTTTGAAAGAAAAAATCATGGCATTTCTTCCCAACCCAATGACCCAACCTGATCCAAGCTATTTATAGGTTGAGTTGGTTCGGTTTGGTTTACCTAAATTTTTTTCCTCAAACTCAACCCAACCCAACCTTAACTAATTGGTTTGGATTTTTTTTATCCCTAAACCCGAACCAACTTGACTCGTGTGCAGCCCTAATTTGGTGTAATTGACTAATAGTGCAAGACCTATGAAGTACAGATATGGACACGGATATGAGGACACAGACACGGACACAGACAGACACACCAAATTCAAAAAATTATAAGACACGATATATATATATATATATATATATATATATAAATATATATATATATATATATATATATATATAAGTAAATTAAAGAACTTGTTTTGTATATATATATATAATTACAAAATTTAAGAAAAAATATTCATAATTTATTAATATTATTTCTATAAGCTTGAAGATTTACAATATCTTAATATATGTCAGTATCATTTCTATTTTTTTAAATATTAATGAATCGTATTCAAACCGTATCCTAAACGTGTCTAAGTGTGTCTAAGACGTTTCTAAGTATGTTTGAGACATGTCCAAGATGTGACCAAAATGTGTCTAAGTTAAAAATAATAATCTTTTTAATCAGATATATTTGGATACGTAAGACACGTGTGTCATACACACGTCCCTATATATCAGATACGGACACGTGTCTGACACATGAACACTCTTAAAAATGATATATCCATGCATCATAGTGCCAGACTAACTCATGAATTCTTGTATGTTTGTGCAGTGCCGGCCCCACGAGACCATACCATTAAGAAATTGTTTGCAGGGAATGTAAAAAGAAGATAACGAGAATGTGATGGTGTTAACTTAATTTAAAATAGTGAAAAGGATGACATATTATTTTTATTAAAAAAAAATTAGTAATATATATTTTTGTCACTTTTTTAATATTTATTTTATTATTAATTTAAAAATAAATGCTATTAATATTCTTTTCTTAATAATTTTTTAAATATATAAGATAAATTAATAATAGAATAAATATTAAAAAAATATTCAAAAGAACATATTACTAATATTCCTCATTTTATTAAGTTGGCCAAATAAGGAAAGAAATTAAAAAATGTCATACTAGATTTTCATTTGTAAACCGACGAAGCAGATACTAGAACAACTACTAGAGAATCCGCCGATCTATCCAAATTCCACCACATTTTTATTACTTTAGATAAGTTTTAGTGACTTTAATATTTGTGATAATATTATATCATCAAAACATTTAAAATGACTTAAGTATATATTTAATCTCTATAAATATATTATTTCTTTATTTTAATCCTTTGTTTTTTTTTAAATTGTCCTCTCAAAAACTTTTTTCCTTTCCGGATGTTCTATCTTCATTTAAGAGAGGAGTTTTAAACTTAGGTCCAATATGGAATTTACATGTCCTGCATGGAAATGACGTGGTCTCCCAAATTATCAGGTCCTCTCTAATCTCTATTCTTTTGAAGACCTTCGTTCGTCCCCGCTCCCCAACAAAATCTTCAGCCCTAAACTTATCATTTTTACCGAGGCCCACCTCAGATCCACCGTTCGCAGAGACAACCCACTTCCGATAATCAGCATCAATGACGCGAGAAATATTAGTAATATATTTTTTTACAAAAAGTATTAGTATAGATTTTATTTATATAAATTATTTGAATTAAATTAAATAATAAGTAATACATTATTATTTTTAATGTAAAATAATTATATAATTCAAAGATTTATGAAATTATTAAATATGAATTGATTTAATCTATATAATTGTATAAACAAAGTTACTTAAATATATTTTTTATTTTAAACACTTATTTTAATACTTGTCTTATTATTAGTTTAAAAATAAATATTACTAATATCTCTTTTAATAATTCTTTCAAATGTATAAAGTAAATTAATAAAAATGTCAAAAAATAGAATATATTATTAACATTTCTCTTTAGTCACACAACCCCTTTCTCACCCAAAAAAATAGAACAAGAAAACTCATTTGATCATGATCCTCTCTATGTTTTTCTCTGTTTCCAAGGCCATGACCTTAAACAGAAAGCATAATTACAAGTTCTCAGTGACAAGAGTGAGAAGAGGAAGCAGATCCAGACGAAACAATGCCATCAATTCGTGTTTGCTTGATCAGCTGCAGGGCACATATAGAAGCTTTTCAAATCCATAGAAAAAGGCAAGTGCAAACCCATGCTTTAAGAAAAGTTCGAGGCACTCAAGAAGCTAATTCCTGCTCAGAATGGAGAAACAGTACGTAGAAGCAGACCAATTGTTCCAAGATATTGCGGATTATATTTGTTAGATCTGGCTAGTTGTTCTGTTTGGTAGAAGAGAAAGGAACTAGTGGGTGCAAATGTGTATCTTATCATATATAATTAAAAAGTAATAAATTTTGTTAAATTTTCTTAAAATATTTTTTAATAAATTTTTAATATTAAATAAAAAATAAATGTATTCAATATATTTTGAACATAAAATTTATTTAATATTTTTTATGTAATAATTAAAAAATTTATTAAAAAGATAAGTTAAGAGGATTAAGAATTAATTATTCAAAAATAAAATATAACTAATCATGTTACTTGTGCATTGTACGGTTTTTCAAATCAAATATATATGACAATAATATTTTTATTTAATAAATAAATTTTTAATACATATTTGAATTAACTTAATTTGATTTTAGAAAAGTTGATAGTCAAAATATTTTAAAGAGAATATTTAGTTAAAAAAAATTAAGTACAGAATAAATCAATCTAAGCACACTTAGAATCTTATAAAATATAATAGAGAGTCTCATATTTTAAAATTTAATGATTATATGACTTGATTTCATTTTGTTTGTTTTTTAACAATATTTAGATGTATTTTTTAACTTCAAATACATAATTTAAATGAAAAATGCTATTATATTTATTTAGACATATTAGGTATTTTTTTTGACATGAAAAACTTTTATAATCGTTATTTTTTATCTTTTTAATTTTACAAAATGATTTTATAACTTAATCTTAATTATATTTTGATAATTTTTTTAAAATAAAGACATCATGTAATAAGAAAAATCTTTATTACTATGTTACCTTATGTATATTTATAAATATTTAAACCATCATATACTAATATTATTTGTACAAATAAAATATAAATATATTATCAATGAAAATATACAAATTAAATAAAATTATAATACTATTTAAATATTCTTATTATTAGAAATTATAATATTAAGATTAAAAGAGAATTGAATTTATAAATATGCATAGGAATATTATTTAAAGGGTATTTTACAAATGTATATTTTTATTTTTTTCTATTTAATATTAATTTATGAAATAAAATAAGTATTTTTTATAATTTAATAAAAAAGAATACATTTTGATTGCTATTTTTACAAAATTATACAAATTAAAAGGATTTGACATGGAAAAAAAATTTAAAAAGTCAAGAAAAAAATGAAAAATTTAAAGTGTTAGAAAAAAATAAAAAGTTAATAAAAATGTGAATGGAAGAAACAAAGAATCAAAGAAAATAAATAAAGTTATAATTAGAAAATAAAAAATCAAAACTAAGAAAAAATGTCATGTGATAATTATACTGGAAGAACTTTTATATTATATTATATTATATTATATAATAGATAATAGATAGATAAATTGTTGAGAGATTCTTAGAGTGAAAAAATTTTGTAAGACAAAAAATAATAAATAAAAATAATTGAGAGATTTTTGGACACATCAAGTGTAAAACGATCTCCTTACATTGCTTCATTGAGTATATGCTGTGTCTAAGTATTTTTAATAACCCGAAGGTTAGTTTAACTGAGGACGAGTATAAGATGTATAAATATATAAGTATATGGTTATAAGTTTAGATTTTAGTTTTATTAATTTTTTGAAATCAAACTATGAAAAATATTTTTATGAATTTTTTTATTTCAACTTGAATGGTTTATTTTTATCCAAACTAAAAATATGAATGAGTAAAATTACACACAAATTTACTTAGATACCACGTGTTTGTAATAAAAAATAAATATTTTTAATGCTATTCAATTAATGCACGACCAGTGAAAAGATTGATGTTATTCATCATGAATGGGCTTTGAACGAGACTTCACGAATAATAACAGGAAAAGATATTTGTATATCATATTTTTACACCTATTATATTTATATTTATTTGGAAAAAAAAAAGAGAAAATATGTATTACAATTTTTTTTTGTTAATGTTTCTATTGTTATATTACTTAAAAAAATATAGAAATAATGTAATAAAAATAATATATAAATAACATTGCTCATAACAGAATACAACTTGCCCAATGTTTTAACAATTATATTATAAAGCAAAAAATAACTACGTCACAAAAAGCAAGATACTTACCCCATGGTCGTGTTTTCATGCGTAGTTCCACTACAAAGGTTTAATAAATGAAAAATAATAGTGTTCCCCATCCATAATTTAAGAGTAAATGTATATTTTAGTCTTTTTAAAGATATACATATTATTATTATTATTATTATTATTAATTTGAAAAAATTTAAGATTTCAACCGATAAGTTCGTTAGAGATGGAGATAGATGAAAGCGATATTTGATTCTTGAGCCTCACAATCAACTGTAAAGATCTTTATCAATTAAGATAGCTAGCAAATTAGTTCTTTGATAATTATGTTACATTTTTGCTATTAAATTAATTAGTTCTTAAGGTACAATGATATTATTATTAATTAATTTGATATTTAAATGAAAGAAAGTTAAATTAAAGTTTTGATCACTATAGTTTATATTTATTTTTAATTTAATCTTTATAGATTATTTTTTTGTTTTTAAGTCAGTCTTTACACGTATAAAAGTTTTAAAATAATTTTTATCATTAATTTTTATTATAATACTATTATAATACTATCAATTAGTTAATAAAATAAGTGATTCTTTATTTAATAAAGACTTTTTTAAATACTCATTTTATTAATAAAACGTCAAATAAAATATTTATTTATTTTAATAAGTATTTATTTCTTTTCAATAAACGTTTTTGGTCTAATAAATGTTTTTTTAAATATTTTTTCTTCATAAGATGCTTAATATAAATTAAATTAATGGTATTAAAATAAAAATTAATAACAAAAACTATTTTAAAAATATTTTTAAGTATAAGAACTAATTTAAAAAAATTTATATGAACTAAATTAAAAATAAATGTAAACTATAAAAACTAAAATTTTAATTTAACCAAAAATTAATATAATGTCACGTATATCATTAAAAAAAAAATGTTCACTCTATAATTTGAAAGTACACCCTGTGGCAAATGATCGTCAGCAAAATAGCTTCAAAAAAATTTCCTTTCCTAAGCGTCATAATAGATCGAAGAAAGAAGTTTAAAATTACAGCAATTCTTGTTTACGTAAGCTCTATAATAAATGTTCAAGTTATTATTTAATATGTCTATGGTTATGAAATTTATGATAAAAATAGATCTATATTTAAATATATTTTTCTACATATTAAACAATAATTTAAATATATAAAAAATAACGTAATAAATTATGCTATCTAAGAATTTCGCTTAAAATTAACCCTAAAACCTTAAAATTATTATAATTAGGAGTAGTTAGTGAAATTATGCATGTATTAAAAGCAACAATAACCTCATTCTAAACGAGATGCCAATAAATTTTAAAATGACATGTGTAACCCCCACACTAAAATAATAGTTCTAAACATATCTATAATAATATTATCAGTGAATTTATTTCATAAAAATTTATAAACAAGAATTAAAATCAAAATTAAAAATATATAAAAGGAAATAAGCATCAATACATAATAACACAAAGTTATAATACACATTTATTAAAAGCTCACACTAGTCGTAATATTTACTCAGAAGTACATATACACATTTAAATTAATTCTCCTTTGGAACAATAGCGTATGCTTAATTGATCTGAATGGTGATGGTCATGATACATCCTGTGCTAGTCTGAAACACCATGAATAGAGTGAGAATTGAAAATTCTCAGTAAGAAATGAACAGTTATAAAAATATTTGAAAACACATAATGAATTTCAGCTGTGTAAGATACATAAAAAATCACATGACAACCAAAGTATAACAAAAATAACACAATTTTAACATAGCAGAACAAATGCTAAATAAATCACGCAGTACAACTATATATATATATATATCATCATTAACAAGTTCCTCAAATATCAGCAATCAAGTACCAATTATTCAACCATCAGCAAACAAGTTCCTCATCATAGAGAATCTATCATTTCTTTCCATGTTTGCTTGTCTCACATTTTACTTGAAGGCCTTCACTTTCATAGAGAATCCACCTTATTTCTGGTGTTACTTTAACATCGTGACAACAAAATCAGACATACCTACACTAACTAGGTAGGTAACACAAAAGGAATTCCATCCTTTTGCCTCTCAACGGTTAGGTGCAAACTTTTTCATGAATTCTTTACTTGTCATCATACACAAACATAAGCAATACAAGCTACTAATATATCACAAATAAATCCATCATATACAAGTCTATAAATAAATTATGAAAATTAAATAAAACTCACAAAATTTAGAATCATAAAATTTAAATGTCAATTCTTCAATGGACCAACTATGATTTAAAATTAGTTTAATAATTCTCTTTAATAGTTAACATCACAGTTCATAATTTGTCAGTTTCTCATCATAATCCATATTTTGTCAGGTCCTCATCATATTCCATAGTTTGTCATGGTCCTGATAGTGCGTTTATTGCACAAAGGTCCTTTTGTTGCAAGGGTCAAAATAAAGGTTATAAAATTACTCTAAAGCCAAGGTAATTATAAGTCCAAATAAATATCATAAAATTATTTCCAATCAATATAAGAAAGTCTATTTAAATTAAGTACATATATTTATTATCAAATATAATTAAATATTTATTTAACTTAAGTCTTGAGTGATATTTTAATTTATTATATTGGTCTTAAGAAAAAGTTAACATTCAAATTATAATAATTCTAAATTTTATCAAATATCATTAAATATTTCAAAACCAAACAAATATCAAATTTTCATAATATTGCACATGCATAATAAATTTAACAAAAATAATAATATGTACAAAATATTAAAATAATAAATTAACTAATAAAATATATAAACATATTGAAAGCCATAATTTTATTAAAAAAAAAAAAGTTCAATTCCTACCTCTTATAATATCTTTTCTTTTTTTTTTTTTTCCTTTTTTTTTTTCATGTCAAATTTTATATTCTTATATCAAACAAGACATACAATTATTTTCATATCTTTATCTAATATATTTATTTATATATATTTTTTATCACTTTTTCTCACTTAATCACATTCTTTAAAAAAATATAAATAATATTTATATCTTTTTAAGAGTATAAGATAATAATTTTTATTCTCTGTCGTCTTTCTCTTTCTTTTTTTTGTCGTCTTTCTCTTTCTCTTTCTTCTTCTTTTCTTCTTTTTCTCTCTCTTGTTTCTTTCTCTCTTTCTCAATTTCAAACTTTAAACTTTTCTTTCTCTCTCTATTTATGTTCACTTCTGCTTTTATCCCTGTCCCTTTTTTATAACCAAATCAAGTGGCTTATAATGTCAATGGATTTGTTGCACCCATTTTTTAGGGTGCAACGAAGTACCTCTATTTTTTTTTAAGTAATCATTACTTAACATATTTTTATATTAAAAAATATTATTTTATAATTATCTTCTCAACAATATTTTTTTATAAATATCTACTTATAAATATATCTATTAAAATATTTATAATATCTTCTTAATAATAATAATTATTGTAGAATAAAATTATATAAAATATTCAAAAAATAAAATTTATCCTTTACAAAAATATTTTATAAAAAATAAGATGTTACAACATGCATTTTTACTCAAATTTTTTTCATTCTTATATATCGAAAGAGACTTAAATATGTTTTTGGTTCTTTAAATATATTATTGTTTTGTTTTAATCTCTTAAAAAATTTGATTATGATTTGTGTTATTGTAATTTTAAAAATGAGTAAAATTAATTTTTACTCTCATTTTAATAGTAAATAAAATTAATTCAATTCAATTCTTTCATATTAAATTTTTCTTAGTGTTTAAAATTAGAGAATGTTTTAATATGAGATTTGAGCTAATTTTACTCATTTTTAAAATAAAGATATAAGTTAATTTTATTCACTTTTAAAATTATAGAAATACAAATCATAACAAAAAAAATTTAAAGCATCAAAATAAAAAATTAATATATTTGAAGAGGCAAAAAAAAAAAATATTTAAACCTATCGAAGATAATCCATTTTAATTACACGTTCTCAGCAATCAGCATGTAGCTAGTTGGTTGTTTTGTTTTTGTTTTTTTGTTTTTTTTAGTTTTTAGTTTTTAGTTTTTTTTTTTTGGTTTACAGCGTGTAGCTAGTTTTATTCGCCATTAGCCGCGCCGCATTGAATACGGTCAAACATTTCAACTGCACTTTTCAACGCCCATTTCTACGGACTTAAGAAAAATATGAACCAGGAAATTCCCACAATGCTTTATGTGAGTTTCGTACTCCAAAATTCAATTTGCCAATTAATCCACGCCTCCAGCTTCATTAAAAGACTTTTTTTTCTTTTATGACGGTATCAATAAAAGACTTTGAATATGATAATAACTATAAAAACAATCAACTTTTTTTAGTGTAATTTTTATATTCTTATCATAAATAATATATATTTTTTTTTATTTTTTAATATTATTTATTATACTTATTATTTTTATCACTTTTTTTCATTTAATAACAATTTTAAAAAAATATAAATAGTAATATACTTTTTTAAAGATATAAGAGTATCATTTTTATTTTTAATGACAGATCAATATATATAATTAAATGATTATAAAGCTTTTATACTAAAAATTGATCAAAATTAAGCTTTAAAAGTAATGATAATAAAATGGTGTGAAATTTACATAACTCGTTTATCCTTTTCTATATTTTGTGTGTGCTAGTTCTGTTGATACTTGATACAATAATTTTTTAATCTTCTTACTTCTCAAATAAAGATTTTGACCATTCAAAGTCATATTCAGGGTGATCATTCTACCATTCGTGTTTGCCTCGTCATACGGCTGCATGCATGGGATTTACAGGTTTTTTCTGTGAAATATAGCCGCAGCAGCAACGATATAATATCATTTTTTTTTGCCATAAATAAAAGTTACCAAATTTTAAACATAAGTCTTCGATGAACTCATTAATTAGCTTCAGATTGTTTAATTGTGATAGTTAAAATCTTTCAACTATTTGTTCAATTTTACAACAAATTTTGAATTAGCATTGATTACTAAGTTTTGAACTTCAGTCAAAGGTAAATTTATTTTTATATTATAAATAAGAATACTCTCTTTTAAGAGTGTGGTATTTTTTATCCTATTATCTTTTTTTTTTAGAATAGAATTTTTTTTATGATATTTTCTTTCTTTGGTCATATATCCTCTTCTATCACCTTAATTCTTCTTTTAAGTTTATTATATCTATTTACTCAAATATTTCATAATTCATCTCCTTATCAATTACAAATTAAATCTTCACAAATATTCTTAATCAATTCCCTATTAATTCCTTATTTACCTGCCTAATTAAATCTCAATTTTTGATTAATATATTTTAAATTCAAGTACTTTTTATTTTTTAAAATCTCTTTTAATCTAAATATCATGCACCTTTTTTAATTTTAAACATTATTTTAATTAAATTTTAAAATAATATCTAATTTTTTTTAAAAAAAAATCTCATACGATACACAAGATATATACTAGTCATATAATATAATATAATATACAAAAAGAAAATATATTACCTTCATATTTTGACATATGTTATTCTAACATAAAATAAAATATTTGAAAATTTGTCATATGATAAATACATGGTCTCAATAATTGATATGTGACATTTTATTTTATAATTTAAAAAGAATGTGTACATATGTCACCAAGTTTAAATTAAATTTACTTTTCACATATATAAATATAGAAATTTATAATCACATATAATTATATTGACATATATACTTTTACAAATTAATTTATATTCATATTAAAAAAATAAAAAATTCTCAAGCAATCTTTAGTTGATTACATTATTAATTATTTTTATTAGTGATTGATCTTAAAATTTAATTTTTTTTGTAAGTGTCGATATCATATCTGTTATATATGTACTATCATCCTAAATTAATTAATTATATTTTCAAATAACTATTTTTATTATATATTATTTAGTAAACATTACACGGGAGT
The DNA here is from genome assembly GCA_029884595.1 of Ormosia semicastrata. NCBI lineage: Eukaryota > Viridiplantae > Streptophyta > Magnoliopsida > Fabales > Fabaceae > Ormosia > Ormosia semicastrata. The sequence goes on from JAQQTO010000034.1 coordinate 19,671,706, forward strand.
GAAAATTTTGCATGAAAATATAATAAAATTAAGTAAATGTAATTTATTATGAGGAAACTATAAATTATTAAGTATTTTTCTAAAAAATTTTGTTCATATATATAATATTTATAATATATAATATTTAAATATTTTATATTTATATTTCCGACATTGAAAACTTTAATTAAAAATATATTAATATTTACATATATGAAATAAAAACTTTACAAGAAGACATGATAAAATAAATTAAAAAGTTTAGCATTATAATAAAATTTGTTTAGTAATATCATTCAAATGCAATTGAAAACTCGTATCATATAATATTGAAGTTTCATAGTTTCATTTATGTTTTGATTAATTGTTTGCAAGATTTTAGATAATTTTTTAGGATAAATAAAGGAAGAAATTAACTTAAATGAGAGCATTAATGTAACATATATAATGGACAATGTATATTTTTGTTTCATATTGCAATAGATTGAATTTATGAAGGAGAATAAAATTAAAAAATTAAGAAGTCATATATTAATTAATTGATTTAACTAATATGTTATTTTATTTAGTCTACTTAAATAGTGCAAACTAAATATATAAGTTATAGAATATTAAGGTATTTGAATGCATTGAATATCATTTGATTATATTGTTATTGACCATTTCAATTTTTATTAAGTTTTCTTTTTATTTGTCATTGTAATATCTATCTATCTAATGTTATTTTGTTAGATAATTTGACATTAGGAAGAAACTTGGTATACTCTTAATAATAAGTTGATAAAAATCTAAATAAATAAGTATAAAAAATTAATCTTATAAGAAAAAATTATAGTATCAAAAATTAAAATTATCTGAAACTATATAAATTAATTATTTAATGCAAGGTCATATAAAATAATATTTGTTGAAAAAAATTACATAGCTCAATTATTATAACAAGGGAAGAGTCAATTAATGAAAATAAAAAAAAATAATTTTAAATAAATCCCACTATATAATTTACTAAATATAACTTAATCAAATTCATCTAAACTATTAATGATATCATATTTTTAATTTAAGTATATTTTTTCTTATTTATTTTAATATTTTTTTAATTTATCTCATGCATTCACAAGTACAAAACACTAGCTCTTCCTTAAACCAGAGTTAGTATATAGATCATCTTTTAACCAATAAGTGTTTAAAAAAGTCTGATTCAAATTAGATAAATAAAATAAAATAAATAAAAAGTAGTCACATTATTTATCTAATTTGATTGATTCCTTTTTCCACACTTAATGGTTAAGACTTAAGAGAGACACTTTAATCATAATTAATTATTTTATTTTTCTTATTTTATAAGTCATATTTTTGTTTTTCTAAAAAAAAATGTGTTCTAAGATGCCAACTTTTTTAAGTGTTGAAAAAGGAGTGAATGAATTAGATAAATAAAATAAAAAAATAGTCACATTATTTATTTAATAATTTGATTCATTCCTTTTTCAAAACGTAATGGTTAAGAGCATCAGCTTATTCATAATTAATTATTTAATTTTTCTTATTTTATATGTCAGATTTTTGTTTTGCTAAAAAAGAATGTGTTTAAGAGGCCAACTTTATTAGAGAATAAGGAAAAGGTAACCACATTACCGAAAGGAAAAAAAAAAGGTAGAATAAAAATAATAGTCCAAATTAACATTGTCAAACAAAAAAAAAAGACTTAAATTTTTTTTATAACAATTAAAAGATCTAAACAATTAAAGAATTAAAAATATATAGTTGAAGTAAATAGAAAAAAGAATATTTATTGAAAAAATTAATTTATATCTAATTATAAATAACCTTCATTAGCTTTCCGTTTCCATTTTAAATTGAATACGATCGGTTACTTAATAATGTTAACTTGAATTTTCATATATAATATTTGGGATAACAATTATTAACTTTACTCTTAATTTGTAACTACCTGAAAAGAAGAAAATAAGGAAAGAAGGAAAGAAAGAAAGAAAGAACGCAGAACTGGACAAGAAGCCACGTTCATCGTCTTCGTCCGTTACGAATCTTGCCGATAACTGACGCATAAATACCCCCACCACTACCTCGTAACGTCCTCGTTCCTTCGTCAACTTTCCAGGCAATAGTGCAACTAAACAAAGAGCCAACCATCTTCATAGATTCCCATGTAGCTTAAAGCCGCAAAATTAGTAGTATATGAAAGTTGCCTTTAATTTCAAAAGGATAATCGTAAACGTAGACCCCACGAAATTCATCTTGAATGTTAAGAAATCTGAAACGCGTAATATATTTTGATTCCTATACATTTATCCTGTATATATATATATGATCGTATGTTACACTTCTGCTATAAGTATCCAAAGTGTTTATGATCCAATATTTTTAGACTCCTCCATATATCAATTGACGTACCTATAGGCTCATTCTTCGTTCCAAAACAAATTGTGTAAGAAGTAGTTTCAGTCTTTCAATTCATTGCTTTCTACACACAATTTGTTTTAATTCTGTTTTCAATTTTTTTTTTTTGGTAATTTCTTCTTTTTAAATTTTGAAGTTTGTTACTTTGTTCTTAAAACTATGTCACTGAGCTTCCTCACAAACTTGAAGCGCATTGAGACAATACTCAATGCACCAAATACCATTAGTGCACCCAATAAAAGATGGCACTCTGCCTTCGTGACCATCTATTGTTCTCGAGCCTTCATGTCACACTTGACTCCCAACAAAACCAACAAAAAGAAAGCAAAAATCTCACCTTCTCCATCTTTCACCGTGGTTGATTTGAATTCACACCACCCCTTTACTATTGATCAAACAAGTCTCACCGAAGTTGTCAAAGAAAAAAATCTTCAAAACCTTCAGAAATATGGTTGGGTTGAAGGGGTGGCAGCAGCTCTTGAAACCAACGTTGAGTATGGCATTAAAGGTGATGATGCTAAAGATATTGCACGTAGACATGAAGTGTTTGGTTCCAACACTTACAACAAACCTCCTTCCAAAGGTTTCTTTCATTTTGTGGTGGAAGCCTTTAAGGATGTCACCATTGTCATCCTTTTGGCTTGTGCAGCTCTTTCTCTAGGCTTTGGCATTAAGGAGGATGGGCTCAAAGAAGGTTGGTATGATGGTGGAAGCATTTTTGTTGCTGTGTTTATTGTCATTTCAATGTCTTCCATAAGTAACTATAGACAGAATAGACAATTTGACAAGTTATCTCAAGTGAGCAATGATATACAAATTGATGTTGTGAGAAGTGGGAGGCGCCAACAGATTTCAATATTTGAAATTGTAGTTGGTGATGTCATCTGCTTGAAGATTGGAGATCAAGTCCCAGCAGATGGTTTATTCATAGATGGACATTCACTCAGAGTGGATGAGTCAAGCATGACAGGGGAGAGTGATCATGTTGAGGTTAATAAAAAGCACCACCCTTTCTTGTTCTCTGGCACTAAGGTGGCTGATGGTTATGCTAAGATGCTTGTCACCTCAGTTGGTATGAACACAACATGGGGACAAATGATGAGTTCAATCAGCCGCGATGTTAATGAGCAAACTCCTTTGCAAGCTCGGCTGAACAAGCTTACATCATCCATTGGAAAAGTTGGTTTGGCCGTGGCTTTTCTAGTTCTTGTTGCTTTGTTGATTCGTTATTTCACAGGAAACACAAAGGATGATAATGGGGTTAGAGAGTTCAATGGAAGCAAGACCAAGTTCAATGATATAATGAATGCAGTCGTGGGAATTGTTGCTGACGCTGTTACTATTGTTGTGGTTGCAATCCCTGAGGGGCTGCCACTAGCAGTGACTCTGACCCTGGCTTATTCAATGAAGAAAATGATGGCTGATCAAGCAATGGTGAGAAAGCTCTCAGCATGTGAGACCATGGGGTCTGCTACCACTATTTGTACTGACAAGACAGGCACACTCACACTCAACCAGATGAAGGTGACCAAGTTTTGGTTAGGCCTAGAACCTGTGGCAGAAACTGCCTACTCATCAGTTGCTCCATATGTTCTTCAAGTAATCCAGGAAGGGGTGGCTCTCAACACAACAGGTAGTGTGCACAAGTCTAAATCAGGTTCTGAATTTGAGTTTTCAGGTAGCCCCACAGAAAAAGCAATCCTATCATGGGCTGTCTTGGAATTGAACATGGAGATGGAGCACTTGACAAAAAGCTGTTCTGTCCTTCATGTTGAGACCTTCAACTCAAAGAAGAAACGAAGTGGGGTTTTGTTGAGAAGGAAGGCAGACAACACAGTTAGTGCACACTGGAAAGGAGCAGCAGAGATGGTACTAAAATTGTGTTCAAGATACTATGATGCTTCCGGCATTGTGAAAGATCTTGACAATGATAGTATGTTGAAATTTGAATACATTATTCAAGGTATGGCAGCTAGTAGTCTTCGTTGTATTGCTTTTGCACATGTAGAAGTTGCAGAAGAAGACCTTGAAGATGAAGAAGGAAACACAATGGTGAAAGACAATGGTCTGACACTGTTAGGACTTGTTGGTATTAAGGATCCATGTCGTCCAGGGGTGAAAAATGCTGTGGAAGCTTGCCAACATGCTGGTGTAAATGTCAAAATGATCACAGGTGACAATGTTTTCACTGCAAAAGCTATAGCAACTGAATGTGGCATACTTCAGCCTAATCAGGACACAGTTGGAGCAGTAGTGGAAGGAGAGGAATTTCGCAACTACACACCTGAAGAAAGATTGGAGAAAGTGGACAAAATCTGTGTGATGGCAAGGTCCTCTCCTTTTGATAAACTTCTAATGGTTCAATGCCTAAAACAGAAAGGCCATGTAGTTGCTGTCACTGGGGATGGCACAAATGATGCACCAGCACTCAATGAAGCTGATATTGGACTTTCTATGGGGATTCAAGGTACTGAAGTGGCCAAAGAGAGCTCAGATATTGTTATATTGGATGACAATTTTGCCACTGTAGTCACAGTCTTAAGGTGGGGAAGATGTGTTTATAGCAACATCCAGAAGTTCGTTCAATTTCAATTGACAGTGAATGTTGCTGCACTTGCAATCAACTTTATAGCAGCAGTGTCAGCAGGAGAAGTGCCACTAACAGCAGTGCAATTATTGTGGGTGAACTTGATCATGGACACATTGGGTGCTTTGGCTCTTGCAACAGAGAAGCCTAGCATGGAGTTGATGGACAAACCACCAGTAGGTAGAACCAAACCTCTTATCACTAATATCATGTGGAGGAATCTATTAACTCAAGCTTTGTACCAAATAGCAGTTTTGCTGACTCTTCAATTCAAAGGTGAGTCTATATTTGGTGTGACATCAGGGGTAAATGACACATTGATTTTCAATACATTTGTTCTTTGCCAAGTGTTCAATGAGTTCAATGCAAGGAAGATGGAGAAGAAGAATGTTTTCGAAGGCATACACAGGAGCAAGTTGTTTTTGGGAATTATTGGTATAACAATAGTCCTTCAGGTGGTGATGGTTGAGTTTCTCAAGAAGTTTGCTGATACAGAGAGGCTAGATTGGGGGCAATGGGCTGTTTGCATAGTTCTTGCTGCTATCTCATGGCCAATTGGTTTGGTTGTGAAGTTGATACCTGTACCAGATAAACCATTACTCAATTTTTTGACTATGAAGAAGAGATGAAGACTTGGAAGGATGATATCTTGTGTGATCTGAGAAAGCAATTATCTTATCATAGGATTTAATTTGAGTTTATCTATAATTCAGTTTAATTTAGTTTTTAATTTTATTTCCTATCCTTTATTTCTTGTACTTGATAATCACAAATTTTATACTTTAATAAACCTTCATTTTTAGTCATTTACACTTTCTATGTACTTAATTGATTGAGTTTAGTTTAGGCTCAAATTGGGCTTAATTGATTTTTTTCAACATCATTGAGGTTTGACATTGTTTCTATATTTCGGCCATATCTTGAGTTTTAGATGTCTAAAAGTTATGTATTTTACCTTGTAGGAAAGATGAGAGAGAACTCTACAACTTTCATGAGTGTTCCAGGCCATAATCAGATATCTAGTAGAGCTAATTGGGTTTGGAAGTCAGAACACGAGTTCAAAAATCCTTTGAGAATGTTTTGTCCATAACTTGAGTTGTAGACATCAAATGACATGGAGTTTAGGCCCAATTGCTCATAAGGGACCCAGCTTTGTAACTAATGGGATTCTAATAATGTGAGGCCAAAATAGAAGTTAGTTTATAGCTGTAGAAATAGAAATTTGAGAGATATATCTCTCTCGTTCTACACTTCTCACCTTCTCTCTCTAGATCTAAATCTTTCTCTCTTCTTCTTCTTCCTTCTTCCTCAAGCTCCTTCATGGTGATAACTATGGAGGGCTAAACTTCTAGAATCAATTCAGAGATTCTTGAAGAAATTGTGATTTGGATTCTTGAGATCTTGGTTCTATTTTTGTGTTTGAATTGCATTTGAATTCCTCTTCTCCTTCTTCTTCTTGATCTTGAATGCATGAATGGTGATTCTGTTTATGTTTGATCTGATTGGATCTCAATTTAAGATTGATAATTGTGATGGAATTTAGGTTGATTGATCTGAATTAATCACGGAATTACAGAGGTTAGGTTATTGATTTGTGTTTAGGTTAATTGAATTCGATTTTCAAATTAACATAGATCTAACATGAATTATGTGATTGCAAATTTGTGTGTAAATTGTTAATTGAATCCTAAATGATTATCTAGTATGAATTCTGGATTTGATGCAGAGATCTCGGTTAAATCCAAATTAGTCATTCAAATGCACTTCAAATGTTTGTTGAATGATCTATGATGAAATTAACCCAATTTCGGATAGGTTTTTGAATTCATTGCTCTTTTAATTGAATTTCTCACTTTAATTATGTTATTTACATATTCTAAATTCTCAAATCCCTTCCTAAATTTTAGCTTAATCTGATCAAATTACATTTAAAATCCTTGAGAGACGATCCAGTGTTATTTTCCAAGCCATAGACATAACTCAGTTACAATTTTGATTGAGTTCGACGCTCGCACTTTCTCCATTTAATGAATAATCTATCTAGACTCTAGATGATTTCAACTGATCTTTCATTCAAAACGTCTTGGTGGTATTATAGCCTATTAAGGCTGATACCTTAACTCAAAGATGACAAACACCTCCTTCACCTTCATCACCTCTATCAGTGGTGAAATATCTGCACTTATGGAATGGATTGCTTCTTCTATAGCACCTGGAAACCCAGAGATAGATTTGGATCCACCTAATCCTGACTACTTTCATTGGTGCCGGTCTGACAGACTTGTCCGTGTATGGTTAACAAGTCATCTCACGGAGAGTATTTCAACAGCTAACGACACATCCACCACTAGAATCTTCTGTGGCTTTATCAACGGAGAAACTCCAACACCCTTCAGCCTTGGTGGCTTTATCGAAGAAACTTCAACGCGCTTTTCTCGATCCCCTCCCCTCGGACATGCATGTCACTTGACAAGAAATTCAATCAATTTCTGTCTTGATGCATATCCAATCATCTTCTTAACGATCCCTTTCTCGATTTGACCATAGATGTGAAAACTTCGTAAGGTTAAGTTGATACTCCAATATGCTTTTTACCTTTATAGTTCATCAATTTCCAAGATCCAAACTAGGGGTACCTAAGATTTAGTTTGAGTTTATCTAGAATTTAATTTAATTTAATTTTTAATTTTATCTCCTATTTTTTATCTCTTGTATTCACTTTTCTTATTTAATGAATAATCTCATCAGACTCTAGATGAGTTTAAATTACTTTTTATTCAAAACGTTTTCATGATCTAACTAATGTCTCAAATCATCATTTACAGAGACAATATCTGTTGGACCTTATTGACTTGGAAGGAAGATGAGGATTGATAGAGGCAAATCATCATGTAGACGTGGGATCATTCCATTTGTACCACCATATATTCTTTATTTTTATATTTTTTTATATGTATACATACATATATTCTTTAATGAAATTTACATTCGAATATTATAAATTTTATTAAGAGTAATAGCTTTTTTTATTTAATATAGGAGTAATCACTTTAAAATCAATTTTAATAATATCATTTATATCAAAAAAATTGCTAGCTAGTTTAAAATATTATCATTATTATATTATTGAGGTCGGTTATTTCGTTATGAAAGACTCAGTAGAATTTCTTGATATCATTCCATTGATAAATTTTGAACAAACACGCATAATTTAAGTTTGCTGTTACAAAAAGTTAACTTATTATTAAATTAAATTTTAGAGATATAATTATTTTGTAAAACAACAATTATATTCTTACATCAAACAGTACATATACATCTTTTCACATTCAATCTAATATTATTCATTATACATATTTTTTTATCACTTTTTCTCATTCAATCACATCTCTTAAAAATAGTATAAATAGTAATACACCTCTAAAAAGAGGTGTAAGAGTATTTTTATTCTTTGTAAAATTATAGTTATTCAAATGATAATTCTCATAAAAATAAGTAGAGCAACACGCGATAAGCACCTGTAGAAAACCACGTGACACTAACACAAGTGACACCATTAAAATAAAGTGCCACATGTATTGCTTGCCAATAATTTTCTTTCAAATTTATGATTACTTCACTATTATCAAAGGCTAAAAGTTTGGACTTTAATTAAAAGTATGGTTATATTGTTTGAAAATGATAAATTGATATTATATTTATTAGTTAATTTCCAAATTTTGAAAAAGCCCCATTAATATATGTTGATTTGAAACAAGGTCTTAAAACACAGATTGGTAAAAAAGTTAGTCAAGACACTGATTTGCTATTTAATAGTTCAATTGTAATTTAACTATAGTTAAACTAAAACATTATATATATATAGTGTGAGAAGATTTTATTATAAAATGGTGATATGAGTAAATCTTGACTTATACGAATAGTCAAGATTAAAAATTACTTAAAAATTATCTAATCACTTAAAAAAGTCACATGCATTTATGTTCTAATTTTGATCATTAATATAAGATCTGATGATCAAGATTTACTCTTTTCACCTCTTATAATAAACATCCATCTCATCAGATATATATATATATGATTGAAATTTAAACATAACATAATATTTAATGTATGCCTTATAAATTAAATACACATGTGGCCTGGTGGTGAAGTGTTATTATTCTGGACCGGAATCTGGAATCTTGTCCGATGGGATCAACTCGACACGCTTACCACCCGACTACGCCATAAGCACCCCGGTTAGGCTGTCCAACCTCGGGCCTCAGTCGTGGGCCATAACAACACTCTTTAAGTTTGCGTAGATCCTGACAACTGCCAATCATGACCTTAAAGGTGTGGGGACCATAACTATCTACAACAACAGTTGACCATTAACGCGACATCCTGAAACTTTAAGGATCTGTCTGGATGATCGTGGGAGGGAGGCACCCTCCGTCAGGGTTTTTCTTGAACGATCGTGGGATGGAGGCACCCCCCATTAGGCCACGACCTTAACGTACCTGCACCTCAACGCAGATTACACGAGAACCCTGCGCATGCTCTATAAGTATCAAGCTAAATCATTCTAACCAAAAAACACATAATCTTACGATAAAAATCCCACTTGTACATTGTCTTACTTAAGTGTTGGAATCCCAGTAGGTACCCAACCCCCTGGTTCACTGGACAACAGCTGCGTAAGGAGAAAACCACCGTACGCATGTCTTCTCAGGCACCCTCTAGTTTTGCTTTTTGTTTTTGGCACGAAATTGTTGTTTGGGTTTGGAAGGAGATTTATTTATTAGATTTTGTTAATATGTACCTTAGAATATAGGTAAAAGAATTAAAAATAAAAATTTTAAAATTTTAAAATTTTAAAATATTTAATATTCTTATTTAAATAATAAATAATATTTTTTTCTTGACATATCCTTATAACACACTTAACAAAACCCTTATTTATTTGATTAAAAAATAGTAAAGTGATATACACAGGAGTTGACATGATCTATGTACATAGCCACCATCTGCATCTTTCAGTAGGTGATATGTCCTTCTACATACTGCTCATTTCCTTGTTGGTAAGTAGTTCCAATAGGATTTGGTCAGATATTATGTTATTATATCGATCTCAAGTTCTCAACATTAAACGAATCATTTATTTGCTAATCGATAGGTAGGAGGAAATTTCATTGAAAGAAACAGAAAAAACATGTTTACCATTAGCAGTCTAAATGTCTAATCGAGTTAATAAAAATAGGAAAAATAATATGCAGTTCGTTGAACTTTAACCTTTTTTAAATTATTACTAATAAACTTTAATTTTTTTAATTAATCTTTAAATTTTAAATAATGTTTCAATAGATCTTTCTGTTTAATTTGAATTAGTTATTTATTAACGATGATATTATGTAACAATATTTTTACTTATTTTGTAATGAAGAAAATGTATTTAAAATTAAAATTTAAATAAATTAATTAATAAACAATTCTTAATTAATGTTAATACAAATAAAATAATGTCATATAGTATTATCATTAGTGAATTAATAGATTTAAATTAAATAAAAGGATCTATTGAGACATTAATTAAAATTTAAGAACTAATAAGAAAGATTTTAAAATTCATAGTAGTGATTTGTAAAAGAGTCAAAATTTAAAGAATTTTCATATTTTCCCCCATAAAAATAAGAAGTTTGTTTGAAAGGTTTTGTTGCATTTTTTAAACAAGTTTTATTATTTAAACATTCAAAATATGATATTCAGACGACACTTTATTTATATTTATATTTGATATATTTATTCTAATTTTATATATAGTATATATTAATATTTAGTTACACTTAATTTGTGTTTGGTGGACAGGATAAAAAAGACCTAATAGTATTAACTAATACTAACAAGTCTTATCAAGTGTTTGGTGATTTAACATGATAGTATAATAAAATCATGTCTAACATTTTTATACTACTCTAACCTAATTACTCTATCTTCCCACCACCCCCCTGATTAGACATGATATGATATCTATTCCTATCTTACCCCGCAACTTCATCCCCTCAATCTAAGCCTATCATTCCCAGCCAAGAACCCCAACCCAGATCAACAACCCAATTACCACATTCTCATCAAAATCAAACTGGCCAAGCTAGCACCACCCCACCTCTGCCAAACCCCTGCAAACCTAGCAAGCACCACCAAACACAGCAATTTGTATAACCCACTACGCCAACAAGACTTTGCAATTTGTTGAATCCAACAAACTCAGTCGTCGCCGTATGACCCACTACGCCACCTTGGAGTCATCATCCTCCGCTGTCCCTCGCCATCTGCAAGCCACTAAACCAGGCTCAACCCAAGCCACCACAAACCACTAGACCTGACCATTCTCCACCCAAGTCACCGTGACCACCGCCCAGATTCGTCTTGCCGTTGCACATCCACTGCGTTGCCGTTCACTGTCATCATGGACCACCCATCGCGCCACCATTGGCGAAGCCACCCTTCCTCCCTCTATTTTATGCATCTCAGAGACCATGCCTTTCTCCATTTGATTTTCGTTTTTTCTGTTTCATCTTTTAACTTTTTTTTCTTTAATCCTTTTAGATTTTAGTTTTTTTTCCTAAAAATGAGGGTCGGGTTTTAATTTAGGTTAAATTAATTTGTTAGTTCTTAAATTTTTTAAGATAATTCAAATAGGTTCTTAAATTTTTCTTGCTGTTTTCTTTCTTAAAGAGAGAGACTTGGGTTGTGTAAGAATTAGATGAGTAGTATAAACAACTGTTTTTGAAGAATTAAACTGTTTTGTAAAATAATTATTATGTTTGGGTAAAAATATTATTTTTAAAAAAAGCTTTTACACGAATTCAATGCAAAATAAAAGTTTTTTTCAGCTAATAATCATAAGTTAAAGATTGAAACTTATGATTTTAGCTTATAGATTATTTCTTACATTTTGATATGTAAATACTATTTTGTCCTCAATCGAATAATTTTTTTAATCATTCTATACCTATTTTAGTAATTTAATGCATAAAAGTGATTCTTTTTTATATCATCCAAACGAATCATATTAGCTTAAAATCGCTTTACAGCTAATGCATCCAAATATAAAAATGAATCTATTATAATCAATTTTAACAATAATCGATTATAACAATAATCAATTATCAGCATAATCTATAATTTTCAGCTTTTTCCAAACAAGCCCTTATACTATTTGTACCAAATATTTGATAGTATAAGATCTTATCCTATTGTTTATACTATCAGACTTTATCCTATTGTCTTATACTATCATGCGTACCAAACGTAGCCTTACATGATATCACACACACACACACACACACACAATATATATATATATATATATATATATATATATATATATATATATATATATTGTATTGGAGTGTAAAAATATATTTTTCTTTTTATTCGAAGATTAATTTCAGAATGTCAGGACTCACCTATTGAGCCATGAATAGTGTATAAGACAGACTAGTTAACATAACAAGCTTAACGAAATTTATTAAATCAAATAAATTAAATGTACGATTTTTACTGAAAATTCAACATAGTTAACCTAACACCAATGTGAAGAGCTAACGACGAGACGGGAAGACGACATCCTGATGAACAGTGGTGATGAGACATGCAGTAGTGGCAATCGAGTGCATCTCTGCGTAAAAAAGAGAGGTAAGAACCCAAACCTCAACCAAGTAAGTTAATGTCCACAAGTGTGAGAATTACCACGAGGGGTAAAAAATTGAAAAAGAAAATCAACTCTGCGATTTTTATAAAATCTCTCCGAGTTGAAGGAGGTTTGATAGAATAACTGGTTTTTAGGCGTTAACCAATCTACAAACATATCGAGTTTACAACATAACTAATTGAATAAGTAGTTCTCATTCGAGTTTTAAAACATTTATTGGTAACGCATATCAACAAAATAAAATGCTTCCATTAAGAACCAACACCCTAGACTAGACTAACGTTTGGCAAAGGCCCTCCCAAAATTAGTCAGGATATAATTATTCTCTCAACATCTTCCATTCTTTTTAACTCGAGAGATAATTTTTTTTACATAAATTTAAAGTACTCAAATTAAGAATACTTAATCAATCATATTATTAATTATGATAAATTATAATAATTAATTAATATTTAAATATAATAATTATTTATTAATTACTTATATAATTAATCAAATGCACATTAATTTAAGTGTTTTGAGTTTATGTAAAATTTTCTCAAAAATAACATCCGTCCATAACATAATTAAAATGATGACCATGTCCTCACGGATTTCTGACAAGCTTCCTCTTATGATGATTTTTATGGAGATGTAAATTCTTCTTCGATATACATCACAAACATTTTGATTATATGAGAAAAATAAGATCTAAACTTTATTCAGATGAAGCATTCTGATTTGTACACGTGTGTAAGTGTATAAAAGACCACCTGTATTGTGATGTAGACAGTCTAACCTCATCTAACAAGTCTAACTAACTATAAGATCCTATTACTAATTACATATTAAAATTAATGAATCATAGTAATTAAACTACATCCTCTTTTTGACCGAGAACCTGTCCTGGTTCATCCTCAGGGCTTAATAATATAGATAATTCTAAATAAAAGATCGTCTTTTTGACTGAGAACCTGTCCAGGTTCATCTTCAGGACTTAATAATATACATAATTCTAAATAAAAGATTTTAAATTAATTTATGAGGGATGCATTATTAATATAAAATTTTTTAACATTGCTACTCAATCACATATTGTTATATCATTAAAATAATATGACTTTTAAAATAATTATTGTAAGAGTCAGACTTTTTAATGATATTGCAATGTATAATTAAGTGATAATTTAAAAAATGTTTATGCTTATCGTGCATCAAGATCAAATCCTTAATTTATTTATATACATGTCATGCTAAGGTTAATCTACAAATTTAATTCTAACAGCCCCTCACGATGGAATTATTTTAGGGACGTATATATTAAGATTAACAATGCATATGAGGAAGAGAAGAAGAACAAGAGAGAAGAGAGAAGAGAAAAGTGGTTAGGGTTCTCTATTGTAAAAGTAAATTAGTCTAACATTATAAGAAAAGAAAAAAGAATAAAAATATATATGTAACAAATAAAAGACTAAACTACCCTTAAGATAAATAAAATAAGTAAAACATAAATCCACCATATTGTCTAACATCTCCTCTCAAACTCACGATGCATCAACAGGAAGCATCGAGAGTTTATTAATCAAGAAACGAAAGCGTGGAGTAGAATGCGACTTTGTAAACAAGTCAGCAATTTGCATAGAGGAAGATACGAAGGGGTAAAGTGATGGTCCCATGCTGAAAATGGTGTCGAGTGAAATGATAGTCAATCTCAATATGCTTGGTGCATTCATGGAAGACTGAGTTGCGAGTGATTTGTATAGCACTCATATTATCACAATACATAGGAGTGGGTCCAAGGGAAGTGACACCCATAGACTCAAGTAACCAACGCAACCAAAATTATTTCGACAGTAGTGGATGCCATGGCACGGTACTCAGCTTCGGTAGAAGAGCGAGAGACAACAGCTTGCTTCTTACTCTTCCAAGAAATGAGAGAATCCCCCAGAAAGATGCAAAACCCTGTGGTAGACTTACGATCGGTGGAGTCACCACCCCAATCAGCATCTGAGTAAGCACGTAATTCCAAGGAAGATGATGAAGGAAAGAGAAGACTCTGAAATTGAGTACCCCGAAGATAACGAAGAATGTGAAGAACAGCTACCCAATGGACTGTAGTAGGAGAAGCAACAAACTGACTAACAACATGCACTGCTTAAGCAATATCAGGTCTAGTGATGGTAAGATATACCAAACTGTCAACAAGAGTATGATACAAAGTGGGATCTGACAAAGGAACACCATCAGAAGAAGTATACTGAACATTATGCGCAAGAGGAGTATCCTTTGTTCTAGTGTCAGAGAGATGAGCTTGTTCAAGAATGGTGCCAATATACTTAGATTGAGAAAGGAGGTAACCTCTAGGAGAGTAAGCAACTTCAATCCCCAAAAAGTAACGAAGAGTACCTAAGTCTTTCATCTCAAACTGATGGGCCAATTGGAGTTTCAACTCCACAATCCCGTCAACATCATCCCTAGTAATGATCATCTCATCAAAGTATAAGGAGAGCAGGATACGACCATGAGAAGTGCACCTGAGAAATAAAGTAGAGTGGAAGCCAAGAGATGTAATCACAATGGAGAACTTCTCAAACCAAGCCTGGTGAGCTTGTTTGAGCCCGTAGAGAGCCTTCTTCAATTTACAAACTTCACCTGGATTATGAGAAACACCTAGTGGAGGAAACATATAAACCTTTCTTGAAGATCACCATTCAAGAAGGCATTTTTAACATCCATTTGAGAAATATGCCACTGGCGGATAGATGCGACTGCAATAAGAGTACGAATAGTAGTCATTTTGGTAACAGGAGCAAAAGTTTCTTCATAATCCATACCATATTGTTGAGAAAAGCCTTTAGCAACTAAGCGAGTTTTGTATCTTTCAACAAACCCATCAGACTTGGTTTTGATCTTATATACCCAACGAGAACCAATTGCAGTTTTTCCTGGCGGAAGAGAAACAAGGTCCCAAGTATCTGTCTTGTACAAAGCAGAAAGTTCCTCTGCCATAGCCTGTTGCCAAAAGGGATCAAGAACAGCCTCTTTATAGGAAGATGACTTAGAAAAACTGTGAATAGAGGTTAAGAAGGAAGCAAAAGAAGTGGAATAACTAGAATAAACAAAATCTGGTAATTTAGTGGACTTACGATCACGATGAGGATAACGATGAGGAGAAGGATCCACGATCACAGAAGGTTCTTGGGGAGGCGCGGGGATAGAGGAGGCATCTAGATCTGCAGAACTACTAGTGTCAACCCTATAAAGCTCAACATCACAATTATTTTGGTTATGGGTTACAGGAAGAGGAGTGGTGTCAGAATCTGTGGAAAAAGGATCAATGTGGGTGAGATCAGATTTGGTAAGGACATGTTAACTAGAAGGAATAGAATAAAAGGGAATATGTTCAAGAAACACAACATGACGTGAGATATAAAGTTTTTTGATTTGCAGGATCATAACAACGATAACCCTTCTGACCATCACCATAACTACGAAAAACACAAATCGCTGATTGAGAAGACAACTTACTACGTTCTACATGAGGACGAAGAACAAAGCAAGTAGAACCAAAGACTCTCAAAGCTGAATAATCAAGAACACAACCATATAATTTCTCAATGGGAGACAAACCTGAAATAACAGAAGAAGGAATTCTGTTAATGACATGTACTGCAGTGAGGACAGCTTCTCCCCAAAACTCACTTGGGACAAAGGTAAACAGAAGAAGGGAACGAGCAGTTTCAACAATGTGGCGATGTTTCCTTTCAGCAACTCCATTTTGTTCAAGAGTGTCAATACACGAAGTTTGGTGAAAAGTCCCATCAGAAGCAAGTAATTCAGAGAATTTATTAGAAGTATATTCACCACCTAGATCACATCGAAAGTACTTGATAACAGCATTATGTTGAGTTTTAACAAAAGCACGAAACATATGATAAATGCCAAAAAATTCAGAACGATGTTTCATAAGATACAACTAACAATAACGAGTACAATCATCAATGAACGATACATAATATCTAGAACTACCTTTGGTAGCAACGGGTGATGGTCCCCATACATCAAAATGAACCAAGTCAAAAGGTGCAACAGAAACTGAAAAACTTTTAGAAAAAGGCAAAGCAGTAAACTTAGCAAGTTTGTAACCACAACAGTCAGAAATATCATTAGATTGCAACTTTCCTGAAGCCCCTGTAGAAGCTAAGTATTTCAGACGGGAAGAGGAAACATGTCCAAGACGAGAATGCCATAAATAAAAACTAGAAGACGAGGAATTCAAACGAAAAGATGATAGGTCAACACTAGAAGCTGCAACATCTGGAACTCTCAGTTCATCTAGAATATAAAGTCCCCCTGTCTACGGCCTGTCCCAATCAGCCTCCTGGATTGCAGATCCTGCATAAAACAAGAGGTGGAAGAAAATAAAACTGAGTAACCAGAATTACATAATTGACTAACAGAAACAAGACTCAAAGTGAGATTAGGAATGTAGTAAACATCTTAAATGGACAAATGAGATGTGGAAACAGACCCAGTGCCTGCTAATGGCATAGGAGTGCCATCAGCAGTCATGACTGACATAGATGAGGCAGGATGTAAAGACACGAATGATTTAAAATCAGATGACATATGATGAGAGGCTCCAGAGTCAAGGATCCATATGGGTGAAGATATACCTGATGAGCTAGAGGAGGGTAAACCTATATTGGATTGGGCAGACATGGCATGTGGTTGTGTGGCAAGAAACCTCTGGAATTGCTTAGCAATATCAGATACTGTAGGACTAGAAAATGATGTACTCTCAGTTGACGGAGGAACAACTGCAGCAACATTTGATGTTGGAGGCTTGAAGTTTCGTTGGCTAAACTAACTGGGAGGTCTCCATTGAGATGGCTGTTGTGCTTGCTGCGACTTATTCAATAAGTTTGGATATTGAGCTTTCTAAGGCCCTTCTGCTTGCAAAAACTACATTCATCGTAACCAACCTTTCCATGAGATTTACCTTTGTTAGAAGGAACAGCAAAAACAGATGGGTTGGGGAGGATTCCTTTGTCTACATTCCCTTTTTCTGATTGAGACTTTAGTCGAATCTCTTCAACTAACAATTCATTAACAACCGAATCAACAGTTGGAAGAGGATTATGATGCAAAATTGTTCGATCCATGAAGCCCTTCAAAATCATCTCGAAGAGCCATCAAAAACTGAACCATACGTTGTTCTTCTCTACGGTCAATGTACGGCTTAAAAGCTTGTAACTCAGCAGATTCAGTAAGAGCCAACTAGTCCCAAAGATTGCTCATAGCAGAGTAAAATTCCTATATGCTCATGTTGTTTTGTTGAAGAGCTCGAATATTTATCTCCAACTGATATTGCTTTGCAAAATTAGACTGCACATATAACTTTTTCAAATGATCCGAAACCTTCTTGGCCGATTCATATTTTGCTAGTTGAACCCCTATAGACTGCGAAACAGAGTTGTTGATCCAAGTAATAATCTTTGAATTATTTACCTCCCAGGTTTCTAGCTCTGTTGCATATTTCCCATCTTTTTCATCTTTTTGCTTAATAGAGATTCCAGAAACATAATCCCACATTCTCTTGCCTTTCAAAACATTCTTCAACACATAACTCCAATATGAATAATTTTGCCCATTCAACTGCACACTAATAGATTGAAGAGAATCATCCTTTTCTCCAGCCATTGCAAACAATCACAAAACAGAGAAAAGAAAACTCCAATTTCTGCAAATGGGTCTCTACAAAACCCTAACAGAGAGAACCGCAAAAGGAAGAACGAATTGCTAACAAAAAATCACCCCAGTTAGATCCGCGAAAGTTGTGGCCAGAATCATCCTTGCTCTGATACCATATTAAGATTAGCAATGCATATGAGGAAGAAAAGAAGAACAAGGGAGAAGAGAAAAGTGGTTAGGGTTCTTAACATTACAAGAATAGAAAAAAATGGTAAAAATATATATGCAACAAATAAAAGACTAAACTACCTTTAAGATAAATAAAATAAGTAAAATATAAATGCACTATATTATCTAATAGTATATATATAACAAACATTAAACAGAATTCAATTCAAGCTGAAATTTTGAACAAAAAGAATGACACATTTATTAGTGAACTAACCCCTTAAGAGCTAGTACTTTAAACTATTGTTATATCTTGATAATTAATTATTGTTATTGTTATTATTATTATTGTTATAATAATCCTCATATATATGATAAAGCAATTCATATATGATCCGCTGGACGTTTCTATAAAGAAACACAAATTAAACACCATTGATTCTAATATAATAATAACAAGAGATATATGCGCATAACTTCAGGGTAGGAGAAGGGAATTGTTAGGAGTTGGACCACTTCATCGCCATTGTTTTTATCAAATTCTTGAAGCATTTTCATTTTGCTGGAAATCATTAGCCAAACAGACACAAAAACATTATATAATCATGTCCTGTTTACGTCAATTTTGTAACTGGCACATTGGAAGCTGACACTGCCATAGCCGCATAACTTTTTTGAGTATCTATTCACATTGTACCCCCAAAAAAATTTGTTCTATTCACAAAATAGAAAAACCGTTGCCTTAAATATATGTCTTACCAAGTCTATAAGAGATCATAAGGACTTTTGTAAAATTACAAATTGGGGTTGTGACTGAGCAGGTGGTAAGATCACATGGTGCTAGAGGTTGCAGCTGGCTGGTGGTTGCTGCAGCCTCTAGCTACTTATGATCATGTGGATGAGAAAAACAGGAATATAGTAAAAATACTGTAAGATACTTCAACTAGTAATTTTCAATTCAATCGCATAACACAACCGAAAGATATTTTGCTTTTAACTCTATAGATTAACCAGTGTTTGGTAAATTAGAAACTGCTGGAGTTAGGCAAGATATCTTGTCCATTACTAAAGGGGAGCAAACAGAGGGAAGGTTGATATCTATCATTTCCAATCACCTCATAGCAAGAGACTCCTAGAGATGAGAAGTCTCTTATGCATGCATCTTCCCATATTTTGCTAGAGAAACTGTTGCTTCCTCTTATGATGATTTTTTTGGAGATGTAAATTCTTCTTCGATATACATCACAAACATTTTGATTATATGAGAAAAATAAGATCTAAACTTTATTCAGATGAAGCATTCTGATTTGTACACGTGTGTAAGTGTATAAAAGACCACCTGTATTGTGATGTAGACAGTGTAACCTCATCTAACAAGTCTAACTAACTATAACCTCCTATTACTAATTGTTGAGTAATTGAACCTAAAAAGAAATAACAAATCCGTGAAGTCTGTAGCGTGCCAAGTACTGCTCTCAATGATTATTTTGGTATAGACGAAAATCTTCTAGGGTACAACAGACTCTTCCTGTTTGACAGGGATCTAAGAACTGCAAGAGACTATTAACAGTGAGTAACCCAGACGAAGAGTAGGAGAAAGTGTAGAAGAATAGAAGACAGAAGCAGAAAAAGGGTAACTAAAACCACAGTCTGTAATCAGAATTTATAGAAAGTAAAAAGAACTGTTTAGAAAATATGATTGTTGGTAAAGAAATGTTAGAAAATGAATCTGATTGTTGAAAACTAATTGCCTGTTTAGAAACTAATTATCTGCTTGTTGAAAACTAATTGAAAAGTTAGAAAATTGGAATGTTAAAACAGATTTGCCCGTTGGGAAGATCAAGTTAAAATTGACTTCTTCAAAAACCTCATTTTCCTGGTAAGCTAAAAAAATTAATTAAATATTTGACAAAAGATCTGGGCTTCATGATATCACACGCAGGGGGGACAAATCGATGATTTGCACTAGTCATGAGTTTTTCAGCCCAATCTTGTACGCGCGAGCCCACCACCTTATTTATTTCTTACAAAGCCCAAAACACAAGTTGAAATATAAACTCTTCAAAACACTTACTTCCAACCAATGTAGGACTTATTCTTTTAAAAATACACATTTCACAACAATCCCCCACAATTTCAAAAGAATATTAAAATAAAAATAATAAATAAAACAGAATCTAGGTTATATCATCAATGTAAACGTTTTCGAATCTGGTGTCTTTTGGACTATGAACCAGACCTAGATAAATAGGACTTTAACTTACAATGTAATTGGTGAAGTTTAAACTTCTATGAACCAAAACATTTTTCGTCTAAATTAGAATCTCATTTGATCACATCTACACCCTCACTTATCTCTTGTGTTAACGTCGTTTTGCACTTTTCGGCCATGCTCATGCCTGGTTGTTCATGAGTGCTCTAAAGACTATGCCATTATCTCATAGGAGCAGCTCCACTCTACACTCATATAGGTAATTTCATCAAGTGTATACTACACTTTATACACCACCCATAAGGGATATGAAATTTATTAAAAACATTTAACTTATCCTCACAATAAATGCAGTCTAGCACTTCTCATGCTTCTCACATCATAGGAAGGGACAAACACAGTGCTAGCAGTTCTAACAAGTGACTTGTTATTACCCATATGAACCTTTTCATGGGATCTCCACTCATAAAATTCGGGTTACCATCATTGTTAGTTTCAAATTGGCTTAAGTCTCATTCCCCTCGATGTGGTATATATTAAACTCCTTCCCAAAGGCTTAGTCAGAGGATCGGCTAAGTTCATTTCTGACTTCACATAATCAATGGATATAATTTCATCTTTCAGCAGCTGCTTTATCACTTCATGTCTCAACCCAATATGTCTGTTCTTACCATTAAAAATTTTATTACTTGCAATAGATATTGCCGACTTGTTGTCACAATGCACAGACACAGAAGGGGTTGGTTTTATTCCTAATGGAATATTTTCTAAGAAATTTCTCAACCACTCGGCCTCATTACCGGTTTTCTCCAGAGCAATAAACTCTGACTCCATGGTGGATTTTGTAATTATTGTTTGTTTAGATAATCTCCAAGTCACTGCACCACCACCAAAGGTGAACACATAGCCACTAGTGGATTTAATCTCATATGAATCTGAGATCCAATTAGCATCACTGTATCCTTCTAATACAGCGGGAAATCCACTATAAACAATACCATAGTTCATGGTACTTCTCAAATATTTCATTAGTCTAGCCAAAGCGGCCCAGTGATCTTATTAGGATTATGTGTATATCTACTCAATTTGCATACAACATATGCTATGTCAGGTCGAGTGAAATTCATCAAATGCAGCAAACTCTCAATAATCTATGCATACTGAGACTGGGCAACAGGATCACATTTGTTTTTCTTTAATTGAGTGTTAGCATCATAAGGGGTACTCATAGGTTTGACATCAAAATGTCCAAACTTCTTTAGAAGTTTCTCTGCATAATGTTCTTGTGATAGTATTATACTATCACACTTCCTTATGATTTTAACATCTAGAATTACACTAGTTTCACTCATGTCTTTCATGTCAAATTTAGATGCAAGAAAACATTTTGTTTGATGCACTATGTCATGGCTAGTACCAAAAATTAGCATGTCATCCACATATAGACAAATAATCACACATTCATCATTTACTAATTTTGTATATACACATTTATCAACTTCAACAGAAGAAAAATCATCACAAATTAAAGTTTGATCAAACTTTTCATGACACTGTTTAGGTGCTTGTTTTAGACCATATAAAGATTTGAGAAGCTTACATATTTTATTTTCTTGTCCAGGAATTACACACCCCTCAAGTTGTACCATGTAAATTTCTTCTTCTAAATCACCATTTAAAAAGGTTGTTTTAACATCCATTTGGTGAATAACCAAATTATGTACAGAGGCTAAAGCAATCAAAACTCGAATAGAATAAATTCTAGTTACAGGAGCAAAGGTATCAAAAAAGTCAACATTTTGTTTTTGAGTAAAATCTTTTGCTACTAATCTTGCTTTATATTTTTCAATTGATCCGTCAGGATTATATTTCCTTTTAAAAATTCATTTGCGACCAATTAGTTTTGCTCTAGGAGGTAAATCTACTAAAGCCCAAGTATTACATTTTGTAATTGAATTAATTTCAGAATTAATGGCTTCTTTCCAAAAAAGTGCAACAGGTGAAGAAAAAGTTTCAGAAACAGTTAAAGGGTCATCATCAACAAGATATGTGTAAAAATTATTTCCAAAAGAAGTTTCTTTTCTTTGTCTTTTACTTCTTCTCAAATCCTCATATAAATCATCAGATAAATTTTGTACTAGGGCTTCAGAAATATTTTCTAATTTTAAGGGAAAAACATGTTCAAAAAATTCAGTATTTTTTGTCTCAATTATAGACTTGCAATCAAGCACATCACTTTTTAAAACTAAAAATCTATATGCAGCACTATGATCAGCATACCCAATAAACATACAATCAGAAGTCTTAGAGCCTATTTTCCTCTTTTTAGGTTTAGGTAACATCACTTTAGCTAAACACTTCCACACTTTTAAATATTTTAAGTTAGGCTTATAACCCTTCCATAACTCATATGGTGTTTTACCTATTTTCTTATAAGGAATTCTATTTTGTAAGTGACATGCAGTTAATAAGGCTTTACCCCAAAGGTTATCAGGTGCATTAGAACTAATTAAAAGGGCATTCATCATTTCTTTTAAAGTCCTATTTTTCCTTTTAGCTACATCATTAGATTGAGGAGAGGAAGGGGTGTGATTTCATGAATTATTCCTTCTTTTTTCACAAAAGTCATTAAATAAAATATATTCACCACCTCTATCTGATTTAACTCTTTTAATTCTTTTATTTAATTGATTCTCTACTTTTGTTTTATATACTAGAAACATATCAAAAGCCTCATCTTTATTTCTAAGTAAATATACTCTAGTGTACCTAGAAAAATCATCAATAAAAGTTACATAATATTTTTTACCACCTCTAGTCATAGTTTATTTTAAGTCTCCTAAATCAGAATGAATTAATTCAAGAACTTCAGTTTTTCTTTCTACAGATAAACATGATTTTTAGTTATTTTTGATTCAGCACATATTTCACATTTGTTTAAACATGTATCACTAAAACCAGAAATTAATCCAAGATATTACATTTTCTTAATATAAACAACACTAGCATGTCCTAATCTAGCATGCCATATATCAATAGAGTCAATCATATACGCAGAAGAAGTAGCATTTTCATTAATTTTAGCAATATTGAGTACAAACAGGTCTTGATTACAATAACCTTTCCCTACAAAGACATTATTTTTTGTCATCACTATTTTGTTAGACTCAAGATACTTTAACCCCAACCTTTCCTAGCAAGGCCACAGAAATTAAATTCACCCTTATACTAGGTACATGAAGCACTTCGTTGAGAGCTAAGGTCTTGCCAGATGTGAGTAATTTCAGAAGAACTTTTCCTTTCCCAAGAACTTCGGCGGTTCGGGAATCACCAAGATAAACTTATTCTTCTCCATCCCCCACAGAATTGTAAGAGGTAAACATATTTCTGTTTGCACAAATATGTCTGGTAGCCTAGAGTCTACCACCCAATCATTCACATTGGCCATCAATAAAGCTTGAGAAACGACCGCAGAAATTATATCATCTCCTTCGACCAAATTTGCGTTTGGCTTAGGAGGAATATCATAAGCATTCCCGATGAAACCACAAACATTATTCTCCACTATTTTTGAAAGTGGGATTAACTCTTGGCACGTAGTTTGGTTTATTGTAATAAGTCCTTTTGTTGGGTTTATGTTGTACTTTTCTTATTGACTTGTACCATATTTGCTCTTGAAGCCAATGCTTTTAAAAGACCTTGATCTCGTTTTTGTTCGTGTCCTCAATGATTATGTAGGTGATTAGATCTGCCAAGGGACATTTGTTTGTTTTTATGCTTGAGTTTTGTTTGTAGTCCTTCCAAGTTTGCGGTAGTTTTTCAATGAGCAATCCCTATTACGAATTCATCGGGTAAGGTGATGTTCTCGACCTTCAATTCTTCTAATAGCTTGTGGTATTGGTTGATTTGAGTCTTGATATCAATTTCATCCGTCATCTCCCATCGGTATAGTTAAATACAACTTTTGTTTTGACACAATGTTTTTGACAATTATAGACTCCCAAATTTTGTTGCTTTTCTTGTATGAGCAGTAGACATTGAATAATTCATTAGATAATGTGGTTAGAATTATGTGCCTACATACCTTATTGGCATAAGTCCAATCATCAAGTGTTTTCTGATTAGTAGATGTGTCAGGCATTTGATCCGTGAGTGCAGTAGTGACGTCGTGCATGTCTAGAATAGAGTAGACATGCTCCTGCCATCTTTTGAAATTCTGTCCTCCGAACATTTCGATCTTGGAAACATCTGGGAATGGTTTGACGTATGTAACTGCGGCAACAACAGGAGGTGGGTTTTGTGGGGTAGCATTGTCGGACCGTTGTTTGAGAGAAGCGGCGTTGTTGGTGCGTTTTGTGGTTCCGTAATCCTTGAGATTGTTGAGTAATTCAAACCCGTGAAGTTCAATGCCAAGCATTGCCCTCAAGGATTATTTCGATATAGACGAAAATCCTCCAAGGTACAGCAGACTCTTTCTGTTTGATAGGGATCCAAGAACTGCAAGAGACTATGAACAGTGAGTAACCCAGGCAAAGAGTAGGAGAAATTGTAGAAGAGTAGAAGAGAGAAGCAGAAAAAAGGTAACTTGACATATCGAATTTATAGAAAGTAAAAAGAGTCGTTTAGAAAATATGACTGTTAGTAAAGTAACGTTGGAAAACGAATTTGATTGTTGAAAACTAATTGCCCATTTAAAAACTAATTATCTGCTTGTTGAAAACTAATTGGAACGTTAGAAAACGTTAAAATAGATTTGCTCGTTGGAAAGACCAATCTTGTACGCGCGAACCTACCACCTTATTTGTTTCTTACAAAGCCCAAAATATAAGTTGAAATATAAACTCTTCAAAACACTTACTTCCAATCAATGTGAGACTTATTCTTTTGAAAATACACATTTCACAACACTAATTACATATTAAAATTAATGAATCATAGTAATTAAACTACATCCTCTTTTTGACCGAGAACCTGTCCTGGTTCATCCTCAGGGCTTAATAATATAGATAATTCTAAATAAAAGATCGTCTTTTTGATTGAGAACCTGTCCAGGTTCATCTTCAGGACTTAATAATATACATAATTCTAAATAAAAGATTTTAAATTAATTTACGAGTGATGCATTATTAGTGTAAAATTTTTTAACATTACTACTCAATCACATATTGTTATATCATTAAAATAATATGACTTTTAAAATAATTATTGTAAGAGTCTGACTTTTTAATGATATTGTAATGTATAATTAAGTAATAATTTAAAAAATGTTTATGCTCATCGTGCATCAAGATCAAATCCTTAATTTATTTATATACATGACATGCTAAGGTTAATCTACAAATTTAATTCTAACAGCCCCTCACGATGGAATTATTTTAGGGACGTATAAACAGAATTCAATTCAAGCTGAAATTTTGAACAAAAAGAATGACACATATATTAGCGAACTAACCCCTTAAGAGCTAGTACTTTAAACTATTGTTATATCTTGACAATTAATTATTGTTATTATTATTATTGTTATAATAATCCTCATATATATGATAAAGCAATTCATAGATGATCCGCTGGACGTTTCTTCAAAGAAACACAAATTAAACACCATTGATTCTAATATAATAACAACAAAAGAGATATATGCACATAACTTCAGGGTAGGAGCAGGGAATTGTTAGGAGTTGGACTACTTCATCGCCATTGTTTTTATCAAATTCTTGAAGCATTTTCATTTTGCTGGAAATCATTAGCCAAACAGACACAAAAACATTATATAATCATGTCCTGTTTACGTCAATTTTGTAACTGGCACATTGGAAGCTGACACTGCCATAGCCGCATAACTTTTTTGAGTATCTATTCACATTGTACCCCCCAAAAAATTTGTTCTATTCACAAAATAGAAAAACCGTTGCCTTAAATACATGTCTTACCAAGTCTATAAGAGATCATAAGGACTTTTGTAAAATTACAAATTGGGGTTGTGACTGAGTAGGTGGTAAGATCACATGGTGCTAGAGGTTGCAGCTGGTGGTTGCTGCAGCCTCTAGCTACTTATGATCATGTGGATGAGAAAAACAGGAATATAGTAAAGATATTGTAAGATACTTCAACTAGTAATTTTCAATTCAATCGCATAACACAACCGAAAGATATTTTGCTTTTAACTCTATAGATTAACCAGTGTTTGGTAAATTAGAAACTGCTGGAGTTAGGCAAGATATCTAGTCCATTTACTAAAGGGGAGCAAATAGAGGGAAGGTTGATATCTATCATTTCCAATCACCTCATAGCAAGAGACTCCTAGAGATGAGAAGTCTCTTATGCATGCATCTTCCCATATTTTGCTAGAAAAACTGTTGCTTTATGCATATGAACAATTTTAAACAAAAATTTTAGGCCTGCATGTTATTTTTGGTAAACCAGAAACTAGGAAAAATATAAAGGCAACAATCATTAAACTGTTGATTTCAGCAAAAAATAGAATTAAATAAAGATAAAACTTAAATAAAGTTCTTTAGATATTTTGTGATATTTTTCTTTAATAAAAATATGATATATATAAATTTTTTTACAAAAATAAAACACATGTTATGTTTTATTAAAAAATAACACTACAAATACTTAAAAATTTTACCTAAGTTTTATCCATTAAATAATCTGTTAGTTTTGGAAAACAGGAGTAGTATTATTACAATTTCATAGTGCTTATCTCATGTTGAGGCACTTTTGACATCCGAAATCATTAATATTCTGCACTTTTGACATCTGCAAGAAGCATCTGGCCAAGCATAAAAGGAATCTTCCACAATGCCAAAAGGGTACTTTTGTCAATCAAAATGTGACAATTTTACTATAAATTCCAGTACCACCACCTCACCTCATTTCACTGCAATTGCAACAATACCACCCATCGAGAGATTGAAGAAAGATGAGGCCAATAAACAGTGCATCATCAGCCAGTGGGATTAGGCTATGGAAGTCTCCAACTCCTTACCTTTTTGGAGGTTTAGCTCTAGTGTTTGTTCTGATTTTTGTGGCATTGGTGATGCTTATTTGCTCCTATAGAAAGCATGCTTCAGAGTCATCAGCTGAAGGGGAAGACATCAAACAGGCATTGCCCAAGAACGTAGAGATTGACAATGAGCCCAAGATACTAGTGATCATGGCAGGGGATGACAAGCCCACCTACCTGGCAAAACCAATCACTTCTTCAACTTACTGCACCTGTGAAGCTGAACCAACCCCTTCATCAAGCTCAAGCAGTGAGCAAAGATTAACCAATTGACTTGCTAGAAACAACAAAGTTTTGCTACAGTGCTTCATCCTTTTCACATTCCAGTGGTTTATTTTAGGTGCACGGAATATGTAAATTGATTATGAGTCTTTATGGATTTTTGTTTTATAATGAAGGATCATGACGTAGACTTATACATTTATTTTGCTACTATAGTTGTACTTATAATTTATTTTACGAAGTCCTTTCCTTATTTTGTGTTTAGATTTAGTGCATTGTTCCACTTGTTTCTTCGAATAAAGCATGTAAGTGTACTTTGGTTGCAGTGGAATTCGACTCGACTTCACGTAAACTTTACAAGTCTTGGAGTCATCAATTTAAAAAATATTTTATCTAATCACTGACACGAAATTATATAAGCAACCGAGTTGTACTAAAAAAATTTATTAGTAAAGCATATAAAAAATTAGACCATTTCAACCTAACTGAAACGATCTTAAGAGAAAAAGTCAACTGATATAATCTAATCAATTTTTTTAATATATTATCATTTGATATGTTTGGTTCAAAAATATAAAAATGATCCAATAAATCTAATTCATTATAAATCGGTTTGAATTAGATTATTTTTTTGATTTTTTGTTATAACTTTTTTGATACACAAATTCATAAAAATACGAAAATCCAAATTCATCAAAATACAAGTCTAAACAAATTTATCAAAATGCAACAAATATAAAATCAAACTAATTCATCAAAATACAAATCTAAATTTTAAATACTAGTCTAAATTAATTGTTAAACCTAATACATAATCAAATCCAATAGGGATATTCAAGTTTGGCTTGAGATATAATAGGGAAATTCTTAAATAAGTATAAGTAGAACAAGAATTTCTTAAAAAAATATTATTTTAAAATATAAAATTTTTTGTTCGATTTGAATTAGATCAATTTTAAATTTAGATTCAAAAATTGATCCCATTCAATTAATTTTTTTAATTTTTAATTTTTTAATTTTTTAGTCTTTTGATTTATTCGATTTTCAATTAGTTTATTCGATTTTTTTTATTTTAAATAGATTGATTCATTTTTAACACCCTACTCCAAGCGAAGCCACGAAGCCCTCTCAACAATAAAGTGTATTTGGACGCAAAAGCCAGAAAAATGAATCGGGCCATCATGACCAAATAGAAACAATATTGGTGCTCTTTCATTAAAACAGACATTCTGAATATAAAATATAATATCTAGTTCTAAATATAATATCTAGAGAGATAAAGAGAGACAAGAATCTTTGGTGAGTAGATGATCAAATTAATCATCGGCTAGCATTGAAGTCACAAAGCCCATCAAAGTCACACAGGAAAGAGGTATTGGATAACAGAGCATCTAGGCATGGGAAAGTGGAGCCCTCTTGTGTAATTGTGTTTATGTAATGTGGCCTTCACTTTCTGGGAGCTAGCCAAAGAAAAGAAAGAAAGCAAGATTTGCATTAGTCTTCGAAAAGTGCAGCGGCGAAACGCACTTGTTTTTTTCTTTTCTCTCTCTCTAGAAAGTGGTTGTTGTTCTATGATTTTCGCTTCTCAAAATGCAGCGCCACGTAATGACAGAAGTTGATATTTGCTACGAATATCACTAACACTCTAAAACGGTTACTGTATTGATGTTGGATATATATATATATATATATATATATATATATATATATTGGATATTTTTGGCTTATATTTTTTAATTATTGTTCGAATTTTTGTACAAATATAATTGAGATATTACAATGATTATATATTATATAAATAGTGATATTTTATTGTGTCAATAATGATTAATGCTAACTTATGAAATATTAATGTATTTATTTTAATTTAAAATTTGTGTTTTTTATATTAATTTTATATGTTGTATTTTAGTCATGTTATATCATAATTTTTAAAATTATTTATATCTATGTGCCTATGTCGTATTGTTTTTATATCTCGTACATGTGTTCATACTTCTTAAAAAAATGAAAATGGCTAATCAGAAAAGAAATAAAACCAAAAAAATGAAAAAGAGAAAAGGAAATAGCAACAGGTTTCTGAGACTCTTTTGAGTAATGGGAGACATTGATGACAGTTTTTCAAATGGCCTATTGGCACAAAAATCCTTAATGGTGTTGGAGTTGGAGAGGATAGACAATATATCCTGAGGATATTCCAGGTGATGTAGATGTTAATACTTCTATTGCATATGACCTACTATTGCTATGACTTGGACTGATACAAGGTCAGGTTCATTGTGGTGTACAGAGGAGCAAGTGGGTGCAACTTTTTTTAGTTAAGTGCCAAAGTTAGTTGATCTGAATCTAACAAAAAACATGGGGTGATAATGGTAGCTCCGCTAAAACAGCTGAAAAAAAATGCTAATGCACACATAAAAAATTCCAAGGATGGAACTTGACAAACAACCACCCTTTACTAAGTTCTAGAGACATCATCAAGTTCAGAAGTAGTCAACAAGAATGTCCATGGGTTGGGCTTGGTTGGGTACGAGGTTGTTTTTTTCAACTCATCACAATCTCACCCGTTCATGAGTATGTTAGAGTTGAGTTGAACCACTAGATTCAATATATTAAAAAACAAAATCAATAGCTAGAAATTGGAAATTTATTACATACAACAATCTTAATTAAAATAAATATAAATCCTACCTAAAGGAACTGAAAAATGACATAATAAGCATTAAACAAACATAAAAAAACTAAAATAATATTACAAGTTTTAAATAAACATAAGTCTCAAATAAATTAAAGTAACATAATTGTTAGCGTGATTAAGATTAATTATGTTTGATTATGATTGATTTAGAATTGATTGAGATTGTAATTGATTTCGAACATAATTGTATTTTTTTTTGTATAACAATTTTCTTGTATAAATAAAGATTAACCTTTAAGTATACAATTATTCAAAAATATATAGACCATTCAGTGTTTATGTGCTCTCCGTCTTTGTTTCTAACTTGGTATCAGAAAGTCTAGGCTTTTAGTCCAATCATTCCGCTCACTGTCACTGTCAACACCGTGCTCTGTCCAGCCACCATGCTCCATTCCTTCACCACACGCTGCCCCTCTATCACCATCGTTCCTCTTTGGAGACCAATAATACTTAGGACGTTGTTGATTCTCCTTCTGGTAAGACACTTATAGGATATAAATGAGTATTCAAGATCAAGACTCATTCTGATGGCTCCATTGAGCGTTATAATGCTCGTTTGATTACCAAAGGTTTCACTCAATAATATGGTATAGATTATGAGGAGACTTTTGCATATGTTGCTTGCATCACTTCAGTTCGAACTCTCCTTACTATTGCAGCCACTCAAAATTGGACTCTAAATCAGATGGATGTAAAGAATGTCTTTCTTAATGGTGATTTGGAAGAAGAAGTTTATATGCATCCACCTCCTGGTTACACTTGTCCACCAAATAAGGTTTGTCGTCTTTAAAAGACTTTATATGGTCTCAAACAAGTACCTCAGGCCTGATTTGTCAAGTTTCACAGCACTATCAGTCAATTTAGCTTTTCTTCCAGTGCTCATGATTCTGCTCTGTTTACTCACAAAATTGATAGAGGTTCTGTTATGTTGCTTCTCTATGTTGATGATTGATGAACCTGTAAAAATTCATATTTTTACGGTTCAAAATCTTGGGTTTTCATTCTCTTTTAATCTTTTTGATTGAGTTTATTCTCAAGTTTCTTTTATTTTTTTAGTTATTTTAATTTATGTTTTAATTGTGTGTTTTTATGTAATTTTGTAGATAATTACACATGGAAAAGACGGCCATTTAAAGAAGCGAGAAAATAATTGAAGCCGGCGCTTAGCTGGGCCCTCACGCTTGAGCGCGCAACATGCTTATTTGGAGGAATCTTGTTTTAATAGGCCGGCGCCGAGCGTTGAACAGGAGCGCTTGAGCGCCGATTGCGTATCTTTGCACCGTAACTTTAGTGGGCGGCGCTGAGGCTTGGAGAGTTAGCGCTGGCCCGGTTGGCGTAACGCGTAACGTAATGCCGGCGTGAATTTCTTATAAATAGAAAGTTACGCCAAATTTCAAGATACTCTACGCAGCGGTCGTCAAGACAACTCAAATCCTAATTTCGTGTGGGCGCATCAAGACTTGAAGATTAGGGATTCTCTTCAATCTTGCCACTAATTATCAATGGAGTTTGTCATCTTCTATTCTTTGTTTTGTTCTTTTCCTATGTGTAACTAACTTCCCCTCGTTAGGGGACGATGGATCTTGATACTTTGATGATGTAATTTCTTTTATGGGTTTAATGCATGTTTTTATCTCATGATTTACGTGTTTATCTCTGTTCTTAATGCTTTTCTAAACACGATCAATTTGGGAATGATAAATTGGGTTTATGTATGATTTGGGAAAATTTGCATGAACCTAGAACTTGTGATAAACACCATAATTTCTGCAATCGCTAGGGATAGACGTTGTGGGTTATGTGGTCTTTCTTATAATTCCTCTGTTCTTGATAATGTCTTTCTAATTGGAGTTAGACTAAGGGATTAGTTAATTTCAATCAGTGTAAGAGGATTAGTATACCAAGGGATTGGATATTAATTAATGTTGGGAATTGACCATGAATCATTGAAATAGAACATGTTTTAAACCAATTTTTAGAAGTACATTTGAAAGAGTTCAAGTGAAGTCGAATCCTAACACTTTCTTATTCTTGATTTCATCTCTTGTTAAATTGATTGATTTTACTTTGTTTAGTTTTATTTACTTTCTTTTAATTATCTTTATTTTCACTTTTTTTCAACTTCCATATTTTGATTGGCTTAAATAGTGTTAATTTAACGAATTTGGTAATTGGCAATATAATCCTCGTGGGACGATTCTCTTTTCACTACTTTATTACTTTTTGCGATTGATTGCACTTGCCGATTTTCAACATCAAGTTTTTGGCGCCGTTCGGGATTATTAATTGCTAATATCAATTAGTAGTTAAAAGAGCACTAATTTAAGTATTTTTTTAATTGTTTAATTTTATTTTTAATTGTTTCTTTTTAATTCTAATTTATTTTTTTTTAATTTTCTTTTATTTATAGATAATTATTTTTTTATTTAATTTCATTTTTTTCATTTAATTTTATTTTTATTTTTATTTTCTTTCTTTACTTCACTCTGGTTTGCTTGTTTGTGTTTATGCAAGGTTCTTTGGAATCGGAAGAATTACTTTTTGATCCAGAGATAGAGAGAACCGCTAGAGCGAACAGGAAAGCGAGCTAGAGAGAGGAAGAGACTTGAAGAAGTTGAGCAAAAGATGGCAGAAATTGTTGTAACTGCAGAGCAAAGACGTACATTGGCTGACTATGCTACCCCATCTGCTGAGAATATTTCTACCAGTATTGTGCGTCCTGCTATTCAGGCTAATAATTTTGAGATTAAACCAGCACTTCTACAGCTAGTGCAGCAGAATCAGTTTGGGGGAGGCCATGCAGAAGATCCAAACTTGCATATTGTGAATTTCTTGCAACTCTGTGATACTTTTAAGTATAATGGCGTTACTGATGATGCCATTAGATTACGACTGTTCCCATTTTCGCTCAGAGATAAAGCAAAGAGCTGGCTACAAGCCCAGCCACAAGGGAGCATCTCTACTTGGGAGGATTTGGTTAACAAATTTTTGACTCGATACTTTCCTCCATCAATGTTTGTGAAGATAAGGAGTGAGATTGCTTGCTTTACTCAGAATCAGGGAGAATCTCTCTATGAAGCATGGGAGAGATTCAAGGAGCTATTAAGGAGATGTCCTCACCATGCATTTGAGGTTTGGCAGCAGGTGCAGATATTTTATAATGGGTTAAATCATTCCACAAGACTTATGGTGGATGCGTCTGCAGTGGGTCTTTAAACACTAAGATTCGAAGAGGCTCGAGAATTATTTGAGGTTATGGCCACTAATGAATATCGTTGCCTAGTGGGAGAGCAATAGTCAGACAAGGAGTGATGGAGCTTGGTACTTTCGATGCCTTACTTGCTCAAAACAAAAGTATTTCTCAACAGTTGGCCAACCTAACTAAGCAAGTGGAGAGCATGCAGGTAAATTCTGTGAACCATCAAAGGTTAATTTGCGACTTCTGTGGAGGTAATCATGCTAATGGTGGATGTGAAGTAAGCAATTCTGGTTTTAGTTCTCAAGAGCAGGTAAATTATATGGGTAATCCTTCCAGACCTCAGGGTGTTCCATTTTCAAATACATATAATCCAGGGTGGAGGATTCATCCCAATTTTTCTTGGAGCAATCAAATAGTGCCATTGAATCCTCAACCAGAACAGAAGTCTCCTCTTGAGATTACAGTGGAGAAACTTTCTTTGCAGACCTCTGCTTTTATGCAACAGACTTCAAATTTTATGGAAGAGTCGAGGGCCAATTTTAAGAATCATGAGGCGGCAATTAGAAGTTTAGAGAATCAAGTGGGGCAAATAGCAAAACAGACTTCAAGAGAGACCTCCAGGCACCTTCCTGAGTGATATTGTTGTCAATCCAAAGGAGCAATGTCATGCAATTACACTGAGAAGCGGCAAGACTTTGGATGGACCAGTTAAGGAAATTGATGTTCTTGTTGCAGATGTCCCATCTCAAGACTGCTGTAATAAAGAAGCTAAAGAGGAGCAACCAAAGTGGCAGAGAAAGAAGAAGGAATGTGAGAAGAAAATAGTTGATCCTTCATTGTATGCTAAACTTCCTTATCCTCAAAGATTCAAGAAGGAGATTCAAGAAAAGCAATTCTCCAAGTTCTTAGAAGTCTTTAAGAAGCTGCAGATAAACATTCCTTTTGCTGAGGCACTTGAGCAGATGCCCTCTTATGCAAGGTTCATGAAAGATTTGCTCTTGAAGAAAAGGAAGTTGAAAGAAGATGAAACTGTGGCACTTTCTGAGGAGTGCAGTGCTATAATTCAGAGGAAACTGCCACCTAAATTGAAAGATCCAGGTAGTTTCTCTATTTCTTGCACCATTGGCAAACTGACTATTGAGAAAGCTCTTTGTGATTTAGGAGCTAGCATCAATTTAATGTCATTGTCAATTCTCCGCAAGCTTGGGATTGATAAAGTGAAGCCAACTACAATGTCTCTTCAACTAGCTGATCGGTCAATTAAACATCCATATGGTATAGTGGAAGATTTGCTAGTGAAGGTTGACAAGTTTATTTTCCCGGTGATTTTGTGATTTTGGATATGGATGAGGATCTTGATATTCCCTCGATTCTTGGAAGACCATTCTTGGCTACTTGGGAGCATTGATTGATGTACCTAGAGGAGAGCTTATTTTGAGGGTAGATGGTGATCGGGTGACTATTAATGTTTTTGATAAATCAAGACCGACATCGATCTCTATGCCCCTGTCAAATGCATTCAAGACAAGCCTCTACAAGATTTAGCTAATAAGAGTCCTTCATCATCATCAATGCTGATTTTTCTACTCCCAAGATGGTTGACGAAAAGGAGAAAGGACCCCTCTTTCTCAAAGTGTTGCAATTGAAAAAGATCCTCCGGCTTCCACCGATTTATTGAAGATTGATTCTAGAGGCAAAGCGATGGCGGTGTGTGGAGGCAAAGAGGCGATAAGAGAAAAATGTCATCCTACTTCTCTTGCTTCAAGCCACCATGACTAGTTATAAAGGCAACGTCGAGCTAATGACGTTAAACAAGCGCTTTTTGGGAGGCAACCCGAATTTTCTCTCCTTTTCTCTTTTATTTTTATTTTTGTTTTTGTTTTTATTTTGTTATTTTCTTATTTCATTGACTAACATTTTTCTGTTTTGAAGTTTGCTAATGTTGAGTCGGCTTAGGTGCCTCCCTGAGTTCGGAGCCTTTGTAAGGGGATGTATATAGCTATCGGCCATCAAAAAGATTTTTGTTCTTTCCTTTAGCTTTTAATTTTTGTATTTATTTATTTATTTTATTTTATTTTATTTCCATCATCCCTATTGTGTTTTGAGTCATTTTATGCATCTTAGGTGTGTTGAATTGAATATCCAATGATAATTTGAATTATGGATTGATTTGATTTCTTAGGATAGCACATGAGAATTTATGAGTTGCTTTTATCTCTATTGTTTCAATTGTGTATGGATGTTTTCCCATTTTTATGATTGATAGAATTTGGATTTTAATTGCATGTCAAGCTTAGAGAAAGTTTATGGGATTGCATGTGTGTGGATGATTTGCATCTATAAGTTGTTTGATTCTCTCTTAAGGCGAAATCCTAGGCAAAGTGCATGATTAAGGAAATGATAAGGGCCTTCTTTGGACCGTTTGAGCCTTTCAAGCCAACTTGTATACACGTTTATCCTTAGTTCCCTTTTGCAGCTTTGTTATTGTTTGGCCTCTGTTTCTTTTCTTTACTCACATTTTCCTTTTTCCCATACCCACAAAAAAAAAAAAATTCTCTTACATAGCCTCTGTTGAGTGCATATTTTGTATTATTTTATTATTCAAGTCTTTGTTATTTTTGTGCATGAAGTTTTGTGGAGCTGAAAAATTTTCAAAAAAAAAAACAAGAAGAAGAAAAAGAAAGAAAGTTCACCCAAAGTATTGCAAAGAAATAAGTTTGGGGGTGGAGATTGTTGAAAAAGAAAAAGAAAAGAAAGAGAAAAAAAATAAAGTGAATGTTGTGTTGATTCTTTTGCTCCGTTTTGCACTTGTCTTATATTTTGAGGCTTGAATTTTGAAATTTGCATGATTTTGTATCTCAACTTTTGTTTTCATTTTCCTACCGCTTCTTTCTTAATCCATACCCTTGGCTTTACATTACAAGCTTATAAAGTCCCTTTTGATCCTTGGTTGTGAGTTGTTTACATTAGTGGAGAGAGAGATGAAAAACAACCTTATGGATGTGGGTTTGATGTGCATTTCTTTGTTTTATAAACTCATTTGGGCTTGTACTCTATGAGGAGATTGAGTCTTTCATTCATGTTTTTGGGAAGTCATTTGTGCATAAAAGTTGCATGTGAGAGACGATGTGATAATTGGATTGTTCATGTGTGATACTTTGGAATTAGATTTTGAATTAGTTTTTGAGGATATGAATGATCTTTAATACCCCGGTATTGCCTTTTTGAGTCTGCTTTGAGTTTTAGTTTTGTTTTTATTTTGATTTTCTTTTACTTGAGGACAAGCAAAAGCTTAAGTTTGGGGAGTGATGAACCGCAAAAATTCATATTTTTACGGTTCAAAATCTTGGGTTTTCATTCTCTTTTAATCTTTTTGATTGAGTTTATTCTCAAGTTTCTTTTATTTTTTAGTTATTTTAATTTATGTTTTAATTGTGTGTTTTTATGTAATTTTGTAGATAATTACACATGGAGAAGATGGCCATTTAAAGAAGCGAGAAAATAATTGAAGAAGCGTAGCGCTTGAGCGGCTGGGCCCTCACCGCTTGAGCGCGCAACATGCACCTGGAGGAATCTTGTTTTAATGGGCCGCCGAGCGTTGAACAAGGAGCGCTTGAGCGCCGATTGCGTATCTTTGCACCGTAACTTTAGTGGGCAGCGCCGAGGCCTTTGGAGAGTTAGCGCTGAGCGCCGAACGCGCTAACGGCAGCGTGAATTTCTTATAAATAGAAAGTTACGCCAAATTTCAAGATACTCGGCAGCAGTCGTCAAGACAACTCAAATCCTAATTTCGTGTGGGCGCATCAAGACTTGAAGATTAGGGATTCTCTTCAATCTTGCCACTAATTATCAATGGAGTTTGTCATCTTCTATTCTTTGTTTTGTTCTTTTCCTATGTGTAACTAACTTCCCCTCGTTAGGGGGACGATGGATCTTGATACTTTGATGATGTAATTTCTTTTATGGGTTTAATGCATGTTTTTATCTCATGATTTACGTGTTTATCTCTGTTCTTAATGCTTTTCTAAACCGATCAATTTGGGAATGATCAATTGGGTTTATGTATGATTTGGGAAAATTTGCATGAACCTAGAACTTGTGATAAACACCATAATTTCTGCAATCGCTAGGGATAGGCGTTGTGGGTTATGTGGTCTTTCTTATAATTCCTCTGTTCTTGATAATGCCTTTCTAATTGGAGTTAGACTAAGGGATTAGTTAATTTCAATCAGTGTAAGAGGATTAGTATACCAAGGGATTGGATATTAATTAATGTTGGGAATTGACCATGAATCATTGAAATAGAACATGTTTTAAACCAATTTTTAGAAGTACATTTGAAAGAGTTCAAGTGAAGTCGAATCCTAACACTTTCTTATTCTTGATTTCATCTCTTGTTAAATTGATTGATTTTACTTTGTTTAGTTTTATTTACTTTCTTTTAATTATCTTTATTTTCACTTTTTTTTCAACTTCCATATTTTGATTGGCTTAAATAGTGTTAATTTAACGAATTTGGTAATTGGCAATATAATCCTCGTGGGACGATTCTCTTTTCACTACTTTATTACTTTTTGCGATTCGGTGCACTTGCCGATTTTCAACATCAATGATATAATTATTATTGGTAATGATACCATTGGTATTATTGAGCTTAAATAGTTCTTAAGTCAGCATTTTGAGATGAAAGATCTTGAATCTCTTAATTACTTTCTAGGTCGTGAAGTATTTTCTTCTGGTGATGACATTTTTTTGTCTCAAGTTAAATATGTCTCAAATTTTATCTCATGACCCAGTCTTACCGATATTCGCACCAAATCAACTCATCTAGATCTAAATATGAGAATAACATCTCTGAATGGTACAGTGCTTGATAACCCTACACTCTATCAGCAATTGATTGACAGCTTAATTTATCTTACTGTTACTCATCTAGATATTTCATATGTTGTTCATTTAATCAGTCAATTCATGTCAGCTCCACGTACCACCCATTATACTGTTGTTCTCCGTATTATCTGCCATGTAAAGGGGACCTTATTCCATAGGCTCAATTTTTCTATTGACTCCTCCTTGATCCTTCGAGCCTATTCTGATACTGATTAGGGTGGAGACCTCACTGATCATCAATCCACCACTAGTTACTATATCTTTATTGGTGATGCTTTTATTTATGGCCAAGCAAGAAATAGACTTTAGCTGCACGTTCCAGTACTAAAGCATAGTATCAAGCACTTGTTGGAACCACTTCTAAAAATACTTTGGTTATGTTCGCTTATTGAAGACTTGGGTTTTTCTTAGTCCTCTTTGACTGCTCTTTACTGTGAAAATAGGAATTCTATTCAGATTGCTCACAATGGTGCCTTTCATGAGCGCATCAAGCACATTGAGATCGGTTGCCACTTCATTCGTCAACATATTCTTCATGGTGCTCTTCGTCTTATTTCCATTGGTACTCTTGACTAACCAGCCGATCTGTTCACCAAAGCTCATCATCTTGGTCGTTTTCGTACTCTAATTTCCAAACTCAAGTTAGTTTCCTTTACATCCACTTGAGTTGGAGGGGGGATGTTAGCGTGATTAAGATTATGATTGATTAATTTTAGGATTGATTGAGATTGTAATTGATTTTGTACATAATTGTATTTTCTTATTTTCCTTTTCTATATAGCAGCCTTCTTGTATAAATAAAGACTATGTTGGTGTATGCCCTAGAGGCTGATATATTTTGATAGTACTTATATATATTTTATTATGTTATTCTTTAATATATGAGGTATTTCTTTTATTGTGTTATTTATGATAAACATAATAAAGTCCGTAAAATAGTAAGTTTGATGCCATAGGTTATCAAGTGGTTGACTTGATCATAAGATCCTATTGAATAAAATTAGAACACTATTCTTAAATGTCCCTAATCAAGTATTATTGTTAATTAGGATAACAATAATGCATTGAGACTAGTATGTGCATAGATTGATGACCACATCTCACGAGTCATGGATATGAGATATCAAGTCTTCACATGGGTACATGTTAGAGTAATGATGTACTGGATTGACCCGCTATGAGAATGCTACATGGATCGTTACGTGAGTGTCATAAACGATTCTCATAGTTGTTACCAAGTGACCTCAAACTCGAGGGGGTGAATTGAGTTTATGAAACATTTTCGCAAATCTTTCGTAAAACGTTTATTTATCAATTTTCGTTGAAGCTATTGGATAATTGAAGTGAGTAGATAAATGAGATTGAATTATTCACTCACAAATTAAACAAACCAAGATGAATAACAATCAAACAAGCATATAAAATAAATGTACAGATGTAAAGAGATAGGGTTGAGAGAATCAAACACAAAGATTTATCCTGGTTCAGCCACCCCTTGTGACCTACGTCCAGTCCTCAAGCGAACCACTCGATATTTTCCACTAAACTTCAAGCTTGAATGGGTGCTTGAAAACCTTTACAGATTAGAACACTCAACAACACCTTGGGATACCTCACCCTTGTGCTTTGAGCCTCAAAACAGGGATGCCTCACCCTATACAACCTTTAAGGGATACCTCACCCTCTTTACACCTTTGAAGGATACCTCACATTCTTCTCAACAAGGGATACGTCACCCTTTTTCACTAGAGGGATACCTCACCCTTTTTACACAATAAACAAAGTGTTTGAATGATAAAAACTCTCTCAAAGAGTAGATCGATACAAATTAAAGCTCTGGCAATTTCTCTTTTTAATATCTCAAGTTTTCTCACAAAAATAAGACAAAAACATTTTTCAGGATTGATTCTCGTATATGAGTGTTAGATTAATGTTCTAAATTGAAGTTCAACCC
This sequence comes from Ormosia semicastrata, assembly GCA_029884595.1. NCBI lineage: Eukaryota > Viridiplantae > Streptophyta > Magnoliopsida > Fabales > Fabaceae > Ormosia > Ormosia semicastrata. Next base: position 19,712,414 of record JAQQTO010000034.1, read on the forward strand.
TTAATGATGACCCAAGGCAAGTATTTATAAGTTATATGAAGAAAGGAGCCGTTGGGGGTGATAAAACCAAGCATTTAATGCTGTTAAAATAGCCGTTGGACTTTGTCAGATTGCATGTAATCGATTACATAACAAATGTAATCGATTACATTGTTGTTCCAACGTATTCTTGGCTTTTTGGGCTCTGTGTAATCGATTACATTCTTGGTGATATCGATTACAAGGCTTCTGACTTTCGTGTAATCGATTACAATATCTATGTAATCGATTACATTGCTCCTTGATCGTGTTCTTGCCGTTCTGGGCTCAATGTAATCGATTACATTACTGGTATAATCGATTACAAGGCCTCTGACTTGCTTGTAATCGATTACATTCTCCATGTAATCGATTACTAGCTCTTTGTTTAGCTTGTAATCGATTAGAAAACATGTGTAATCGATTACCTTGGCCTTTGAACATATTTTTCAAGTCCAATTAAGCTTGTAAGCCATTTCTAACACCTCAAGGCATTTGATTAAATATAAATCCTTTCATGAGTGTTAAAACTAAGATTGAAAAATAATGTTTCTTTGAAAAACATGTTTAGCTTTGAATTTTCACACTTATTTTGGAAATGATATTTGAAAAACCATTTGAGAATCATTGAGATACTTAAAGGGCATTTTACATTGATATTCTAAGACCTATATCTAATATATCTCTTTTGAGCTTGGTCTTTATCTTTTGATCTTGGTCTTCTCTTTTGATCTTGATCTTCATCTTTAACTTTGTTATCATCAAAAACTCATTTGACATGCTTCAAGACATAAGCATCCACATACTCCTCCTTTTTGATAATGACAAACTAAGCATTTAACAGAAGAAGAAATATTTACATTTATTTGATTATCAGATAATTAAAGTGCAATACTCCCCCGTAATGTATGCATGAGATAGAATATGCGAGAGCGCAAAACTCTCCCGTACACATACAATATATTTCATTAATCTCTCCCCTGTTGGCATTATCAAAAAAAAGACATAAGCATTCAGATTGGATATAATCATTTCAGCCCTGCAAGATCAATATTAGAGTATAAACCATTTAGCACATCAATATGTGATACCAATAGTAAATGCATATGATGAAAGGCTTCAAATTAGTTCCAAAACAATTTCAAACATCATTCAAGCATATAGTCCAAACAGATTATGATCAAAAACTCATAATTGTGTAGCAAAATAACATATTATGCATCAAGATATCATATTATGCAGCAAGATGTTATGCAACAAGACATTATGCAACAAGGTGACTAATTTATGCAGCAAATAAGCATATTATGCAGCAGACCAATATATTGTACAACAGAATTAGATGCATGATTGATCCATTATGACAAGTTCAAAGATATTGATATTATACATGTCATATCACATAAAAAGCATATTCATTTAGCCTATTCAAGATATTAAACTAGTAAAGCATAGTGCAAGTCTCCACTTAACCAAAGGATGCAAGTTCAAACTTCTTGGAGATAAGGAGGACAACTTGAAGTATTTTTCTGATTTTGTGCTTGGAGCAGCCACTTTTCAAGATATCCAAAGTCAATTCTTGGCCTTTAAGCACACCTACAACACACTTCAATTTTTGACTTTTGATACCCAAATTTTCTTGGGTCCTTGTGTGTTAATTTTTGGCAAAGTGCCTTTGGAAACCCAAACCATTTTAGTTCTTAACTTCTTATTGATATTCTTCCTTATATTGCAAGTTGATGCACTATGCCCTTTCCTCCCACAATGAAAGCATTTAATAAAGGGACTACTTGATGTACTTGATGAAACAAAGAAATTCTTGAAAACTTTTGTTGGTTATTGGGATTATACCCTAAACCAGCCTTTTGAAAAACACATCTTTGGTTCCCAAGTAATATGTTCAAATTATCTCTTCCAAAGGTAAATTTTGAAAGAGTATTTTGCAAATCCTCAATCTCAATTTCAAATGCTTTACATGATGAGCAAGATGAGGGTGTAGATGCATTATCAAGTGATAAACATGTCATGCATGAAGAATTTGCATCTATCAATCCAAGAGTTTCATTTTCTAATTTCAATTCCTCAATTTCTTTGTTTAAAGTAGAAATTTATTTTTCAAATGAATAAATTGATTTCTTGGATGATGAAACAAGTTTTGCAAGTCTTATAGATTCATTATGCAATTCTTCAAATGCATCTTGCAATTCATCATAGAAAGGGGAAGAGTTTGATTCAGAATTTGAGGATGCTACCTCCATGTCGTGTTCATCTTCCTCTTCTCATCTAGCCATGAAACATAGATTGGCTTTCTCATTATCCGAGCTATCGGTTGAGTCTATGTCATTATCATCCCAAGCTATGTAGGCTCTTCTTTCTTTCTTCTCCCTTGAGGATCTTTTGTGATATTTTTCTACTTTACTTTGATAAATTGGGCACTCATCTTCATGTGACCCAATTCTCCACATTCATAGCATTTAGAAGTGAATGAGGTTCCTTCCCCTTTGTGATAGACATTCTTTTGGGGAAAGGGAGGTCTTCTATGAACTTCACTCTTTTTGAAGAATCTTTCAAATTTCTTTACTAGTAGAGCAAGATTCTCCTCATCTATTTCCAAGCCATCTCCATCATCTTCATCATCATCATCATCATTAATCATGGAAGAAGTGGCCTTGAGAGCTATTTCCTTCTTTTTCTTGTCAAGCTCCTCATTTTGGCTGAGTCTATTCAATTCTAATTCATGTTCTTGGAGCTTTCCAAAAAGTGTGGCTAAGGTCATGGTTGAGAGATTTCTTGACTCCGCAATAGCCGTCACTTTAGGTTGTCAATTCCTGCTCAAACATCTCAACACTTTGTTAATAAGATTTTCATTAGGAAAAGTCTTTCCCAATGAAGCAAGATGATTTACAATAAGTGTAAAATATTTTTGCATTTCTTGAATGCTTTCATTTTGATTCATTCTAAAAAGCTCATATTCATGAGTGAGAGTATTGATCCTTGATCTTTTCACTTCACTAGTACCCTTATGAGTTACTTCTAAAATGTTTCAAATTTCTTGGGCAGATTTACAATTTGAGACTCTAAAGAATTCATCATACCCCAAGGATATGGTAATGATGTTTTTGGCACTCAAATTATATTGGACTTTTTCTTATCATCATTAGTCTATTCACTTCTTGGTGTATTAACCATTACACCATTAATAACTTTTATGGGGATAAAAGGACCATTTTCAATAGCATCTCATACATCTAAATCAATAGCTTCAATAAAAATTTTCATTCTTTCTTTCTAGTAAGCATACTCATCCCCATTGAAAAAGGGAGGTCTATAGATAGATGAACTTTCTAAAAATTCATTTGAGGAGGCCATCACTTTCTCTTGAAGCTACTAAGCCCTTTACACAAGAGCCTAGTTCTGATACCACTTGTTACCAAGTGGCCTCAAACTCAAGAGGGGGGGTGAATTGAGTTTATGAAATATTTTCGCAAATCTTTCGTAAAACATTTGTTTATCAATTTTCATTGAAGCTATTGGATAATTGAAGTCAGTAGATAAATAAGATTGAATTCTTCACTCACAAATTAAACAAACCAAGATGAATAACAATCAAGCAATCATATAAAATAAATGTACAGATGTAAAGAAATAGGGTTGAGAGAATCAAACACAAAGATTTATCCTGGTTCAGCCACCCCTTATGACCTATGTCCAGTCCTCAAGCGAACCACTCGAGATTTTTCACTAAACTTCAAGCTTGAATGGGTTCTTGAAAACCTTTACAGATTGGAGCACTTAACAACACCTTGGGATACCTCACCATTGTACTTTGAGCCTCAAAACAGGGATGCCTCACCCTATACAACTTTGAGAGATACCTCACCCTCTTTACACCTTTGAAGGATACCTCACCTTCTTCTCAATAAGGGATACCTTACCCTTTTTCACTAGAGGGATACCTCACCCTTTTTACATAATAAACAAAGTGTTTGAATGATAGAAACTCTCTCAAAGAGTAGATTGATACAAATTGAAGCTCTAGTAATGTCTCTTTTGAATATCTCAAGTTTTCTCACAAAAATAGGGCAAAAATGTTTTTCAGGATTGATTCTCGTATATAAGTATTAGATTGATGTTCTAAATTGAAGTTCAACCCTTAATGATGACCCAAGGTAAATATTTATAAGTTATATGAAGAAAGGAGCCGTTAGGGGTGATAAAACCAAGCATTTAATGCAGTTAAAATAGTCGTTGGACTATGTCAGATTGCGTGTAATCGATTACACAACAAATGTAATTGATTACATAGTTGTTCCAATGTGTTCTTGGCTTTCTAGGCTCTATGTAATCGATTACATTCTTGGTGTAATCGATTACATTCTTGGTGTAATCGATTACAAGACTTCTGACTTTCGTGTAATTGATTACAATATCTATGGAATCGATTACATTGCTCCTTGATCGTGTTCTTGCCTTTCTGGGCTCAATGTAATCAATTACATTACTGGTGTAATTGATTACAAGGCCTCTGACTTACTTGTAATCGATTACATTCTCCATGTAATCGATTACCAGCTTTCTGTTTAGCTTGTAATCGATTACAAAACATGTGTAATCGATTACCTTGGCCTTTGAATACATTTTTCAAGTCCAATTAAGCTTGTAAGCCATTTCTAACACCTCAAGACATTTGATTAAACATAAATCCTTTTCATGAGTGTTAAAACTAAGATTGAAAAATAATGTCTCTTTAAAAAACATGTTTAGCTTTGAATTTTCACACTTATTTTGGAAATAATATTTAGAAAACCATTTGAGAATCATTGAGATACTTAAAGGGCATTTTACATTGATATTCTAAGACCTATATCTAATATATCTCTTTCGAACTTGGTCTTTATCTTTTGATCTTGGTATTCTCTTTTGATCTTGATCTTTATCTTTGACTTTGTTATCATCAAAAACTCATTTGACATGCTTCAAGACATAAGCATTAACAATAGTGACAATGGTGTCTGTGGTCCTTTGACCTGAAATCACTACGATTCCTACATGATGAGTTATGTGTTTTAATGCCATTAAACATCATTTGTAACAAGGTGATTATAAAGTTTGTTATTGGACATACTGCGAATCATGCAAAGGGATATGAGAGACCTAGATAGGATTTGTCACTCCTACATAATAAGAGCGATATCTTCGGGCCCCTGATTAAGTGAGATTACGAAATGCATGTCCATACTCAAATGAGTTAATATGAGATATTGATCTCATTTGTTGTTATAAAGTCTACTTGAGTATCAAGAAACAAATGATTGAACTATACAAGGGTGACACATTTCATGTCTTATGTTCAATCTAGATGTCTTGACAAAGGGACTAAACGACACAGAAACATTGGTCACGGAAAGGTTATGTCGAATCACTAACATTATCATTACTTGAAAAATAGTGATGTGTTGTTACATACCGCTCACTGCTTGTAATATTAAAATGAGATTTTAATATTATTGCTAACGTAATAAGAACCTACAGGGTCACATACATAGAGCAGACTAAAATTGGAGCAATAAATCCAAGGACTCAGATTCAAATATGTGTCAGACTCATAACAGATGAGTCTAGGATTACACAGCTTACTTTGTTGTTGCTCACACTCACTTAAGGCAGTCACTATTATAAATAGTACTACTAAGGGGGCTGTTAAGACACACATAACAAAACCCTAGCCGCACCTACAGAAACAGTGAGTGAGAGAATGACAGGTTTCTCATCTCTTTGCAGCTAGCACTATGTTAGAGACATGAGGCTCCTTTTGCGGACGTTGGACGTTCGTGAGTTTGTTCGTGTGGATATCACAGAGACATCGTCACTGATACGGTGTTGGTGATTCACATCATTTGTGTTTTCATCTCGCTTCAAGAGATAATTTTTAAAATACGAATTATGGTCCTTTTCGCATGGATCCTTAGTGGGAATTTTTATTTTTTTCGCTGCGTGATGTATCCATAATTCCCGACAAGCTAACCCTCATGTATACAATTATTCAGAAATATACAGACCATTTAGTGTCTCTGTGTTCTCCATCTCTATTTCTAACTATAACAAGTCCCAGAAGTCATAAACAATAAATCAACTAAACTAATTGAAGTTACTATCATCACATACAACATATGGGTTGTTGTAATCATTGACTTCAACATTATTTTTTTCAAAAAACATGTTAGGATCCAAGGGATCTTGATGAACCTATAAAAATTTATATTTTTACAATTCAAAAGTCTTAGGTTTTCATTCTTTTTAATCTTTTTTATTGAGTTTGTTCTTAATTTTATTTTTTTAGTTATTGTAAACTATATTTTAATTGTGTGTTTTTTTTATTATTTTTTATAGGTAATTATGCATGGAAGAAGATTGGACGATTGTATACGAGACAGAGCTGAATTTGCATTCTGGTGGCCCAATGCCCAGATGCTGGAAAGCCAGCGCAGAGGAGAAATTTTATCTCTGGTCGTTCAGCGCCTAGGCGCTAAAGATGCAGCGCTTGAGCGCACGTTACGTATCATATCGGGAAAGAATGCCAGCGCCTAGGCGCTAGAAACATAGCACCTGAGCGCTTTCTGTGTAACCTGACATGTTATTTTCACTATAAATGCATAAGTTACGCCAATTTCAATAGACACTTGGACAGAACGCAACAGTCATCAAGAGGCATAAATCCTAATATGGTGTGGGCGTAATTAGGCTTGAAGATTAAGAATTTTTTTCAACCTTTCCACCTTTCTACAATGGAGTTAGTCATATTCTTCAATTTGTGTTCTTCTTTTTTCATGTGTAACTAAACTCTTTTCGTTAGGGTAATGATGGATCTTGTTTTTGGATGATGTAAATTCTTTTATGGGTTTAATCGATGTTTCTATTTCATGATTTATGTGTTTATCTCTTTTCTTAATGCTTTTCTAAATCTAGCCAATTTGGGAATGATTTTTGTATTTATGTATGATTTGAAAAAATTTGCATAAATCTAAAACTAGTGATAAACACCATAATTTCTGCAACAGCTAGGAATAGACGTTGTGGGTTATGTGATCTTTCTTTTAATTCCCTCATTCTTGTTAATATCTTTCTATTTGGGATTAGACTAATGGATAAGTTAATACTAAACAGTGTAAGAGGATTAATATATCAAGGGATTGAATATTAATTAATTTTGAAAATTGACCATGAATTATTGGAATATGACTTAATTAAACCAATATTTGACTTTGCATTTAAAAAGTTCAAGTGAAATCTGACCCATAACCTTTTCATATCATTATTTTTCAACTCAACCCAATTAATTAAATTTGACTTTTGTTATTTTTATTTATTCTTTCTTTTTATTGATTTTACCAACTCTCTTTTTGATAGCTTGAATAATGTCGATTTGGCGAACTTAGTAATTGATAACATAATCCTCGTGGGAACGATACTTTACTCACTCTTTATTAATATTGTTAATTTGGTGCACTTGCCAATTCCACATCAAGTTTTTGGCGCCGTTGTCGAGAATCATTGTTTTCAATATTATAGTTGAAGATGTACTAATTTAAGTTTTTTTTTTCTTTTGTTCTTTCTTATTTAATTTAATTTTTTTTATTTTTATTTTTATTTTTCTAGTTTGTTTCTTTTTATTTTCTTTGTTTACTTTTATTATTTATTTTATTTTATTTTCTTTACTTCACTCTAGGTTGCTTATTTGTTTGTTTATGTAAAGTTCTTTAGAGTCAGAAGAATTGCTTTTTGATCCAAAGATAGAGAGAACATCTAGAGCAAATAGGAAAATAACTAGAGAAAGGAAGAAACTTGAAGAAGCAGAAGAAAAAATGATAGAAATAGTTGTAACTGCAGAGTGAAGACGCACGTGGGGTGACTATGTTACTCCATCTGCTGAGAATGTTTCTACCAGTATAGTGTATCCTGCTATTCAAGCTAATAACTTTGAGATTAAACCAGCACTTCTACAGCTGGTGCAGCATAATCAGTTTAGGGGAGGTCAAGCAGAAGATTCAAACTTGCACATTGTAAATTTCTTACAGCTCTGCGATACTATTAAGTATAATGGCGTTACTGATGATGCCATTAGATTACATTTGTTCCCATTTTCTCTGAGAGACAAAGTAAAGAGCTGGTTACAAGCCCAGTCACAAGGGAGCATCTCTACTTGGGAGGACCTGGTTAGCAAATTTTTGACTCGATACTTCCTTCCATCAGTGTTTGTGAAGATGAGGGGTGAAATAGCTTGTTTCACTCAAAATCAAGAGGAGCCGTTATATGAATCTTGGGAGAGATTTAAGGAGCTATTAAGGAGATGTCCTCACCATGCATTTGAGGTTTTGCAATAGGTGCAAATTTTCTATAATGATTTAAATCATCCTACCAGGACTATGGTAGATGCATTTGCAGGTGGATCTCTAAATACCAAAACTCCTGAAGAAGCTCAAGAATTGTTTGAGACTATGATCACCAATGAATATCAGTTGCCTAGTGGGAGAGCAGTTGTCAAATAAGGAGTTATGGAGTTCGGCACTCTCGATGCCTTACTTGCTCAAAATAAAGTATTTCACAGTAGTTAGCCAACCTTACCAAACGAGTTGAGAGTATGCAGGTAAATTCTGTGAACCACCAAGTGTTAATTTGTGATTTCTATGGAGGTAACTATGTTAATGGTGGATGTGAGGCAAGCAACTCAAGTTTCAGTTATCAAGAACTGGTAAATTATATGGGTAATCCTTCCAGACCTCAAAGTACTCCATTTTCAAATACATATAATGTAGGGTGGAGAAATCATCCTAATTTTTCTTGGAGCAATCAAATGGTGCCATTGAATCCTTAACCAGAGAAGAAGTCTCCTCTTGAGATTGCACTTGAGAAACTCTCTGTACAAACATACACTTTTGTGCAACAGACTTCTGCTTTTATGGAGGAAATAAAGGCAAATTTTCAGAATCAAGGAGCTATTATTAGTAATTTAGAGAATCAAGTGGGGTAGATAGCGAAACAGCTTCAAGAGATACCTCTGGGTACCTTACCAAGTGATATTGTTGTCAATCCAAAAGAGTAATGTCATGCAATTACACTAAGAAGTGGCAAGACATTGGAAGGGCAAGTTAAAGAAGAACCTGATTCATCAAGAATTGAAAATGATGTTCCTGTGATGTCTCAACTCAAGAGTGCTGTAATGAAGAAGTTAAATAGGAGCAACCAAAGTGGTGGAGGGAAAAGAAGGAACGTGAGCAGAAAATGGCAATTGACCCTTCATTGTATGTTAGACTCTCGTTTCCTCAAAAGTTAAATAATGTGAATCAAGAGAGGCAATTCTCCAAGTTCTTAGATGTCTTCAAGAAATTACAAATAAATATCTTTTTTGCTGAAGTACTTGAACAGATGCCCTCTTATGCAAAGTTCATGAAGATTTGCTATCAAAGAAAAAAAATTTAAAGGAAGATGAGATTATGACACTTACTGAGGAGTACAATGCTATAATTCAAAGGAAACTGCCACCTAAATTGAAAGATCTAGGTAGTTTTACTATTCCTTGCACCATTGGTGAGTTGACCATTGAGAAAGCTCTATGTGATCTAGACACTAGCATTAATTTAATATCATTATCTATCTTGCGCAAGCTGGGAATTGATAAAGTTAAGCCTACAATGGTTTCTCTTTAATTAGCAGATCGATCAGTCAGACATTCGTACGATATTGTGGAAGATTTGCTAGTGAAGGTTGATAAATTTATTTTCCCAGTTGACTTTGTAGTCTTGGATATAGACAAAGATGTTGATATCTCGTTAATTCTGGGAAGACCGTTCTTGACTACTTCAGGAGCGTTAATTGATGTACCTAGAGGAGAGCTCATTCTAAGGGTAGATGGTGATCAGGTGACTATTAATGTTTTTGATAAATCTGCACCGACATTAGATCTTTATGCTCCTGTCAAATGCATTCAAGATAAGCCTCTATAGGATTTGGCTAGTAAAAGTCCTTCATCATCAATCAATGCTAATCTTTCCATTTCCAAGATTATTGATGAAAAAGAGAAAGGTCCTCCTCTCTCTAAAATTACTGGAATTGAAAAAGATCCTTCAATTTCCACTGATTTATTACAGACTGATTCCAAAGGCAATGACAGAGTATGGAGGCAAAGAACTGATAAGAAAAAAATATTATTCTACTTTTCTTGCTTCAAGCCACCATGATTAATTGAGAAAAGGCAACGTCGAGCTAATGATGTTAAACAATCGCTTTTTGGGAGGCAACACAAAATTTTCTCTTTTTTTTTTTTTTTTATTTTGTTATTTCTTATTTTTTTTGTTTTTATTTTGAAGGTAATGTTGAGTTGGCTTAAGTGCCTCCCTGAGTTTGGAGCCTTTGTAAGGGGATGTATGTAGTTGTCGGTCGCCAAAAAGAGTTTTTCTTTTCCTTTCTTGCATTTATTTCATTTAGTTATTTGTTTTTATTGATTTTATTTTACGATCATCACCATTTTATGTTTTGAGTCTTTGTGTTGAATTGAATATCTAATGATTGTTTGAATTATGGATTGGTTTGATTTCTTGGGATAGCACTTGAGAGTCCATGAGTTGCATTATCTCTATTGTTTCGATTGTATATGGATGTATTTTCCATCTTTATGTTTGATGGACTTTGGAATTTAATTACATGTCAAGCTTAGAGAAAGTTTATGGGATAGCATGTGTGTGGATGATTTGCATCTAGAAGTTGTTTGATTCTCTCTTGAGGCAAAATCCTAGGCAATGCATGATTAAGGAAATGATAAGGGTCTTCTTTGGACTGTTTGAGCTTTTTAAGCCAACTTGTGAACACAGTATATCCTTAGGTCCCTTTTGCAACCTTGTTATTATTTGACCTTTATTTCTTTTCTTTACTCACATTTTTCTTTTCCCATACCCACATGAAATAAAAAAAATTCCTTTCTTACATAACCTTTGTTGAATGCATATCTTGTATTATTTTATTATTGAAGTATTCATTATTTTTGTGCATGAAGTTTTTGTGGAGTTGAAAAATTTCAAAAAAATTGAAAAATTTTGAAAAAAAAGAAAGAGAAGAGAAAGTCCACCCAAAGTATTACAAAGAAATAAGTTTGGGGGTGGAAGTTGTTGAAAAAAGAAAGAAAAAAATTAATGTTGTGTTATTTCTTATGCTCCATTTTGTACTTGTTTAACATTTTGGGGCTTGAATTTTGAATTGTGCTTGATTTTGTATCTCAACTATTATTTTCATTTTCCTACCACTTCTTTTTTAACCCATATCATTGGCCTTACGTTACAAGCTTTGTGAAGACCATTTTGATCATTGGTTGTGTGTTGTTTACATTAGTGAAGAGAGAGATGAAAAGTAACCCTATGGATATGGGTTTAATGTGCACTTGCAGTATTATGAACCTATCTGGGTTTGTACTTTATGAGGAGATTGAGTCTTTCATTCATATTTTTAGGAAGTCATTTGTGCATAAGAGTTACATGTGAGTGATAATGTGATAATTAGGTTATTCATGTATGATACTTTGAAATTAGATTGTGAAGCAATTTCTGAGGATATGAATGATTTTTTAAAATTAGTATTGCCGTGTTTGAGTTTGTGTGTTTTGAGTTTTTATTTGTTTAGTCTTTTTGTGTTGTTTTTGTTTTTCTTTTTACTTGAGGACAAACAAAAGCTTAAGTTTGGCGGAGTGATGTACCTGATTTATATTTTTACGGTTCAAAAGTTTTGGGTTTTCATTCTCTTTTAATCTTTTTGATTGAGTTTGTTCTTAATTTTATTTTGTTTTTAGTTATTCTAAATTATGTTTTAATTGTGTGTTTTTTTTATTATTTTTTATAGGTAATTATGCATGGAAGAAGATTGGACGATTGTATACGAGACAGAGCTGAATTTGCATTCTGGTGGCCCAATGCCCAGACGCTGGAAAGCCAGCGTAGAGGAGAAATTTTATCTCTGGTCGTTCAGCGCCTAGGCGCTGAAGATGCAGCGCTTGAGCACATTACGTATCGTATCGGGAAAGAATGCCAGCGCCTAGGCGCTAGAAACATAGCACCTGAGCGCTTTCTGTGTAACCTGACACGTTATTTTCACTATAAATGCATAAGTTACGCCAATTTCAATGGACACTTGGACAGAACGCAACAATCATCAAGAGGCATAAACCCTAATATGGTGTGGGCGCAATTAGGCTTGAAGATTAAAATTTTTTTTCAACCTTTCCACCTTTCTACAATGGAGTTAGTCATATTCTTCCATTTGTATTCTTCTTTTTCCATGTGTAACTAAACCCTTTTCTTTAGGGTAATGATGGATCTTGTTCTTGGATGATGTAAATTCTTTTATGGGTTTAATCAATGTTTCTATTTCATGATTTATGTGTTTATCTCTTTTCTTAATATTTTTCTAAATCTGACCAAATTGGAAATGATTTTTGGGTTTATGTATGATTTGAAAAAATTTACATGAACCTAGAACTTGTGATAAACACCATAATTTTTACAATAGCTAAGAATAGACGTTGTGGGTTATGTGGTCTTTCTTTTAATTCCCTCGTTCTTGATAATATTTTTCTATTTGGGATTAGATTAAGGGATTAGTTAATTCTAAACAGTGTAAGATGATTAATATACCAAGAGATTGGATATCGATTAATTTTGGGAATTGACCATGAATCATTAGAATAAGACTTAATTAAACCAATATTTGACTTTGCATTTAAAGAGTTCAAGTGAAATCTGACCCCTAATCTTTTATATCATTATTTTCTAACTCAACCCAATTAATTAAATTTGGCTTTGTTATTTTTGTTTATTCTTTCTTTTTGTTGATTTTACCAACTTTCTTTTTTATAGTTTGAATAGTATCGATTTGGCGAACTTAGTAATTGATAACATAATCCTCGTGGGAACGATACTTTACCTACTCTTTATTACTTTTGTCGATTTAGTGCATTTGCCAATTCCACATCAGATCCATTGTTGGTTTCTCATCATAATAATTCATAAATTTTTTCATTAATTTCTCATTTCTATTTTCTTTGGTCACACAACATGACTACAATGCTTACACTTAAATTTAATTGGCTATACACAAAAGTGAGGGAAAAGCATCCTGAAATAATATCATGACTTTGTAGGATCCATGGACAGATATAGGACTCTTCATGACAGTGTGCCCTCCTATCCTCTTTGGTCTCCTTAGGCAATGCAAAATCAATAATACAATTGTCAAAATATAGACAAGTTAAAACTCAACGATGAAATAATAAGTTTATAAGAATTAGAAGGTCAACCATCTAAAATGCAAACATCTAGAAGAATCATTGATTAAGACCTACATTCTCTGATAGCTAAAATATCTAACATAGAAAAAAAAAACCATTAGTGATAGACTATTAACAATTCGTTAAACAAATTAAGTAAAATTTATACAATACACTGATAACACAATTTTTGTATATTACTTAACCCTCATATTTATTCTCTTAGACCTCTTATATACTTAATTGATTAGTTTTGACCACATTTTATAAGTTTGGGTTCAAATTGGACTTAATTGTATTTTTTAGCATTATTGAGAATCGTATACTATTTATGTATTTTGGACATAATTTGAGTTCTAGACATCTAAAAATTATGAATTTTACTTGGAAAAGTTAAGAGAAATATCTACAACTTTGATAAAGAGCTCAAAGGCTGAACTGAGTGTCTAGTGGGTCAAATTGAGCCACAAAATCATAATAGAGATGATGTCACTGGAACTTGAACTATGTACAAAGATTTGGCTATAATTTGGGTTGTAGGTGTCATATAGAGCTAAAATCAGTGCCATTTGAAAGCTAAGGCACACATATTCAACTCTTATGAGACCACTTATCAAAACTATAACATTTCGATGGTGGTTTCACCTTTTGAAGTTGGATGATGGGTTTAGAGAGCTGTTAATAATCTTTTAGGCATAAATCTCTCATCCTAAACTCAAATTATGCGAATTAGGTATCCAATTAAAGTTAAGAGGAAGAGGATTAACCTTAAGCTAAGGGTAAACTTAAATTTTTTATTTTAGAGATAGTTATTTAAGAAGTAGTAGCAACCACGAAACTCAACCCTAATTTTATCCTAGTCGTTCTTGCTCGCATTTTCTTTCTTCATCTTTCTTTTTCTCCCTTCTCTCTAGGTTTCTTTATTTTATGCTTCTCTTCCCTTTCGTCTTTCTTTGATTTTTTTACATTTAATTGTGAATCAAGTGTCTCTTTTACTTGTTAATCAAGTTCTTCTTTTACCACGTGTTTAATGAGGATTACAGAGGCAAAACAATGCATCAACGGCTTCTTGGGTGTTGATTGTTAACCTTGGTTGAATTTTGAGTTTTAGATTAATTTAGGATTAGATGGGTGCTTAGTTCATTTAATCTTGATTAATTAAATTCTAGATGCTTATTTAATAGAGAATTCATGAATCATCTTAAGGCTTCTTGATGTGATCTAAGACTAAGAATCTGATTAGCAAATGAATGGATTCCTAGTGATCAATGATGGATTAGATTCAAGAATAGTTAATTTTCTTAGATTGGTTGTTTACTTAATTATGTTTATATTTTTTAATTACTTTCTGTTAATTAATTCTGCAAAATCTCCCTCCCTTTGTTAACTTCTTAATATGATTGCTTAATTAGAGTGATCCAATTGCTCAACTTGATTATGCCTTATATTACAAGTAATTTGGTGAATCAGTTTATAAATTGATATAATTTGATAGTTTCGACAACTATCATGCACCAACTTCAATCTTCTGAGCTTTATCCATTAGAAATCGTAAATCAATGAATTTGTTAAGAGCCCCCAACCAGTTTTAAGCACAAATAAATGCCTCAATAATGGTTGGTTATAAAGAACTATGAAAAGGATCAAGAACTCACCCTCTATTACTAAATGCGGACTCAGATGAAACTGGGGGAATAGAAATTGTCAAGATATCCCTAGAAATGCATGAAAAATTATTATACATTTTTGTCTTCACTCTCCACCAATTCAAAATATCAAACCCCTCAATATCATCCTCGATGTACCTATCAAGCTCATTCTTTTTCACCTCATGCTATTTTCTTTTTACTTTCATTCCTAATATAGATTGAAAACTACTACCATAATAATGATTAAGTGTAAAGGAAAGAATATCGGCTAGCATGCAACTAGAATCACCAGTATCAAAAGGAAAAGGATGCATGATTCGATATTGGTTAAACAATGTCAACATAAGACGTTCAACCACACTAGCATTTTCTTGTTCAATTTCATATCATACGTCCTATCAAAGTAAAACTCAACATAATCAATTTTATACTTTTCATCAAGATCCAAAGACTATTTTCCTTCTACGGGGTGGAACGATGTCGTTCAACTTAAGCAGATTTCAGAAAAGACTTTAGAGGAACAACATTGTTGTACTTAAAAAAAAACCATATATGTGTATATGTGTGCACTCTTATGAAACAAATTTGAAACAATGTCATTTTTGGACAAAAGTAGAATTAAATAAATAAAGTCTTAATATGTTTTTGGTTCTTATAAATATATCACTTTTTTTTGTTTCAGTCTCTCTTTAATTTCAGTTTTGGCTTGGGTCCAAAATTTTCCAAAATCATACTATTTTAGTCCCTACCATTATAAGATCTCTATTAAGTGATGACGTGGTTAACAGGCCTCCAAATCACACTTGTCACGTGTCTTATGTACTCCACATGGCATTCCACCATTTGCCACATCACCCACCTTCCCCTTCTTCTTCTTCATCTCTTTTTCTCTCTTTCTTGCCATAGTTGCAGAGCCTTTGGTTATGGTGCTCACAAGTAACAACACAACATCATCCACATCTTAATTGCAACAACACCCACCAACATCAAAATCCCACATTTTACCCATTACCCTTTATTAGAACCTAACCAAAAAAGAAAGAATTCTCATCCAAAACCTCATCCTCTTGTCTCTCTATATTACATTCCCTCTCTCTAATGCATATTTCACTCTCAGATTCAACCCCTTTTCATCTTCTTCATCTGCATAACACAAGCATAATAAACCACTGCAACTAAAATGAAAAAAATGAGCATTCCTCCTCCACCAGCAATGATGTGGACAGCCACCCAACCATTGTTCACAAATATGTAATGATAGGAGCTAGAGCACCAAGCTCTCATCTTCAAGTACCTCAAGGCCAATTTCACTTATCCTCCAAACCTCCTCGTACCCATTTGCAAGAGCCTCCAATTGATGGTGTCTCACCATCACCAACACTAAGCATTTTGTGAGCCACCTCCCCAACCAAAAAAACAAAAAAACTTTCTCTTTCCTTGCTTCACCCTTTTTCTTCTAGAAGTTAAAGTTGGTTCCTTTTTTTGGTTTTTTTAGTGGGTTATTATGGGAAGAAGATAAACCCAAAACCTAGAACGTGCAAGAGAACCAATAGAAGAAACGGCAGTGTCGTGGTGGAGGTGTGGTTGTTGTGTGGTGGTAGGAACTATATGGCTTGGATTTCAATTTTAGAGTTTTGTTCTGTTGAGATGAATTAGGTGTGATTTGGAAATTGTAGGGGTTAGGCTTGAGATTGTAGATGACTCTGTGTTTGGCTACCAGAATTGGTTCCTAGAATTTTTGTATAAGAGAAAAAGAGAATTTTGTAGAAGAGAGAGAAAGAGAAATTAAGAGGAGAGAAATTAAGAGGAGAGAAAAAAGAAAGAGAAGGGGGAAGGGTGAGTTGATGTGACATTAGTTTAATGCCACCTATATTATACAAGACATGTGGCAAAGATGAGTTAAACATTTGTTTGTCACGTCAGTATTTAACAGATTTATGATAATGCCTGTGACTAAAATAATACATAGTTGAAAAATTTTGAACCCAAATCAAAACTAAAATTAAAGAGAAATTAAAACTAAAAAAATGATATATTTATATGCACTAAAAATATATTTAAACCATAAATAAATAAGTGGGGGTTATGTTGGTTTATGTAGTGTGGGAGGGTTTTTGGACCCAACCCACTACACACTAGGGGTTGGGTTAGATTGTGCAATTTTTCAGGCCGATCCAAATCGATGAATATCCCTAATAGTCAAAATTGGACATAAACTTCCAAACATAACTAAAGAGATGAAAAAAAAAAGTTAATACACTTAATAGACTTAAAACTTGACAGGCCAGCACCCTTTGCTTCAAGGTCTAGAGACATCACTAAATTCAGAAGTAGTAAGAATGGAACATTGTCTTTAAATTTGTGATACTACATAAAAAATGAGATTCAAACCCATGGTCTGAGCTCCAAGCACATGCCCTTTCGGACCAATACCTGAAATTGCCTTCGACCAACTTTACCATCTTGATTTTTTGTTTTGTTTTTTTAGAAACTCTGCCGTCTTGAAACTTATAGCATACAGTTTCGCCATTAAATATTAGTTATTATCTTATTCAACTGATGGACAAAAAAAAAGGTATCTATCACACCTTAGTGGAGAAATTAAATATTGCCACAAAATAAAGCTTTCATTTGTTTGGATTTGTCAGATCCATCATTTAAGAATTAAGAGAAGTTTTTTTAATTATATTTCTCTTTACAATTCCTGAAAAGAAAAAGTCCAAGTTTTTTAAAAAATTTAAAAAAATAAAATCACACTTACTCAGATTCTCTTTTTGCCATGTTGTGTTACCAATTCAACTTAAAACATATGGAAAGTGGAAACTATGGTCCGTCACTTATTTAATACTTGTTTGTTTTAAATTTCCTTAAATGCCAGAAAAAAATTGTTTTTCCTCACTTTAAACACGTAAGTGTTCCTTGATTTTACTTAAATATATTTTTCATGCTAAATTCTAATTTGCCTTTTTTTTCAAATATAGCATTGAATTTAAACATGAATAATTTTTATAATTATCTTAAATAAGGTTTCATTATTGTAAAAAAAAAATGAAGTGAAGTAGTGATTATTTATGATAATATATAATTGCTTTTATTATTATTGAATTTGGATTAGCTTGTATTTTGTCAATTTTTATCAAAAGGGTCAAAATAGTCGCGGTATAGTTTCTAAGTGTGATAAAAGAAAACATTAAGGAAGCAAGTCTTCTTTTCGAAAAATTTTTGACAATATGAGGAGAAGAAAAATTATGACAACATAAGTAAAAAATCATGAACGTATATTGCATAGGATGCTGACAGATGATAATTATGTTATATTTGGTAATTTAATTAAGGATTTTCTCTTATTTTAGGGACATTTATTAGGGATATTATCTTTAATAAGCTATTTGTTTTTTTAAAAAATTAATATTTTATTAAGATTTTGATTATCTCTGGATTATAAATACCACCTTTAGGTGACATATTTTATTGTCATTTTTTATATTGATTAAATTATATATATTATTATATTTGGTTACAATAAAAGTGAATTGCAATCAAAGAGAACCTTACTTTCAATATCAAGGATTCAAATCATAAAATTATAATTTTGAGGAAGGCTTTACCAAACTACTAAAAGATGTGTTTTGACAAAACTAGTTCAAAAACCAAAAGATGTGTTTTTAATAAAACTAGTTCTTAAAATAATCAAAATAAAGCTAATTTTAAATTATTTATGCAAATTTTATTAAAATCTGAATTTACTCATTTATATCTTCCTTTCTCTATTAACCAAATAAAAAAAAAATCGAATCTGAGCAACTTCGTTAAGTCTAGTAATTTCATTTTTTTCAAAGTCCAACAAAAATACACTACGATAAAATTTGACAATGTGTACAAATACAATAATTTTGTATAAGATTATATATTATCATAAATAATCACTACTTCACTTCAGCATTTCAATGTACCGACACTGCATTCAAGATAATCTTGAAAATAATTAGGTAAAATAGATATTTTAATCAGAGATCGCGATGAGATGACAAAAAATTGATTCTTGAAAATAGAGTCTTCACCAAGGTTTATTTTATTAAGAAAACGTTGGGAAAAATCCTTTTATTTGAACAAACTGATCTTTTCAATATGAAATTAGATTCAAAAATCGATTGAGTAATAAATATATTAACAACCTACATAACAATAGTTTAAGTTAATTATGTAAATCTTAAACAAGTTCAAAAATATTTATCTTACCCTTTTTAAAATATTTTTTATTTTTAATTTATTTTCTTTTTTTTAAGAAACTATTAATTAGACTTTATGCTCCTATTTTGCTTCTTTATTTTTTTTTTCTTTTTGGATCAGAAAAGAACATGGCCCAAATCAGAATATAGCATCGTGAAAACAAACCAGTGGACATTATGCTTGCTAACCCAAATGCAGCCCAAATAAGGATAAGCCAAAATATTAGTAACCCAAAAATAAAATAAAAAGAAAAGAAAAGGAAGAGGGGCTCTTGTTTACGCAGAAACATGGGAACGGAGGTGTATGGGTCCGGCGGACGCCACGAACGGTGGCTCTGGTGGGGATGGGTTTGGCAAGGTCGCGGTTCAAGCGTGGAGGTGCTGTCTGAGTCCGAGGTGGTTCGAGGAGAGGAAATGGGTCGCCAGTGATGGATTGCTTTTGATTTATTTATTTATTTATTTTTGTGCTTTCTATTTTGATTTTCTGGCTTGTTGTGTGTTTAATAGGGGTGAGTTTTGTTCCCTTCTTGTTTGAGCTTCTGATGGTGGTTTGATGTATTGTGTGGTGAGTGAAAAGGATTTACAAGATGCTGTACATGTGCGCTTGTGTGTGATTAAACAGATTGCTAATTAACCAAAATCAAAGGAAAGTGAGGTCCACTTCATGTTGAACATAGGGAGACAAAGAAGTTTTTACCTTTGAATCTTCAAGGAAAATAGAGAAGAGCAGAAACTCTCTCCTTCCAATTAGCAAGGATCACAACGATTGAAAGTGTAATTGAAGTTGCTAGGTTGTTCTGCAGAAAGATAAAGCGGATGAATTGAATCAGATTATATATATTTATCTTGGATACCTTTTCAGAAGGCGGAGACAACGCAGATCGGAGAGTTTGGGATCTCGATGTTCAGTTTTCGGATTTATTAGCCTGGGTTGTGTTCTTGTGATATGAAATGAATTGTGAAGGAAAATCGAATGAATGCGTAGTTGTTGTGTTCGGTTCTTGAAGGGGACTGGTTCGTGATCGTTGTTGGGCTTAGGTGACTACACAATGATTGGGCCCCATGGGCCAACTAAACTTGAGATGGATAGGTCCTTCAGAAGACGCAGAGACTAAAATAAAATGTTTATCCAAGACCATTTCCTTTTGATCATATTTGAGCTAAAACAACAGTCCATCTGCAAATTTTGTCTTTTAAATAACATTATTTTTGACCAAAAATAATAATAATAATAACTAACATGATGACTCGGTCACTTTTAGACACCACAACGAGGGGACTCATGTTTTTAATTGAAAAATATTTCTTCTACACCTCAAATCATTCACTTAGTTTAAACTTGGTAACAATGAGTTAATTATTAATTAACGAATATCTTTCAGTTGATGGACTAACAACATATATTTTTGCTTAAAGACAACATGTTGTTAGTCTATTAATCAAACGATATATGTTATCAACTAATAATTAACTAATTGTTACCAAGTTTAGGTTAGGTATAGGGTTTCAAGTGTAAAAAAAAAACAAGTATTTTTTAATTTTTACATAATCTCACAAGATCTTGTTATTATTAGTTAAAATATTGGGAAGTAGAAATTTTTCTTACGTACAGATTTCTTTTCCTTTTCCTATTTTGGATCTGAATTTATTAGAGACGTTTCTATGCAACTCTATACCCTTTCTAGACGTTGATTGAAAGGGAAAAAAAATAGAAATACAATAAAAAAAATTGAAAGACCCTTCCAAACCTTTTGATTGAGTGGAGTACCATACTTTATGGAGTATGAGAAATGCTTCCGAACTTACATATAGAGGGTGTTTGAGAAAGATTATTTTTTTGAGTTTTAGTTGTTTGTAAATGATTAAGCTGTTTTGTGAAATTATTATTATATTTAAGTAAAAAGATTAGATCTTAAAAAGCTTTTTTACACCAGTTTCAGCTGTTTTGTGACCAGCTTAAGGACCCAACGGTTTGATTAAATTTTTTACGATTATTCACAACTTTTCCCTTAATAACCTCCTCCTCCCCCAACGGTCCTTCTTCACCAAAAACATTAATGTCACTTTTTACCGTAATAACACCTTCACCTTTATCAACCAAAGCTCATCAATGTTAATCTTCCTTCTTCTTTCATACCTTCCACCAAACACTACCGAAGGCACGCGTAGGAATGGTTACTGCTTCCCTTTATCTGTGATTGCCGCTTGGCTGCTCCTGATCCGTCGTGCTTGCCATCGCCACCGTCATCGTGTGGGGTTCGATCATTGTGCTCTCGTCGTCGCTACCAACCAGGTGGGTAGATCTGACTTCTTCTATTTTCTTTCCTTAGTTTTTCTCCTTAGTTTTCCTGTATTTTTTTTTTCTTCTCCCCTATATGCTAGATCTATGGTTCGTTTATTCTCCTTGCATGTTTCGGATCGTGATCTGCCTTGTTCTATTTTTTTTCCTTAGTTTTTTTTTTCCTTATTTTTCATTTGGGTGTAACATCTTTTGATAGTTGCTGTCATTTAGGTGTAACTTGGCTGATGAAGTTGGTTGATCCGCCACATCATTTGATTTCTTCCCATTTGTGATCTGCCACATCGTTTGATAGTTGCTGTCATTTGTTAATTTGTGTGTGTGATGGTTCAGTGATTCTCATTTTAAACTCGTCTAACATACAGAAATCAAGTGGTGGTTAATGTGCCAAATTCATGATTTGTGTCTTTTTCAATTTGAAATGATGTTTGAAGTTCAATGATGTTATTTAAATAATAGAACTCTTTCATAGTAACATTAATGTTTCTGGACATACATGGATATGAAAATGCAAATTTTCAGTTAAATATGTAGCATAAAGTGAAAAGGTAAGGCCTACGAACTATAAGTTGATAATGAGGATGCTTAGCTCACAAAAAAAACTTATGTTCGACTCTTACCTGTTTGAATTGATGCATTATTAAGCATAGCTAAAGTTAGTATTGTCATTTGGTTTTGCAATTCTTTAATAGTGATGTGTTCTCCTATTCTTAGTTTAGGGAGTTGAAGAGTTTGTTTCAAATATTAAAATGGGTTGAAGACTATCTCAATTCTCAACTATAGTTCTATTTCTCTGTGCTGATATGGTTTTGCTTTAGTTGATATGCTTTTGCTTTTGATCTGCCTGTCATTTGTTGTTCGTTTTTTCTACAACTTAACATTGTTGGTTCTTTGCTTGGTTAGTTCCTTTTTTGTTTACTGTATGCATTTGTTATTGAGATAGGATGAAAAATATATAAGGGAAAAAAGTCTTTGATTGGCCTGTCTAATGAAGAAGAAAAAAAAAATAAGAAGATGGGAGGATAGTACTATTGAGATTTTAATTGATTGTGCTTTGGAGCAAACAAATCTAGGGGAACACACTAGGAGTGGCTTGACTAAACAGGGGTGGAGGAATGCTAAGGGAAAATTCAAGAGTATTACTGGCTTGAATTATAATGAGCTTCAAATTAAGAACAAGTGGGATGTTATAAAGAAAAAATGGCAACTCTGGTATAGAATCTTTGAAAAGGAAACTAGACTTGGTTGGAATTACCAGACAAATAACTATGATGCAGCAGCGCACTAGTGGGAAAAAAAATCTTGGTAGGTTTTAATAAAAAATAGTTTAGAAACATGCTTACTAATATTTGTTTGGTGTTAAATCTTATATCATTGTGTGCTTGGTATTATAAGAGGAACCCGAAGCAGCGCAATTTCGAAAGAATGGTTTAAAGTTCAAGCATAAATTGACTTCCTTATTTGCTCTTGGTACATCAACTGGTGAACATGCATATGCACCGTCCTCAGGAATGTTACCCGAGGATATTGAAAAATTGGACACAACTGAGGGTTCAGGGGATAGTGAAGACCCAGATATTGGTGGAGGTGTTGGGGGAGGTAGTGGAGGTACTACTGCTGGGGGTAGCTTTGGTTTTGAAAAATTCACATTGAACAACTCTTTAGGTAGTTCTTTAAGTGGAAAGAAAAGAAAACATGGATCAATGATGCCTAAAGGGGGTAAGCCAACTCAAAGTAAAAAACTAAATAATTACATTGAAAGACTCATTGGAGCAGTTGAGTCTTGCATAACCCCAACTGATAATGCTAGCAAAGCTGAGATGAGTGATCCATATGCTATTAGTAGTGTCATGAAAGAGGTTAAGAAGTTGCCAGGCATGGAAGCTGGTTCCCGTTTGCTTACTCAGTGTAGCCTCATCTTGAAAGACCCACTGGTAAGACAAATGTTTGTGGCTCTTGAAGATGACGATTCAAGGCATAATTATCTGCTGGAAAAAATTGAGAAAGCTTAATTAGGTTGTAGTAAAGGTTTAGAGTTAAGGGTAATGTTGGTAATATATATATATATATATATATATATATATATATATATATATATATAAATCACTTTTTGGATGGTGTTTGGATCTGTTATGGTGATATATAAATCACTTTTTTGCTAGGTGTTTGGATCTATTATGATGATATCTAAATCATTTTTTGGAACTTGACTTCACTTTTGTTTGCTGATATTTGAACCACTATTATATGTTATGGTGTATTTGCTAATGTATAAAATGACTATGATCTGTTTGCATATCTTCATATCTGTGTACATTACAATGCAAATCTGTACTTTGCAGGACAAGGTCATTTTCCATTTGTAAAATGGTTGTTACAAGCTCATCACATTATGATAACAACTGGAATGAAGATGATATTGAGAAATCTAAAGATGATATTGTACTTATACTAACATCAGTGGCTATGTTGCTTATTGATTATGGTTATAAATATATGTGCAAAGAACCATGCCGAACTAGTGCTTTAACAGGCCATAATTGGGTTCAAGATATATTATGTGGCAATGAAGTTCGTTGTCATGAAATGTTTAGAATGGAAAAACATGTTTTTTATGCTTTTTGTGACAAATTAATTAGTTGAGCATGGATTGAAGCATACTAAACATATAGGGGTGTTAGAGATGGTGGTCATGTTTTTGAATGTTGTTGGACATGGTATAGGCAACAGAATGATCCAAGAAAGATTTCAACATTCAGGTGAAACCGTTAGTAGATGTTTTCACAAAGTTTTAGTAGCCTGTTTGAAGTTGTCAATGATATTAATCAAGTCGCAGGATCAATCTTTCCAAAATATTCATTCCAAAATTGCATATGATGACAGATATTGGCCTACTTTTAAAGATTGCATAGGGGCAATTGATGGAGTCCATGTTCCTTGTGTAGTGCTTCAAAGTGAGCATGCAAAATATATAGGCAGAAAGGGATATACTAGCCAAAATGTCATGGCTGTATGTGATTAGGACATGTGTTTTATATTTGCATTGGCAGGTTGGGAAGGTAGAGCACATGATGCTAGAATTTTTCATGAAGCACTACATAATGCAAGCTAAAAATTTCCACATCCTCCTGCAAGTTTGATATTCTAACTAGTCCTTTATATATTACTTCCATGTTTCAATATATCTTTGCCTTCACAATTTTTTTTTTTAAATATTACTCAGGCAAATATTCTTTGGTTGATGCTGGCTATCTAATACTCATTGGCTACTTAGGGCCATATAAATGTGAGCGATATCATATTCCATAATTCAGGCGAACTACCGGATTTAATAGTCACAATGAAGTTTTCAACTACTTTCATTCTAGCTTAAGGAGCACAATAGAAAGGACATTCGGTGTATGGAAGAATCGATTTGCAATTCTGAAGCGCATGCCAAAATTTAAATATTCCACTCAGGTTTAGATAGTTATTGCTACAATGGCAATACACAACTTTATTAGACAAAACAGCATCACAGATGTCGAGTTTAATAACATTGTTGGTGATGAGAATTCACCAAATGATGATGATGATGCTACCAATGATGATAATGACCTACCTGAACGCATGGATAATACTGTGTCTTCTGAGTACATGGATCATATTCGGGATTCAATGAGGGATGATATTGTTAAAGCTTTATTACCAAACTAGGAGTTTGTGGCATTGTTGTTATTTATTTGCGAATTATTGTCTAATTTCAAGTTAACTATGTAAGAATATTTATTTTCGAACTTCTCTTTATTTTTATTACTAGAAGTTTGTGATTGATATTTATGTTTTAAAACAATGCCATATTTTTATTTTTGTTTAGAACTTACCTCTCAAATTCTCTTTGTTATTAAATTGAAAGGATTTAGTTGTTATGCACTGACAGTGTAAAGACTTTTTTACACTGTCAGTCAATCATAATTTGCCATATTAGCAAAAATGTTTGTCTCTTATCCTAACTACTTTAAAAGTCACCTATATTATAATTTCTGATTGGTTGTCGGTGTAAAAAAATTTACACTGACAATGTATAGCAATTAAACTCAAACTGAAATGTATATTGTTTTTATTTAACTATTGTAAAAAAAAAAATTTCACATGTTTTCCATAATCATGGAAAAAAAAAGTTAAAAATTTTATTCAATTTTTTATAAGTAGATAAAATTTTGATGACAAGATATAAAAAAATCTAATATTAAAAGAAAAACAAATATTATAAACAAATAACTTTATACTCTTTTTTGTAATTTATTATATAAAAGTAATTATTTTTATACCACCTAAATGAAATAAATTATTTTAAAATTACTTTTCAACAAATATACTTAAACAAAAATTAATTGATTATAATAAATTATTATAATAATTAATTATTTAAAAACAAATTATCAACATACTTTTTTTTTTTTCAAGCTTTTTCAAACAAATTAGATGGTTATTAGTAACATCAGTGTGCTAGTCATCTTTAGGATCTCATGTGGGATGTGAGATAGTTAAAACCAGTTTTTTAGTTGGGAGTTTTTCTGGTGCACTCAAAAATCATATGCCATCGGTGGCATTCCAACATGTTCCACTAATAATTTGACACCTAAACAATTAGTTGAATTGTTGAATCCATGTCACAGGATCTATTTGAAATTTATATTTGTTACACTTGTCTGTAAGGATTATTTTGCAAAATTAATAAACTCCCTCTCACTCTCCCTCTCACTCTCCTGCTCTCCCTCTCCCTCTCCCTCTCCCTCTCACCACTGCCGTGCAAGATCTGGTGCGAAGGTCCTCGATTGTTCCTGCACAACCGCGCACCGTGGTGATTGTTCCTGCACAGCCACGCACCACCACGAACCCAGATCCGCCTTGCACAGCCGCACACCGTCGTGATTGTTCCTTTCACTCTGTTCTCGGTCGTTTCCTCTTTTCCTCTACCCAGATCCTGTTTTCGTCCACTACAACAAAAAAGAACTTTAACGGCAATTCTTTAGCAGCCATTCACTAATTGCCAGTAATATATTTTCTAAGTCGATGATCTTCCGGCAAATCAACAATGGCCACTAAAAATTGTAATTTTGGTGGCAAGTATAACAAATGAGCTCTAAACAGCAATATTAATGAATTTGCCCGCGCGAACACTTTTCTATTCCCTCCATTCTGAAACTCTGACCACTCTCATAATTTTCTATTCTCTCCACTCTCACCACCATTCTCTATCAGATTTTCTAAAACTCTCTCCACTCTCATAATTTTCTGAAACTCTGACCACTCTCATAATTTTCTATTCTCCCCCAATTCCCCAATCGATGAACCCAATCGGTTACTAAAAAAATGCCAATCGCTAGTGCGCGGTGGTGGTTAGCGAGAGGTGGATCTGGGTGGCGGATCTGATTCCAGATTCTAGAGTGGTGGCTGTCGGTGCGCAGTGGTTGACGGGGTCGCGTGCTGGCTGGAGCGGCGGCTAGTGATGGTAGTTCGGTTGGGAGCAGCGTTTCGCACAACAACCAGTGGTAAGGAACTGGGCTTGGTGGGTTGCGACTCTGGCGGAGGCTCAGGCGCGGCTGTGAGGTATGTGCCTCTTTATTCTCCTTTCTATCTGTTTCTTGTTACCGTGTTTTGTCCTGCTTCCTCTGTGTAAGAGAAAGCGCTATTTCCTTTTTCATTCTTTGAGTTAAAAACGTTAGCTTGGAGCCAGGTCTCTGCCTTTGGCAATTGAACGGTAATTATCTCTCTGCTTTTATAGTTTTTCTGATTTGGTCGAAATAAATTAAACTTTTTTCCCACCTGGTATTGGTTGATTTTGCCATCTTCATAGGATAAATTTGTTTTTTCCTCTAAAGAATCTTGATTTGTTTACTCCAAGTGCGTTAAGAAATTGCAATTGCATAAAGATACTCCTTTCCTTAATTTGTCTTCTCTGTTCAGCTGTTCTCAATAATTGAGCAATACAGTACAATTGGATGAGGGATTTGTAACTTCAAATTCTTCAGCGCCTGTAATTTTTGGGTGAGCCATCATGTGTCTGAAATGGTTGAATAGCGTCCAGATTTTTTCATGTTTGTTGGTTTAATCTTGCAAAGCATTACCTTGTGTGTTTGTGCTATGGAGCAGTTGTAGCAACAACCACAATGGGGACTTGACAAAGCCTGATAGAGCAGTTGATGGGATATTTATATTTGGGCAACAGGACATCTCTGTCATTTCCCAGCTCTCCTCACAAGGGATAGCTCCAAGAGTGTTCTCCCATTGTCTGAAAGGAGATAACACTGGTGGGGGCATATTGGTTCTTGGTGAGATTGTGGAGCCAAACATAGTTTATACTTCACTTGTTCCATCACAGTAAGTTCTTTCATAAGAATGAAAATGCTACATTTTTATTTCTTTCTATCACTTAAACTTATATATATTTTTAGTGGTTAAGTAATAAATTCATTTTGAAGGTAATCTGAATTCTTTCGTAAATGTAGCGAGTGAATTGAGATTTGTGCCTTTGTTCTTAGGAGCCTAATAAGATGTTTGAATAAAAGTAGATGGCAAGTATTTAATACTGGAAGTCATTTGGTTCTTAGCGAGGTGGGTGGATCTTTTCAACATTTCTCTGCATCAAGGTATTCTACTTGCTTCTTAATTTCATTGTTAAATTTTATTGTTTCACTATTTAATCTGTGGGTTGGCCTCCTATAAGATCATTTATGTACTTACTTTTATTTTATTGGCATTTATTTTAAAAATAATGAATTATTTAAAGATAGTATAATTATCCAATAAAAAAATAGTATAATTATATTCTAGAAACGCATTACTTGCAACATTGTGGTTTTATTTAAATTAGCTTGTCTTGATAAGGAATGTTGATAGATAGAAGAAAACTGACATTTGGCATAAAAGATTGTACAAAGCCAAGAAAGGTTTGAATAACGAATATAAAGCATAATGCCTATCATGCTCATGAGTAGATCACAACAAAGTAACTTCACAGACTTTTGCCTTTTCATTTCAACTTAGAATGTATAACAAAACATGCATTTGATGAATATGTGAAATTGGCCTGGGAAGTGTGAAGATGTTTCATAACCTTGTTATATGGGTATCCATAAATTATCTCTGTTTATTAAATGTAGCCTTCTGAAAAATATATAGGAGTGGCTAATAACCTGTATATGCTGTTTTAGAACAAGCCTGTGAAGTAAAATAAGAGACTTAAAATATACTAGGTGCATGAGTATATGAGGCCTCTTTGAGTTAAGATTTCATAATTTTTAGTTAACTGGTTTGATACCAGTTTTATTTTGAAATTGGGTTAAATTTCTGCTAAGGTTGGATCCTGACGGCCTGTATTCTAGGTTTCAGAACTTGAGTTATAAATTGCCATGAAATTGTTGGTCTGGGCATTTAGCTTGAGCGCATGGCTTTCTTAGAGTTTAATTCAGCTACCTTATCTTCTTTGTTTGATGATTCTTTATCATAAACTAACAAATTTAATAAATGTTCTTCTGTCTTGGAAAAAAATATTGCATAGTATTTTAATTGTCTTTTTGCATAGTAAATTGATATACAATTTTGAAACTTTAAATTTAGGATGACCTCGTGAGTAATAGAACTTCAAAAGGTGCATTCATTATGTACCCTTTAATTGTATATACATACTTCATGATCTAGAAAAGTTCTTGTTCTGGTTTATCAATAGTGTGAAATCAACTTATCTATTGCACACAACCCAACTCTCGAACTTTATTGTATTAGATCAAACAATTGGAAGACTAGATATAGATTTTGGATCCTTAGCAATGGAATTCCAAGTATGGATTCCAGAATCAATGGTCCCAATGCAATTATATACAATCTGCTTAAAGAGCTTTCATTTTCGGGTGATGAGTACATTAATGGAGCCCAAAACTTAAGTCCTGGATAGGAGAAATAAAAGTATAGGTTCTCAAACAAGTCATAAGAGTGGATTAGTACAACAAACACATAAAAGGATCTTATATAAATCTTACTATTTTTATTTTCACAAATTCCAAAGTAAAATTTCTTCACATCCTCATGAAATTAAGGTTACACTAGTACATTATCAAAGTGACACAAATCAAGGTTACACTAGTACATTATC
This sequence comes from Ormosia semicastrata, assembly GCA_029884595.1. Classification (NCBI taxonomy): domain Eukaryota; kingdom Viridiplantae; phylum Streptophyta; class Magnoliopsida; order Fabales; family Fabaceae; genus Ormosia; species Ormosia semicastrata. The sequence continues at coordinate 19,742,049 of JAQQTO010000034.1, forward strand.
AAATGTGATAGGACAATACCTTACAAAAGTCTCTAAACCATATAAAACTCCTTCGAACCTAGTGATGTTCATACTCTCTTTAGTAACAGATATTGTTAAAAAGTTTTAATTTTATCCCTCTTTGGCACTTTTGTTGTATAAATCTGATTGAAGTGTTTAAAGACATGAGCTTCATGAAATTATAAGCAAAAAATTCAAAAAATGACACCACTGAAATCATATGGTTGTTGTAATTGTAAAGGTAGGTAGCAGTACACCACAACCATTCTCTGACCAGTTATAGTTTCCTACACTAGTTTGTTGCAACACATACTTTCAATTACTTAATCTGAACTGAGCTTTCAAGACGAAAGTGACACTTACACATCAAGATTTCCATAGCAGGCTCAATTTATAGTTAAGCAAGTTGCTTTATATTTTAACTTTTAGCTTTCTCTACATCTATTTGGGAATTGGGGTGATTAAATTTTAACACTTTCAAATAAACATATCGCATTGATTGTCTCTGGTTTAATTACAGCATCCAAAAGGATCCTCGGGATAGATTGACATCCTTGGAGCTTCTGGTTAGTAAACTAATGCCTTTTTAACAGAAGTTGAGACTAATAAGGAGGTAACAGAAGTGGCAGAGGAAGCCAAGACTGAGGTAGAGAACCCAGCACCCGAGGAAAAACCTGAAGAAGTGAAAGAAGAGCCAACAGCTGAGGAGCCTAAAGAAACTATTGAAACAGAGTCAGCAGCAGCAGCAGCAGGGGAGGAAGAGAAGCCATATGAGGAGAACAAACCAGTTGAAACCACAGTGGAAGCCACCAATGAGGTCCTTATTGAGAAGACTGAAGCTTAGACCTATAGACAGTACGTGTGAGGGGGAAAAATAGTTGAGATGGTGTCTAGTTGTTGGAATCAGGTCTACCTTTTTGCATGTTAAAGTTGAAAAGCTTTTTCTATTTTATTTGTTTAGTTTATTTATCATTAATGTTATTATAAAGGTAAGTATTTGAGTATGGGTGTTACGGTTTATGGAGGATATATAGCTACATGTAAGCACTGCACAATTGGCTCCACATTAGCATGGAAATTCTATGGGTTATGCATTGAAGTGAGCTATAGCTGCTGAAGTTTGGGGATGATGGTTGCACAAGGGTTCAACTCATTTGGTCATTATGTGTTCTTCTTGGTTGGAATAAATTATATTTGCTTTTATACTCTTGTTTTTGTGAGAAGTCTATATTTTTTTTTGCTTTGCTCTCTGCTCCACATAAATTTTTTGATACTGCTAAGTAATTATATCTGTGGGAATGCGGGTAAGCATTGAATTTATATATATTGATCAATTCATGTTATATTTCTAAAAAAATATGAACCAGTAGACCACCTAGGTATTAAGAAAAATTATGTGATAATTTCTACTTCGAAGATGCTTCAGGTTTGATAAATGTAGAAAACATTCCTGGGAGTTGAAGGATAAAGTAAACAAAAACAAAGGCCGAAAGAAGAAAAAAAATATTAATACACATCGTGTGGAAGTGTATATGGTTATTTAACATTGGTGTCACATTGTATATTATATATAAAAAAAAGTATATATATAGATATAAAACTGGTGTTACGTTCCTTTAGTAGTAAATAGAACTACCGTTATAATTTATACCCACAATATTTCAAGAAGAAAAGAAGAGTTGCACCCATAAGATAACAGAAACAATGTCTGGAAGCGGGTTATGATAAAAGAGAACATAATTAAAAGAAAGATTTGTCATAGATTTTATTATTATTATTATTATTATTATTATTATTATTATTATTATTATTATTTATCAAACTCTAAAACAGAAAAGTTTACAATTACTGCAAGACACTTAAAATTCATTTTAAAATTAAAATTCCAGGTGGGAAGAGTGAGTGCTAAGTAAGACACTTGACGTATCACGTGTGAAATTTTGTTATGTCTAACAGAGGCAACTTTACTAAAAAACTAACGTGTCTAATGATAGTGATCTTTAGGAATAACGTGATGCGTTTATTTTGCGGACTAATGTGTCTGAGGCTATATTTTTTGGGAATAAATTTGAGAGTTAACTCCAATACAAAAATCTCACAATTCCATCATCTCCCTTGAGATGCACTATTCTGTGTACGATCTGAATGAGATGTAGTGAATGGTTGCACTGTTCTCTAGTCTCTCTCCTTGGAAGAATTACAATACACGACTTCATTCTTGAGGCCAAAATAAAATACTTGATACACCATGTACAAAATGAGATCAAATTCATTTCTTTGCCCCAATGAGAAGCAAGATGGAATTGGTGCGCCACCGCACATAGTTTGAGCAGTAGAAGAAACTTCGGTTTCCTCCACAAATGCAATCTTATTTATTATTGAAAGAGTTTGGGTTATAATGAACCTATTTATATCTGGGAAAGAAACATTGAGAATAACAAAAATAGCATATATCAAGCACAGGAAAGAACCCAGTGTACAATGAAATGCAATATTCTTGTCATACAAGGTACGTAATGGTACAAAAGTAAACTCCTCAAGTATCCCAACACAAAATGAAACATGGGAGTTATGTACACGGGCTTGAAATAGTGCCCATACCGACAATGCCTACCCAAAACCATCAAAGAATGATGGAAAGAACAACAATTATAACTAACAAATACTATCAATCTATGACCTTCCAGTTGAAGATATGAAGCAAACTGGAAAAGGATTACTATTATCTGCTAAATCAAGAGAGTCCAAAATATCATCAGAAGATGATTTCGCGCCACAGGTTTCCTGTCCTGGCTGTGTCAAATACCAGCTGTCTTTGTTAGTCCCAATTCAATTATACTGTTCCGTGCTTCAAAATCACCTCATGGACATCAAAGTACGGACCCTTTTTTTCTCTCTCGCCTTCTTGGTGCTGGGCGTTCTCTTCAGTTTCTGAAGGTCCTCTCTCACAACCTTCTCAACTGTATCAATAGAGTTGAGAAGTTTCTTCTGCAGTGTTAGCTTTGATTCCCCTTCTGATGGATTGGCAATTTCAAGCAAAATATTCAACTATTTACTACTAGCAGGTGTTCGGAACTTAAAGCCTACTTGCTTGTTAGGAGAGATCACAGAAGCACTGTGCTCAATATGAGCCCCAAACACAGAAGGATCAGGAAGCAGTTGATTTGCAGTAAATGAATTCCCAGCTTGCTGACCTTCGTTCTCTCCCAAATGAGCCCTCCTCCTTTCAATTGCCTAAAACACAGAGATCCCTTGCCAATTAGCATTACAAGAAAAACTTCCATAATTTACAAACAAAGCAACAAAAGCAAAATCACAATCCATAAAACAAATGGATGCCTCACAATCCAGAAAACAAATTATGCCCTTTAAGACATTGGAAAACTGGTAAATCATATAGCTTAGAAGCCATTGTTAATGAAAGATTCATGCAGAAGGCCCAAAACATGAAAGATTACAGAACTTGCAGCCCACATCATTTGATATGATCAAAGTGACAATTTTTTTTTCTAATTTCATGAAGTCATATCAATATTTCTTAAAAATCCATATAACTAGATTTGAAGACATGTCATACATGAGCGCTGGAATACTGAAAGGAATAAAATATGTTTCAAAGAAAAAACGTACTGACACTAGAAAAATATTAATCAGAAAGCATTTTAATTCATTTTGGAAGAAGAAAGTAAACACAAGAAAATATACAACATGACAAGCCACTCACTTAGACACCATATTTGATGAGAAATATTACTAAAGCAACCAAAGCAGCAAAGCAAAGGAAAGAAAATAAAAATTAGAGCAGGAAAGCTCTCCAATTCTTTGGTAAATACATAAGAGAAGGCCTTCTAAAGAAATTACATATTGTTTCCCAATTTCCCTAGATAAGACGAGAAGAACTCTATCCATAAGAAATATGAATGAAGAAATCTCTTGATGACAAACTCTAGTATTACGCTTCAACCATAAGCACCACAACCTTGCAAAGAGAGCACACTTTCAAGGACCTGAAAATGCTTCCTTGAATTTAAATCTCTAAAATGGATGGATGAAAGGTGTTTCAAAGACAATGGACAAATCCACAGCTAAACAGTTTCATCCTCGAGTCTATTTTCTTGATTGCCTATAGGACTGTACATGCCTTCTTAGTTCTCCAAACAGGCTTCCACACAATGTTTTCACTTCAAAGTATGTATTGCATGCGACAAATCTGCAACCATACACCTCAATTAACCCAATTCTACTCTACTTCTCATTGCTGATAATGATATAGATTAAATTTGGCTCTAATATCAATGAGGCAGGATGGTAGTGTAGTGTGAGAGGTAAAAGAAAGGGAGGTATTATTCTAGCAGAGAACATAGAAATTACTACGTGAATCCTCTATACTTTTCTAGGAAACAAGGAAAAATCTTTGGAATACAATTCGTAAGTAAAAATATAGGTTGTTATCTCACTTTACACATCCCATTTATAGGCATATTAGAACTTGATTTACAAGCAAACAATATTTTATTTTAGAACATTTCTAATCCATATAGTATCCTAATATTACTTTATTTAAAGGTTAAAATTAAAAAAAAAAAACCTTCAACTACACCCACTATGTGAGTTAATTTTTCCCTTGGAAGAAAACTGAGAAAAATTTACCAATATAAATCATTTCAGCAAAAGTAATATTTTATTTCTGTCATAATAGAATCTGCATAAATTGGCTAATGGGAAGAACCTAAATCTAAATGCAAGTTACATTTTTCTAATATGCAGTTAGTAACCAAATTTTCCATGACTAAGATGGCTTAGATTACCATGAAAACTAGAAACTAAATACTTATAATCCAAGTGAGCTATCAAATTAATTCAATCTACTAAGCATGGAGCAAGTAAGTTTCTCTAATCATGAAATTTGAATAACAGAAACAGCAAAAGAGACATAGCAGGTGGAGGAACAGAGGTAATTGTGTTGCACAATGCACAGCAAACATCGGTTGCCCCTCTAGGGGAAAGCAAAATGTTCCTACACCCATGACACACAAATTGGCTCTGCATAGCTGCAAAGTTTAAGACCATTCACAATGAGGCTCAACCAAAACAAAAACAATACAACCAACCATCTATGTGCCATGCATATAACCTAATCTTACACAAGTTTAAGTTGGTCGAAACTCTCAATCCATGCAAAACACAAAAATAGGTTCCTTGCACAGAATTCAAATATGAATATCAAACAAAAACAGAGAATTTGTAACAAGATATATGCTCTGAAAAGTTTAATCTTTGCATATGTTAAACGCCAAACACATCCAAAACTCAAGATATATGCTTTGAAAACCAAATAAAGCTCACCGAGAAACCCAAAACAAAAATTGTAAATTAAAAAGAAATATATATATTATTAGATAGGCAACATGGATGCAAAACCAATATAGTGAGACTATTTTTTATAGAAAAAGAAATATTATTAGATAGGAAGTGTAACTGTACCTGTAATACCACATCATTATCTGACGCACCACTTGGAACTGGCTCTCCATGCAATATTTGTATATCAGATTACTTCTCTCAATTCTGAAATCAACCATTATGCGCAAAGTGTTTTCTGTGGGATATTATGGCATATAAAATATATCACTTAAACAAGATTTAAAAAAAGAATATCAGAAAAGACATATATAGAATATATGGATTAATCTTTTCCTCCAACATCTTTCTCGAAGTAACAAAGCCAATTACTTTCTTCGTCTTCAACTCTTCCATATGCCTACAATTTTATTAGCTCAACAATTTTGTTATCCTTATTTGTTAGGCCCGATGAAGGGCAGCTGGTTAATGGGCCAGATCAAAGGCCTAAGGTCGGAAGGTGTATAATAGGAGAGTTAGGAAGGGGCAAAATGAGGAGCAACTTGGCAAGTTAGTTATGATGGAATGAGTATGCACGTTTGTGGGGATGGTTATTAGGCTAGTGGGGGGAAATAACTTTTCTGTTATTGTTTCTTGGCTGTAAGCTTGGGCAGAGAATTTCATCTCTGTGGAGCCTTAGGCTCTGGGTAGTGAGGGAGGTTAGGAGGATTATATCCTTCTGTAATCCTTTTCTGTTTCTTGTTAAAATTCAGTAACACGTTTCTTTTCCTTCTGTGTAATTTTTATCTTTGGGTCTCTATTATTATTTTTCTGATACATTACTAATTAAATAACAATATGAATATCAATATGAATATCTCTACTACTATTATTTGTACCAATTATCTTCACCTTCCCAAACAAGTTGAATCAATCGCCAGAAATGGATACAGCAGACACAAAGATAATTGTTAGTTTGTAATGCATAATAATAATAAAAGAAAGTGAATTAACAGAAAAAAGGGTTCAACCACAACATGAAAACACAAACAGTGATAAAGAAGATGAAAATAGAGAAGCTAAAAAGAAAGCGCCTTGTACCCGCACAATAGCAGTGATGTCCCGAAGAGGGGTTCTGGGGTACCAAGAAGGTAGCACGCTGCGCAATGAAGCTCGACCCCTTCCTCAGTGTGCAGTTCCCAGTGGAGTGTTCTCCACACCCAAAGCGGGCGACCCGTGAAGAGAACGGGTACGCCCCCGACGACGTTTCCTGGGGTTCCGAATCCGCCCGAATAGAACCCAACCCGGTTACTTCGCGTGGTGTGTCTGATGGCCTTCACCCAAATGCTGCGCCACCTCCAACACCAACCGCACCGATTGATCCAAAACCTCCAGCGCGGTCAGGATCGGGGGCAGACCATCGTCGAACCGAACACTGACAACGGCACCCATGACCTGGCACACCTGCCCGATCGTGCCCTTGCCAGTGAACTCATCGGTGACCTTCCCACAACCTGAGCCGGCATCTTTAGCCGCCGGAGCCGCGGGAGGTGGGATGGAGGCGGCGGCTGACATGGCGTAATGCGCGACGCGGTTGAGGAGGTAGCCGTAGGGAGAAGGGCGGCCCGAAAGGGTTGGAGAAGAGAGCCTGGAAGGTGATTTGGAAGAAAGAAATGGGGGTGTACAGATATGGGTGCATTAGGGTTCTAATGTTTTCATTTGATTAAAAGGGTCTGAGATTAAGTTTTTAACGAATTTTAATTTAATTTATAAATAAATCTTTAAGTTAATATCAAAAAGGTCCTTGAGGTCTTTCAGCAAATATACTCATCAATTCATTTTTGATGACTAGATTATTAATATAAATTATAAAATGTACAGATGTTATGTAATAATTGGAACAAGTAATGAAGCCACCGGTGGCTTCACATTTTTGATTGCACGGGAGAAGCCACCTTTTTAGTTTTGACTTTTGACAAGCATATCAGTGTCGTACTTCAAAACCATCATTTCTTTTTTTTTTTTTGGGTGAACATCAAAACCATCAGTTATTTGTTCATATGCAATTCCAAAGTATGTACCAAAAAAGAAAAATATGCAATTTCAAAGTACAAAGATTCCATATAACAAATTTAAACAAATCCCCAGCACTGTTCGCCCAAAGGGAGAAACCATACAAAACGACAAACAATACAATCATAATTGAATATAAAATACTAATTGCCCTCTAAAACATAGGAAAGAAAATTACAAATGAGTCTCACTAAATAAGAAAATATAATATAATACTTGAGTTATAAAACTCTCTCACCACCTAAAAGACTAAATCATTAGATGGAAGATCTTCATAAGTTAAATATCATATTAAACTTCTTTATTTATTTAATATAGGATTCATAATAGATAATTTAAAAACAGATTAAACACTCCTAAAATCTAGTACAACAGTATGCATGATATATCGCCAAGACCATGAATAAATTCTAGCGAGTCATGCTCGGTACAATATTTGGAGGCACTTGGTTGGCTCTGTTTAGTTTTTCCTCGTTGCCTGTCCAACCTATATGTATCACACATAAATAAGAAGGTTAGACCTTACCAATATGATATAACTATACATATAATATTATACGATTTTATATAATAAGAATGAAAGGGTTTTTAGTTTTATTATTTATAACTGGTGATTAAGTATATTTTATACCTATTGAGGGGTCCACTCCACGGTTTTTAAGTTCCCTATACTCTTGGCAAATAGCACAATAACCGCACCAGCAATGAACGCAGAAGTCCATGCATGGTTCTTCTGGTTAGGAGTAAAGGCCTCGTAGTTTGCTTCTGTATGTGTAAGAATATAAACATCCAGACCCGCAATGGGCAAGGGCATAGAAGATCAACCCCGCAAATCCACAAGCTGCAAATATGTACAACCCATTTTTTGCGAGGAAAGGAGCAAATATTTGATGAGTGAGATAATCAATATATGAGCTTATTATTGAAGATGACGTAATTAACTTCGAGCCGAAACAATAATAATTAAATAAAAAGTTACCCACATGTTCTTCCTTTGTCTACAACTTCAGCACCCTGACCAAAGGTGATAAATGGACAGCAGCAAGTCATACAGCCTTCATAGTATTCATAACAAAGGGGAAAAGAAAAAATAAATAATTAAGTAAAACCTCAAAAAATTGAGCTGAAATTAATTTTTATAACGTAAGTGTTGTATTTTTACCAAGTTTCATTAACCTCTATATTTGTATATAAATATATAACTTTAGTTATAGATTCTGAAAGTACAAAATATGTCACAAGTGGTTTATTTAGGTCATTCCATCTTTGCTCTGTGAAAGTATCACGAGTATATATAACTAATTATAGCAAAAAATATATTCTTCAACTTTCTGTGCTTGCATCATAATCAATTTTGTTATTTGCACATCACAATTTGTTACACCATCTTTACACGTTTCATGTTAGGAAAAAAAAAGATAAAAAGAAAATGTGTTAGAATATGTGTTTTTTTCTTATTTATTAATTATCCAAAAAAAGAAATGATATAAGAATGATATAATAAAAATAGTGTACAAATATCATTATTGTATCATAATATGTATGTGTGTCATAGCTATATGCACGATAGCTTTTTCTCATAAGCTCTCTATGTAGTTAATTTCAAAAAAACAACTTAATCATATATATAAGTGTCTGCAAAAGATAAATGCAACAATTCATAAATTTGTGCCACAAAACATAGTGAGTTCATGAAAGGAGCTTACAACTTCCGGGGTCTTCAAAGCAACCACATAAACCTGTTGTCCATGTTCCAGTTGGTGGACCATTGTATGGTAATTGTGCTGCTTGAGCTTCACCGTTATACATTTTGAAGCTGATCAAAGATATAAAGAAAAGTCGAGATATGGAGACTAACAAGTCTATACTAATATGTTCGTAGTTCGCCTGGTTCTTCTTGCATATATAGACAAACATAAATCATATTATATAGAATTCAGATTAATTAGATGTCAAAATTATTAGAGCATTTTGTTTAGCCCAAATTGTAATCAGTATTGTTAATGGGTCTATTGTTGTTAAAGCACTGCTCATATATGTGAGTTTTATTTATGGGTCCTGTATATGAGTTTGCCATAGTGGGTAGGTTTAACCCATTTTAATTATTTTATATATACAGGGAGAGGCCCCTATTCCTAACCACTCTAGTGCGTCTGATTTAGCTTTTATCGATTCGACGCGTGAGCAACTATTGTGGGATAGGAATAGTATCTCTCCCTCGTCGTGTTTTACTTTTCAGGATTGTTCGACAATGTCTTCTTCATCGATGTCATTTTAAGGTAACCCTAAAATCTTTTATATGAAATTAATATGTCATAAATTATTGGGATTAATAGATTCGATGAATATTTTCTATCAATTGGTATCAGAGCCAATGTTTTTAATCTTAATTATGACTATCAATTTTTTATTTTACCTATAAAATAAATGAGATTTAAAATTATAAAAATATGAAGTATTAAATCATGTGTTTTTTAATTCAAAACTTTATTTGAAATAGTGGATGATCAAGTCTTTGTGCTGGAGCAGCGTGCCTTTTTTGTTATTATCATGTGATTTTTAATTCAAAGTGTTATTTGAAAAATTGGATAATCATGTCCTTTGTGCTGAAGCGGCATGCCCTTTGTTATCGCACTGCTCAATTATTTTCTGTGGCGGTACTGCACGACGCAATCCTTCAACTTTTTTTTGAACGCTCCTTTTTCTTCCTTATTGTTTATTATGTGTAATAGAATCTTGTGTAAAGTAACAAATTTCAAAGCTTGTTTATTTTGAAGTTGTATTTAATATAAAATTTTAGTAAAATAATTTTGTTCAGATTATCTTAAAAAAAACATGCCTATTTATTATTTATTTCAAAAATTTAGAGATTAAAATTATTAAAAATATATAGTATTATCCTCTTTTGTATCTGAAATTTTTTTTGTGTATTATTGTGATGTTATTAGGCATGGTATATATTTTACACTCTCATAGTTGATGTTGTTTAGACACTGAAATAATTTTTGGTATTATTCTGTGCATAAATTAATATATAATATTTTGAAAACTATTTATTTTGTTGTTATTTGTGCGATTTGATTATGAGAGTTGTTATTTAAAGTATTGTGGTACTATATTGAAGCACTTTGCATAATTGTGATGCTATTGGATATCATATATATTGCGCACTCTCAAATTTTGTGTTATTTGATTATTTAAATAATTTTAGTATTATGTTGTATATATAATATTGCATATAGTTAAAATTATTGTATATTCTCCAAGTTTTGACCTGAATTTTTTTTTAAGCATGATTGTGACACTAGTGAAAGTGTTGCACAATATGTACTCTCAGACTTGATATTGTTTAGTCACTGAAATAATTTCAGTGTTATTTTGTGCATAAAATGTTATGTAAAATATTATATATATATATTGTTATTTCTTGTTATTCTTTATGCAATTTTGTTTTGAGAGTAATTATTTAAAATATTCTGGAGCTTTTGGGCACTTTTCATGATTGTGAGTTCGCCTTCACGGAACCAATTATGTTGAGATGTCAATTTTGTTGATATTTTGTTAATAATGTTACATTGAGAATTATATTAATAATACGCTTACCCTATCGCTTTTCCTTTATTAATGTAATTTCTAGTGATTTGTTGAGTGATGTTATTTTGGGCACTTTTCATAATTGTGAGCTCGCCTTCGCGGGACCAATTATTGTAAGGTGTTATTTTGTTGATAAAATATTGTTATGTTGTGGCTTTGGGGATTATATTGGTAATGCGCCTACCCTATCGGTTTGTCTTTATTAATGTGATTCCTAATGATTTGTTAAAGGCATTGAGGTTCTGACCTTAGAGTTCTCAGTATCCTTTCGGTACTAGCTTTAGAGACATGATTTTGATGTCTGTGGGAGTCTACTCATGTGTTGTAATTCGGGACCCTTAGGCGGGATTGCAATTGCATGGGAAAACTCAATTATGATTTTGCTCAAATATTGTACATGTTGATATGCTTGACAAAATCTCCCTTTAATGTATCATTCTTTCAGCTTCATCGATGCAAATGAGTGTTATAACAAAATTGAATGGGACTAATTTTGAGGACTGGGTGAATTCTGTGAAATTGTTCCTGGCTGTCTCTAATGTTGATGTTGCTCTCACTGAGGATGAACCTCAGAGACTCACAAATGCATCTTCTGCTACAAAAAAGAAGAAGCATGAAAAGTGGGTTCAATCCAATAAAGTTTATTTGATGACCATGAAGTATAGCATGGAAAAGACTATTAAAGAGAGCATTCCTGAAACAAATAATGCTAAAGAGGAAGAAATTTGCTAAAGGGAAGAATAGTAAGCCTCAGTTTAAGAAAAGTGGAATGATAAGCCTGGATATTCTTCTAAGCCATCTTCTGGTCCTGGTGAGCCTTCTAGTGTTAAGCCCAGATATCGTTTTAATGGAAATTGTAAGTTTTGTGATATATATGGGCATAAGCAGTCTGATTGTTTGAAGTTTAAGAGCTGGCTTGAGAAAAGAAAGAAATTCAGAAGCAGGAGGAAACCAAGTGAATGGGAGTTAATGATCACAGTAGGAAATGGAGCTAAGGTTAAAGTAGAACATATAGGAATGGTTTCATTAAAGTTATGTACTGGACAAGATTTAGTTTTGAAAGATACAGTTTATGTGCCTTCTATGAGGAGGAATTTGATTTCAGTTTCTGTTTTGGATAGTTATGGCTACTCTTTCCATTTTAGTAATGCAAAAGTTTTGTTTTATATTATGATTCTGTTCTTGTTGGTTCTGGAGTCCTGTCTAATGGTTTATACATGTTAAATGTTAATTCTTTCTCTGTTGATCAACAGGATTCAGATGTCAATAATGTTGTTAGGAACAAGCGTGGTAGAGTTGTTGAAAACCTTTCTATGTTATCGTACAAATGTTTAAAACACATCTCTAAGGAGAGAATGGAAAGGTTGATCAAGGAGAATATTCTTCATGATTTAGACTTCTTTGATTTTGATATCTGTGTTGATTACATAAAAGGAAAACTTACAATTGGAGCCAGGAAGAGTGGGGTTACCAAGAGTGAAGGAATACTACAATTAGTTCATATAGATATTTGTGGGCTCATTATTCCTATTGCAGAAAGGCGAAATCGTACTATTATGGATATGTTCAGATGTATGCTTAGTCATTTCACTCTTCCAAAATTCTTGTGGGGAGATGCTTTGAAGACTGCTGCTTATATATTGAATCATATGCCAAGTGAATCTGTGTTCAAGACTCCATATGAGCTTATGATAGGCAAACGGCCTACCTTGAGGCATTTCTGTGTTTGGGGATGTAGGGCAGAGGTGAGACCTTATAATCCACATTTAAAGAAACTTGATCCCAAAACCATCAGTGGTTTCTTCATTGGCTATTGTATTGGCTCAAGGGGCTCTAGGTTCGATTGTCTACTACTAGAGTTATTGAATCCGATCGGGCTATCTATTTTGAAGGGGACTTAGGACATGGTGGAACTCAGGAGCCAAGTATTATTGATTTTAGTGAGGAGCATGTTGTTGTTCCTATTCTTATTGATCCCTTTCCAGGGATAATGTCATCTCCTCTGATCTATAATGATAATGTTGTTGATCCTGTTGATGTTGTCGATATCCCTCAACAAGTTAAAATAATATACAGATTCCAGATGTTGTTGTGACTCCACTGAGAAGATCTGAGTGGGTTCTTATATCCACTGAGTCTACTAGATTCAAGGATTATGTTGTGTATCTGCAGGAGCATAAGTTTAATTTAGTTGAGATTCTGATCCTATTTCTTTTCAAGAGGCCATGGTTAGTCCTGATAGTGCACAATGGCTAGTGGCTATGGAGGATGAGTTGGCTTCTATGAGAAAAAATAATATTTGGGAATTGGTAGAATTGCCTACTGGTTGTAAAACTGTTGGTTGTAAATGGGTCTTTAAGACCAAACGTGACGCTAGAGGTGAAATGAGAGGTATAAGGCCAAAGCTAAGAGATATAACCAGAGGGAAGGCATTGATTATAAGGAGACTTTCTCACCGGTCTCCACTAAAGACTCTTTTCGTGTTGTGATGGCCTTGGTTGCTCATTTTGATTTGGAGCTTCATCAAATGGATGTTAAGACCGCCTTCCTAAATGGTGATTTGTATGAGGATGTGTATATGGATCAACCTGATGGTTTTGTTGAAAATGGTAAAGATCATATGGTATGCAAATTGAGAAGATCCATTTATGGATTGAAACAGGCTTTCAGGTAATGGTATTTGAAATTCGATTATATTGTTAGTTCTCTTGGTTTCAAAGAGAATACTGTTGACCAATGCATTTATCTGAAGTTTAGTAGGAGCAGATTCATCATTATTGTTTTATATGTTGATGATGTATTATTGGCGAGTAATGATTATGTTTTTCTGAATGAGACAAAGTAGATGTTGACAGCACATTTTGATATGAAAGATCTTGGTGATGCCTCTTTTGTATTAGGTATTGAGATTCACCGTGACAGATCTCGTGGTATACTTGGCTTGTCTCAGAAAGCTTATATTGAAAGGATTCTGAATAGATTTAATATGAAATCTTGTAATCCTTGTACTGCACCTATTCAAAATGGTAAAAGACTCTCTAATACCAGTGTCCTCAAAGTGATAAAGATGTTGCTGAAATGGAGAAAGTCCCATATGCTTCCGCTGTTGGCAGCCTTATGTATGCTCAAGTTTATACACGTCCTGATATTGCTTTTGTTGTTAGTGTACTTGGGAGATACTTGAGCAAACCTGGTGTGGCTCATTGGCAGGCTGCAAAACGAGTTATGAGGTATCTACAGAGTACCAAAGACTGTATGCTCACCTATAGGAGGTCTGACTGCCTTGAAGTGATAGGCTATACTGATTCTGATTATGGTAGTTGTCCAGATGACTACAAGTCCATATCAAGGTATATCTTTATGTTAGCAGGAGGAGCTGTTTCTTGGAAGAGTGTTAAATAGACACTTACAGCTACTTCTACTATGGAGGCAGAATATATAGCTTGTTATGAGGCTACGCGTCAAGCGATATGGTTGAAAAATTTGATTACTGAATTTCTTATTGTGGAGAGTATTTCCAAGCCTCTTACTATTTATTGTGATAATTCTGTCGTAGTATGCTTCTCTCAAATTAATAAAAGCTCAAAGCGTTCAAAGCATTTTGATACAAAATTTATGTTTGCTAGAGAGAAGATTCAGGAGTTTCAGACTCTTGTTGAGCATATCCCTACAGAACTTATGGTTGCAGACCCACTAACTAAAAGTTTAGCTGTTAAAGTTTTTGTTGATCATGTGACCCGTATAGGTATAGTGAGGTCTTTTGATGTTTTGGGTTAGTGGGAGTTTAATTTTATAATTTTGTTATGACCTCATTTTATTATGTCTTGAGATAATTAAATTATTATTATCGTTGTCATATAATATTGTTATTGTTATTAATCTGCGCAGTTTTGTTTATTTATGATATTACATATTGTGGAGACATTTTAGACCTAGTCTCATTTTGTTGTTGTGCTGAGATGTTAAATCTCAGAAAGCATCTTGGACGGATGCTTGGGGCCATTTTGTTGGGAAATGCTGTTTGATCACGTATTGGCATGCAAATTATGGATGTGCTTTCCCATTACCCATTTACCACATTTTGATGGGTCACCTAGATATGAGTATGTTGCATGTATGATATCAGTACTCCTTCGAGTATGATTTTCTGCATTGTTGAGATACTTGTAGTCTCATTTTGGACCAGTTGTTGAGAGTGCTAGCTCGATTTTGACATCATGTTGTGACCACATATTGTTTGATTAATCTGGAGAATTGTTTTCTTATTAAAGTGATATAATATGACTTATGTTGTCCAAGTGAGAGAATGTTAAAATTTTTATTTATGGACAAACATAAATCATATTATATAGAACCCAGATTAATTGGATGTCAAAATTATTAGAGCATTTTGTTTAGCCCAAATTGTGATCAGTATTGTTAATGGACCTATTGTTGTTAAAGCACTGCTCATATATGTGAGTTTTGTTTATGGGTCCTGTATATGGGTTTGCCATAGTGGGTAGGTTTAACCCATTTTAATTATTTTATATATACAGGGAGAGGCCCCTATTCCTAACCACTCTAGTGCGTACAGTTGTCCCATTGATACTGACGCGTGAGCAACTATTGTGGGATAGGAATAGTATCTCTCCCTCGTCGTGTTTTACTTTTCAGGATTGTTCGACAATGTCTTCTTCATCGATGCCATTTTAAGGCAACCCTAAAATCTTTTATATGAAATTGATATGTCATAAATTATTGGGATTAATAGATCCGATGAATATTTTCTATCATGTTCCAGTTGGTGGACCGTTGTATGGTAATTGTGCTGCTTGAGCTTCACCGTTATACATTTTGAAGCTGGTCAAAGATAAAGAAAAGTCGAGATATGGAGACTAACAAGTCTATACTAATGTGTTCGTAGTTCGCCTGGTTTTTCTTGCATATATAGCAATTGGCAAGGGTTGACATTGACTTTACAGGCACCTTTTTTTTTCCTAGTCAAATAAACAAGCCATTGAGTTGCTAGACAAGTTTGATTTAAACTTATGAATGTTGGTTACTATTTCAAAATGCAAGGGTACTGTACCTACGAAATTCCATTTCCCTAAAAGTTAAGCAAGGTACCACATGGTTTGAATTATAAACTAGTTCTATCTCCTTCTCTTACCCTCTCCACTTAAACCATGGGTGGCGTATGTCATCTTATATCTTATATTATATATTAATTATAAGTTTATTAAGGGGACTAATTTAAGATGCAATACTTACTGAATATTTATTCGCTAATTTACTTCTCATGATCTGCAAATTTGCCAAGTAAAATTGATTCCATTTAAGCAAATGCACACTCTTTGTGCAATTCATTTCTTAGATTGACATTAAATTTCATCACAAGACGGCTGTTTTGGACTGTGGACCGGGATCCTACCCAGAAGGGTCAACCCGGCACACGCTCCACCTTATTCCTCCATCAACACCCTGGAAAGGACTGTGGGACCTTGAAATACATAACTCGTGAGGATCAGGGAATCAACAGATCTTCGTAACTGCTAATAACGAATCTCTTTGATTCTATAACATCTCCTCCCAATAAATGACTATAACGTCCACATTCTAATAATACCTGCATTAAATGCTCTGACTCCAATCATGCTCCATAAAGTTCAGGCCAAGTAAACCTAAACAGGTAACGGTTATTGAATAACAGACACTCTAGCAGACTATCTGACTTGAGCATCGGAGTCCTTTTTGCAGGTACTACCCCCGCCAGACCCTAAAGGTGGAACGCAGCTGCAGAAGGGAGGAAACCACCAAACCATACCTTCCACAGGTATCCTTCTGAATCCGTTCAGAACATTTGGCGCCAACTGTGGGGAACTGATAAATTACTATTCCCACGTTCATCATGGTGAGTACAAGGCAAAATCAACGGAGAGGAAGTGCTACGCATGCTGCCCCTGCTCACGGACAGGGCCCAGCGGTTCAACGCGACCCTCCTTCCGTCGCACCACCAGAAACTTCCGTCGTAAGAAGCAGGTCTGTTCTGGTAGAGACGCTCAACGGGGGACACGAAACTTCAGCATCAGCTGAAAGCCTAGTCCCTTCGCGAAGGATCTCTGTCCGGGATAGACTTATCTACCCCCCCAACTAGAGAAAATAACGTAAATCAAGGTGCAAGGGTCCCAGCGCATGCCCGCTTGGGAATCCTAAACTTGGAGGCCGACCATTCACATTACGAAGACAACTCGCAGCCTGGAATGGTGAGGAATGAACTTCGAGAATTACTGCGCCAATAAATCGCACTGATTGACAACCAACGGCGTCAGTTGGAGGAACAACGCCGTCATTTGGACAATTTAGAAAGGTTCGTGCAAGCTGGCAATGAGGGTGAGTGAGTTGCAGTTCAAAGGGAAGCCAATCATGTCGGTGCCGGGGTCATAGAAAACAGTGACCCGGTCCCCGGTCGCCAGCAGTAATTCTCTGACGCCTTAATGGCGTACAAGGTCCCAAGGAACTTCAAACCCCCGAGCAACTTAGAGCCCTACGACGGGACCACGGATCCGCAAGAGCACTTGGATGCTTATACCCAGTCCATGCAGCTCTACGGGTATACCCCAGAATTGTTATGTCGTGCTTTCTCGTTCTTCCTAAAGAAGGATGCTCTTCTTTGGTTCATGACCTTGCGGACAAAAATTATAGGATGGGGGGACCTTACACAGCGATTCTTATTACATTACACCACTGCCAAGGAATGACCGAAGTCGATTGATTCTCTCTCTGGAATTCGCCAAAAGAGTGATGAATCCCTGCGCGAATACATCAAGAGATTCAGTCATGCTTGTGTGGGTATAGAAAATCTCGATGACAGGATAGCCCTCCATTACTCCAGAAATGGTCTACGGACTGATTCAGATTTCTTCCGGTCACTAGCTAAGAAAAAGCCGGCCAGTTTAGATGAGTTCCACTTACGGGCAGATAAGTACGTTGAACTAGAAGAGATTACCAGGGCGAAAGAAAGCCTTGAGAAAGGTGAACCAATTCAGAAAAAGAGTCACAATTCCGGCCAGCACCGAGATCCCTCCAAGAGTGAGCGATATAGGCCCACGTATTCTGAGCATACTCCTTTGAACACCCCTCGAGAAACAATCTTGAAGGAGGTCCTTCAAACTGAGTTCCAGGATATTAAAAGGCCACCACTTGTTAAAAAATAGTCCTAGAGGGATCATTCAAAGCATTGCAGGTGGCACAACAGTTACGGCCACGAGACCGAAGATTGTTATCAGCTCCGAGATGTTATTGAGTCCCTGATCAAAGAGGGACGTCTACAGAAATACATTAGTAGTTTTCGTGGTAATCAAGACCATGGAAGGAGAAGGAATCATAGGCGAAGCCGAAGTCCACGGCGGAGTCCAAACCAACATCGGCAAAGAACCCGTAGCCCAGCCGAAAGAAACCGAAGTCCTGTCAGAAGATCTCGAACCCCAACACGCCGGGATGGGGAGAACAGACAAGGACCAAACTGGGATACTCAAGAAGGTGGATACCAGAAAGATAGATTAATCCATACCATCGCTGGAGGGTTTGCTGGAGGAGGAATGTCAAATAATTCTCGAAAGAAGGCACTTCGGACGGCGGTCTTAAGCGTGTCAAGTTCTTCACTAAGACCACCCGTCCGAGATAGTGGAGCACCTCACATCTCTTTCTCCGAGGATGACTATGGAGATATCATCCGGGATCATGATGACCCACTAGTAATCTCCGGAGTAATATCCAACGCCGAAGTCCGTCGAATTTTTGTGGACTAGGGAAGTTTGGCAGATATCATGTTCATGGACGCCTTTGAAAGGCTAGAGTTCCCGTTATCTGAATTAACACCATATGAAGGTGAGCTAACTGGTTTTTCTGGGGAGAAGGTCACCCCGGTGGGATATTTTGATACTTTCCTGACCTTGGGTGACGACAGCACATATAGAACCGTGAAGGTGAGATTCTTGGTGGTGGATTGTCCCTCGGCCTACAACATCATTTTGGGACGTCCTACGTTGAACAGCATTGCCGCTGTAATCTCCACCGCCCACCAGGCCATAAAATTCCTTAACCGGGATAATAAAGTGGTTACAGTCAAGGGTGACCAGATTGTAGCCCGCAAATATTACAACGAAAGTCTGAAAATCAATAGGCTGTCGAGAAACAAGAAGGCACGCACACCCGTCTCAACCCACCAAGTCAATGTTTTAATGACCGAATTGGATGCACGAGAGGAAATTCGAGGCACTAGACCCCAGCCCGACGGAGACTTGATCCCGTTACAGCTTGGTGATGAACCTAATCACACCACCAAAATTGGGGCGAACCTCGACGAGCAGGAGAAAGCTCAATTGGTTAGACTCTTATAAGAGAATAAAGATCTTTTTGCCTGGACATCTGCTGACATGCCTGGAATTAACTCTGCTTTCATCTGTCATCGTTTATCTATTAATCGAGATACAAAGCTGGTCTCTCAAAAGAAAAGGAAAGCTGGCCCAGAAAGGCAGCAGGTCATTGAAGGACAAGTAAAAGAGCTCCTGAACGCCGGATTCATCAGGGAGATTTCATATACCACCTGGCTGTCGAATGTCGTCTTTGGTTAAAAAATCCAACGACAAGTGGAGGATATGTGTGGACTACACCGACTTAAACAAGGCATGCCCTAAGGATCCATTCCCCCTCCCTAATGTGGACAAGCTAGTTGATCTTCTGGTTTCCAGCTACTGTCTTTCATGGACGCTTATTCCGGGTACAATCAGATTTCGATGTACCCCGGGGACAAAGATAAAACCGCATTCATCACCAAAAAGGCAAGTTACTGCTACAAAATAATGCCTTTTGGGTTGAAAAATACCGAAGCTACATATCAAAGAATGATGAACAGGGTCTTTGAAGATCAGATAGGAAGAATGCTAGAGGTCTATATCGATGATATGATAGTCAAGACCTCGTCGTCAGGGTCACACACCTCGGATTTAGAAGAAATGTTTGAACAGCTTAGGAAGCACAATATGAGGCTTAACCCGGAGAAGTGTGCATTCGGGGTCCAGGCTGGAAAGTTTCTGGGGTTCATGCTGACACACCGGGGAATTGAGGCAAACCCCGACAAGTGTAAGGCCGTGCTCGACATGCACAGCCCCCGGAATGTGAAAGAAGTACAACAATTAAAAGGACGAATCGCAGCTCTTACACGTTTCCTGGCTGGAGCCGCTCACAAATCCCTCCCACTCTTCAAATTGTTGAAAAAGGGGACTGGGTTTGAATGGACTTAGGAGTGCGAGGACGCATTCGTTTCCTTGAAAAATATCTTGTCATCCCCTCCAATTCTCACAAGACCTGAGCCAAGAGAAACGCTGTACATATACCTCTCCATTCATGAGGAAGCCGTTAGTGCAGTACTTGTCAGAGAAACTGAGGGTGTCCAGAAGTCGGTCTATTTTGTGAGCAAAGTATTGCAATGCCCCAAACTCCGGTATCAGAAGATCGAGAAGGTCGCTTTCGCACTCATCGTCACGTCCAGAAGACTGAGACAGTAATTCCAATGTCATCCGGTGGTGGTAAGAATAGATCAACCTATTCAACAGATATTGCACAAAACGGACTTGGCAGGAAGGATGATTGCATGGTCTATCGAGCTTTCCGAGTTCGAAATCACCTACGAACCCAGAGTAGCAATCAAGGCGCAAGCACTCTCGAATTTTCTAGCTGAATTAACCTCGGAAATAAACAAAGTCGAGGAAAAACAATAGACCGTGTTTGTTGATGGGTCCTCAAACCCAAAAGGAAATGGCACCGGGGTAATAATAAAAAATTTCGACGGGGTCACCATAGAAAATTCCCTCAGGTTCGAGTTTCTCACCTCGAACAATCAAGCTGAATATGAAGCATGCATTGCCGGACTAACAATGGCTAGGGACTTGGGTGCTACCAAACTTAAACTGTGCAGTGACTCCCAACTCGTAACTTCCCAGATCCGAGGTGATTATCAAGCCAAAGAGCCACTTCTACAAAGATATTTGCTGAAAGTAAAGCAACTTATCTCAAGTTTTCAGTCGGTACAGCTGGAACACATCCCAAGAGAGTAGAATTCAAGGGCCGATGTCTTATCCAAATTGGCTAGCACTAAAAGCCCGGGTAATAACCGCTCTGTGATCCAAGAGATCATCTAACAACCATCAATCACCGACATAGCAATTTTTAGGTCGATGGGGAGGAACACGATTGGACTATGTCGTTAGTGGAATACTTACAGTCCGGCAGCCTCCCTGATGACCCAAAGGAAGCTTCTAGACTGAAGAGAACCACGATCAGATATACTATCTATAATGGGCAGCTTTACCGACGGGGATTTTCTTTACCCCTCCTTAAGTGCTTTACACCGAAAGAGGCCAAATATGTGTTGGCCGAAGTCTATGAAGGAAGTTGTGGACACTATCTGGGAGGGAAAGCCCTAGCTTTGAAAGCTCTCAGGGCAGGTTACTACTGGCCGACAATGGAAGCAGATGCTCTTGCACACGTTCAAGTATGTGACAAGTGCCAGCGGCATTCAGATCACTATCACGCCCCACCTGAAGAACTATCCACGATGTCCATACCCTGGCCCTTTTATCAGTGG
Source organism: Ormosia semicastrata (assembly GCA_029884595.1). NCBI lineage: Eukaryota > Viridiplantae > Streptophyta > Magnoliopsida > Fabales > Fabaceae > Ormosia > Ormosia semicastrata. The sequence continues at coordinate 19,763,683 of JAQQTO010000034.1, forward strand.
GGAATGGACATCCTGGGTCCGTTCCCTTAGGCTCCTGGGCAGCTAAAATTTTTGATTGTTGCGGTGGATTACTTTACCAAGTGGATTGAAGCTGAGCCCGTAGTCACCATCACCTCAGCTCAAGTTCAAAAATTTACTTGGCGTCACATTATTACCAGGTTCAGTATTCCAGAGTCAATTGTTACGAATAATGGGATGCAGTTTAAAGACAAGGGGTTCGAAGAACTACTTTCTGGGCTGAAAATTAAACATCATTATAGTGCAGTCGAGAACCCCAGGACAAACGGGCAGGCCGAAGCCACAAACCAGATCATAGTCTGGGGATTGAAGAGAAGGTTAGATGAAGCAAAAGGAATCTGGGTCGAGCAGTTGGACCACGTCCTTTGGGCCTACCGAACTACGCCCCACTCCTCGACGGGCGAAACTCCTTTCAAACTCACATTCGGGTGTGAGGCTATGATCCCGGTGGAGATTGGAGAACCAAGCTGGCATTCTCAGAACTTCTCGCATGATGATAACCCCGGATTAATCAGGGAAGACTTGGACCTGTTGGAGGAAAGGAGACGCATTGTCCACATACGAGATGTCGCGATCAAGCAGAGAACGGCATCCCGGTACAACCTAAAGGTCATTCCGAGAAGATTCCAGTCGAGCGACTTGGTACTCCGCAGAGCCGATGTCGGCGGAAGGAATGCCTCCCAAGGAAAACTAGCCCCTAATTGGGAGGGTCCTTACCGCGTTGTAATCAGCACCGGCAAAGGAGCTTATACCTTAGAGACTTTGACAAGGAGGCCGGTAAAAATTTTTTGGAACACAGACAAACTTAGAAAGTACTACAGCTAAGTGCCTCTTTAGGCCTAGTCTCCTAGTTAAACTATTTGATCTGCCCAAAATTATTATGAAACGCACATTATGATATTCAACATTGTTATATTCAATAAAGTAAGTATCATTTTTTCTATTGTGCCATTTTTCAATTCAATTTTCAAGTTTTCAATTACTTCATAGTACCAACCGAGATGTGTTACATAGTCCGTGCAGTAGAAAAATCCTATATTGAGAAAATTCTAGCACCAAACTAAAAGCACGAAATGACCTCAGAAAGGACTAGTCTTTTAAAACATCATCATGCGGTATCCTAAAAAGGACCCCGGACATTGTTTCTTACCTTTGGCACGAATCTTAAATGCCGAATTAATCTGGACATCGGATCCTAAGCCAAGGTTTAAGCAGTTCTACAAAGAATAAAGAATATGGCATCTCAATCAGCAAGAAACAACGATAATTGATAAAGCCCAAATTTTGGGTTAATGTTTACAAAATACCGGGATACAGATAAACCAAAACCTCAAGCAGAAGGTTCCAAAAAAAAAATTCTAATCTGCAGCTGAGTCCGGACCACGGATATTAGAGTCTTCAGCCAAATTTGAAGAAGCCACACGAGGAGCTACAAGAAGTCCCTCCCGAACCACCTTTCCGGAGTCAAGCCCATCCAAAACCAATGCAACTCCGGGGTTGAAATGTTGCACTTGGCTGACAGCGTTGCTGAATTGATCCTCCTTTATCTTGGTACACAATGATATCAGCTGGTTGACATCGGCCTGAAGAGAGGTAATTTTAGCCTCACACCACCGAGACTTGGATCGAGAATTGTCACTCTCAGCCCGGAGCGCGGCAATCTGCTTCTGCTGCTTGGTCAGGGTGACCTCCTTTGCCTTGCTGGCATCCTTCAAAGCAGCTACTTCGGTTTCTAACTCCTTTACCCGAAGTAAAGCTTCATCTTTGGCCTTTACGGAATCCTCCAGATCCTTGAGAGCTTTGGTTTCACCCCTTTTGTCCGCTGCCAGTTTGTCCGCCATTTCTCGTTCATGTTCCTCGAGGGCATGCTCTAAGAACCGAGCTTCGACAGCAATATGGATCCCTATGTTTTGGAAAGCCAGCAAAGCTTCTTTTGGACTGCGTCGGGCGAAGTGATCCACAACCTCTTCATCAAGAATATGAAAGTCAATAAATTCCCAGGGATCAGCTTCCTCACGAAACAGCTCTATTGGCCCGAAGATTTCTCCTGTCGCTATCCTCTTACTCCGGCCACTAGACTGCCCTTCTTCCAATGCAGCCCTCTTGCATCCCCGGGGTGATTCAAGAGAATCGTCTACATTGATAGGTTCCACCGCCTTAGAAGGAACCTCGGGCATCGTGCTAGTAAGGGACGGCATAAACTCCACTGGAGGACTCATTGGGACGTCTGAATTCCTTGCCCTAACTGTCTCCAAAATCGCCAAAGAATCACCACCCACCATCTCGGCTAAACTCTCTGCAAAACATAGAAACAAAGTCAGATGCGTTAAAACATTAGGCATTGAAATATATACCACGGTCGACCGATGTTACCTAGCACGGTCCAGAGCTCATCGTTATCTGGACTATCTAAAATATCTTTAGGCTGGATCTTGCCGACCTCTTCAACCCACATCTCAAAGAAGTTTACACATTCAACCTCTTCATTGGTCAGCTGGTTGATCTCCTTCTCAAATGATTGAGTAGGGATGCTCTATGCCGCCGAGTTCCAGTAAAGACTAAATAATGTCTCCTTACCATTACCCAGCCAAAAGGGACGACTACCGCTCACCGCCTTCAATTTGAAAAATTTCTCCTTGAAGTCCTTGTAACTCTCCAAGTACGGCAAGAATACAGTCCTTCCTTGCCGAGAACGAACTGAGAGCCAAGACTGCTGTCGAGCACGGGATCCAAAGGTTGAATACCGGGTATGGAAATAGAAAAATGTCCCGTCAGAGCATCGCAACCCCACTACTCGGCATATTCTTTCGAAGGCCAGGATGTTTGCCCAACCGTTGGGATGGATTTGACTAGGGGCAGCATGAAGAGTCCGGAGAATAGCAATATGAAAATCGTTTAAAGGAAGTTGTAGTTCGAACCGCGTGAAAAAGTCCTCGTAGATATACATAAAGTGCTCGCCTTCTTCACGGGTCCAGCACACTCGTTCTCTCCCCGGGAACAAAATCACGAACTCATCGTCCCTTTCACCACCCACGGTGAGCTCCAGGTATTCCTTCAGCTTATCTAGTTCAGCGCCGGACTCATAACGGGATATCCTATCATAGGCATCGTCTGCAACCCATGTATAGGGTAACAAAGGACCTCGGCGAATCCTAATCGCCTGCTCCGCTTGTTGATCCGAGGTCGGGGCAGGAGCTTCACCTCTTGGCCGCCTTTTTCTGGCCATTTAGTTTCTTGGAAGACACATAGAGGCCTAGGGTCAGAACCAAAGATGTTCAAAACATCCAAACATGGCAGTGGATGAGCAATAAACTAACACCCACGCACCGGTCTCTGCACCCACCGAGACTTAAAGCCTCGGAAGGACATCCTCGCCCGCCGTACGCGGCGCAGTAGGGGAGGTGCAACATCAGGCAACGCCGTTGGAAAGGGGGACGAAATAACTATCCCCAAAATTAATAGAAGAGAAAAACAAACAGTCCACCAGATGGACGTTCGCATGTTCAAGTTATCAGTAAAAACGGTGTTTAGAGGAAGAAAATACCTTGACAAAGGCTATCACAAGCTTTAAAACGCAAACACCGCCGCTGACAGCCGTGAAAACTTTTCGGACTTCCTCTCAGGCAACCAGTTTTTAAGCAGAAACAGTACAAAGTAAAAAATGGAAGGACGAAACCCTATTTATAGAAGCTATGGTTAGGGGACATTTTTGTCTGTTCAGTCTGAATTTGAAAAGATGTTCATTATGGCGCGCAAAGCATTATGCACGATCCCTCAACCATAGCAAGCCACATGGCCCATGTCGCTGTCATGGCAGTTGAGGGGACGGCCGCTCAGCAGACCCAACCAACCCTAGTATCTACAACGTCTACAAAATGTTAAAGACCCCGGCTCATTACATAACCCGGTAATTTCCCTCACGGTAACAAATACCCCAGTTTAGTTGCTTAAGCTTTGCACTTTGTCTGTCTCAGCAAAGTACAGAGCTGGGGGCATGTTATATAAGGCGAGCTTTGGACTCACCCCGGTACAGTACAAAATTCCAAAAATCAAAAATGGTCAAAGAAGTCGCTAGATAATTCAATCAGATTTTATTTCATTTCATACATCGTCATACATCAATACAAGGAGAAGGAAAACATGGGATATGAAAAGGTTAAACAGCACTGACGAGCCCAGAGGCCAACTTTTTGCTGTGTACTTTCACATCCAGATTCTCTAGAGCACACACCAGTCTCTTCCCTGTTGAGGCTTCTTGAAAAAGTGGATTGGCTTAAAAAAATTGAACATAACCGGAACAGAACACTGTCCCAGGCTCAGGAAATTTCAGTCATACCACTCATCGGTTCCACTCATAAGGATAAAAGGCCGACGTGCGTCCTCTTCGGTTGAACGGAGTTGGACTGATCATGAAGAAGTTCATTCCACCGGAGCCAGACCAGTTTCATTATCGTTCCAGGACGCTTGAGAGCAGTCACCTCAATGGTCCCCCCGGCTTATCTAAAAGGAGGACCAAGAAGGGCTCTATTTCTCCAATTACCTCCGTCCAACACGACAGGGATTACAGAACTTCCCAACGAAGAAGTATGAATTAGACATTTCTTCGTACGCTGGGAAGGTAAAGTCCTCACCCTCATTACGTTGGGAAAGAAAAGTTCCTAATGAAACAAGGTTTTTGGCAGGTAAAGAAGTATCTTCAAATATTTTGAGAAAAGCAGAAAAATGGTGGCCTTCGCAGAAGGCAAAGCTTCTCTAACTCCCTCTGAACACAAGCACAGGCGTAAGAACAGCAAAACCATTCTGGAAGATAGGAGGAAAAAGGAATGGTTGTACCAGGCGCGAACCTTCTGTATTTATAGAACGGGAAGCTTTGACCGACCCTACGAATCAGATCAGCGGCATTAAATGCTCTCCCTTTCCTATTGGTTACGAGAGCAACGGGCGTTTGGGAAATATTGAAACTGATCCTCTTTTAAAGGATCTTTATCTCCCAATTAAGTCAAAAGCAACAGTTTCCAAAGATAAGGATTCAGATTTCTACGAGTTTCAAAAGGTCTAGCAACAAGATCCAGACTCCGAGGAAGCAACAAGATCCAGACTCCGAGGAAGCAACAAGATCCATACTCCAAGGAAGCAGCAAGATCAAGACTCAGGGGCAAGGAGTACGAATTTACCGATTTCTAACCCTGGAGATATTTTAATACAATGAACGACGACCTCGGCACGGGACATCACGAAACTTGGCTTTGAAGTCAGGGCGTAGCCCGTTAAGTTTTATGAAGCTAAATACCTTGGCACTTGACTATCCTGTCAAAGCGCCAAGCTGGGGGCAACTGTTCTGGACCATAGATCGGGATCCTACCCAGAAGGGTCAACCTGGCACACGCTCCACCTTATTCCTCCATCAACACCCCAGAAAGGACTGTGGGACCTCGAAATACATAACTCGTGAGGATCAAGGAATCAACAGATTTTTGTAACTGCTGATAACGAATCTCTTTAATTCTATAACCTCTCCTCCCAATAAATGACTATAACGTCCACATTTCAATAATATCTGCATTGAATGCTCTGACTCCAATCATGTTCCATAAAGTTCAGGCCAAGTAAACCTAAACAGGTAACGATTATTGAATAACAGACACTCTAGCAGACTATATGACTTGAGCATCGGAGTCTTTTTTACAAGTACCACCCCCGCCAGACCCTAATGGTGGAATGCAGTTGCAGAAAGGAGGAAACCACCAAATCATACCTTCCACATATATCCTTCTGAATCCGTTCAGAACAACGGCTATTGAATATTTGAAATTAAGTTTCATTATCTGTCATAATATACTGATATAAGAAACGTGGATAATCATGGCCACCAGATAGGGAAGTAAAAAACAAACTAATTGTGGTCTGAATTCTAATATGTAATAGAAAAGAAGCTGGCCGTTCCATCAAAGGAGCACAAGTTTATTTCCACTATTCTTTGATGCAGAAATTTGTAAAATAGTACAAAAGGCTGCATTATTTGATTTAAAAAGATAGAAATTCGGATGGGATCCCTTAACTTAAGGCAGTTTGACAAATTTGGGCCTACGAGGATCCTACTAGGCATCACTTATCACTCGCAAAGCGGAAAATGGAGATCAAAATAGAAAGTTGTTGACCTTGTGATAGGCAATGGACGGAGAAAAAACATGGGTATTTATGAACCAAGGGAGAGTTGGTGCCTGCTCTGGTGGATGCATGAAAGGGAAGTTTCCTGGAACAAGTCTCCTAAGTCAATTCTCTTATCATTTCTCGCCAAAGAAAAGAAGTGATAATCTCTTCCTCTTTGTGCTTTAATAAATGTAATAATGTAAGTGGAAGAAATACGTGTGTAGAATGAATGGCAGCGATGTACAAAATAAAAAATAAAATTAATGGCAGCTAGTTAATAAAAAATAATAAGGCCAATGCTTGCAATTGCATTATATTTTTTATTTTTTGGTACATTTGAAATTATATTTTAAAGTTAATGTTTTTTTGTTAAAAAAAAACGTTAATGTTTTTTTTTAGAAAAAGACCGAGACTTGCATTTTAAAATAAAAAATGGGCACCTGTTAAAGTTGTTGGTACGGTAGTTAAAAACACAAAACGAAAATTGCATTTTAAAATGGATGGATTAAAAATCTATATGGCTTTGATTTTAAAATGAATGGATTAAAAAATAAGACCAATTGCATTTTTTTATAATAAAAAGTTTAAGATAAAAAGAGATTCTCTCTATTATTAAAGTCAAGATAAATCACCGATTCCAGCGATAAATTTTAGTGGAATAACAGATTATCTACCAACTAAAAATATCAAAATTTAAATTCAAATTATATTATTATCATGACTAAAATGTTAACAAAGTAAGTCAACTCCACTTGGTAACCAATTACATTTTAAAATGAATGGCCAGTTGCGGAAAAAATAATATAAAATGAATACCCAACTTTTAAATTTTTCAGTAAGAGAGTAAATAAAAAAATAATTATTGCATTTAAAAATGAATTGATTTATATAAACATGACTAAGTGCATTTTAAAATGAACTAGTTATAAAAGTAAAAAAAACTACTTTTATTAGATTAATCAGTTATGAATAATTTTAAGACCTTTTATTTATGTAGTGTTTAATTCTAAATTTATTTATTTATTTTTTGATAAAAAATGAAATAAAATTTATTAAGTTTGATCTAATTTTAATTTATTTGATAATTCATTACTTTGTATATTTACTTTGAATTACTTTATGTTTAACATGTTGTTAGATATAAGTTGATTCAACAATTAATTTAATTTTTTTAAAGAATTATAAACACAACAAAATCTACACCAACTATAAAAAAAAGCAAAATTATTAAACATATAAATAAAGACTGCAGCAATATAATAGAAAAATACAACTAGATAGCTAATAACATAAAAAAGTTTCTGGCTTGACTACAAATAACACAAGCTTAGCATCATAAATAAAACTAATGATAGAAGGTATCAACTAGTTCAAGTGGTAAACTTCTTTAATCCTGCCTTTGCATTATCTTTCTTTTGTGTGGGTGAATCATTTACTGATTAAAATCTCTGAAATTTTTCAAATCAATTATTTATAACAAATAAACTTTAAGAAAATAAAACGATTACTTGCATTTAATTTAAAATAAATGACCACCAGTTAAAGTTGTTGGAACTGTTAAAAAAGAAAAACTTACATCTAAAAATGGATGTATTAAAAATCTATGACAAGACTTTGATTTTAAAATGAATGGATTAAACAAATAAGGCCAATCGCATTTTAAAATGAATAGCCAGCTGTTAAATTTGTCAATATGGAAGCAATTAAAAAAATACCAAGTCTCAAATGGATTAAAAAAAACTTGACAAAGACTTGCATTTTAAAATAAACTAGTTGTAAAAGTTAAAACAATTTAAAAAAACCAGTATTCCCGTGCATTGCACAAATTTATTAAATAATTAGTTATAAATAATTTTAAAACATTTTATATTAAGGTTTTGTTATGGAAAGCTTTGCACAGTTTTTTTTTTAAGCAATCAGTCATTTTAGAATTTTAAAATGGTGAAATGTTACAAAATTTTACCAATGAATAGGACTTTTTTTTTGGGTGTACTATTAGTGACCTTTATATCATGCCGTGTATATTTCATGACTATATTCCACGATAAAAACATGAAATATAATTAATAAGTTTGATTTAATTTTAATTTGTTTAACAATTCATTATTTGGTATATTTACTTCTTCTTTTTTTGTCTTTGACCAAATATTTTCATAAATATTACTATAAGATTAATTTTTGAGTACTGTCATAACTAAAAAATCCTCCAATATAAATATTTTGTATATATAAATATACAAAATATGCACACATATATATATATATATATATATTGTAGACGGGGAATAATCATTTCCAACAATTTCCAAAATTTTGCTTGGGTTCTATGACTATCCTCCTTTTCGATGTTATTTCTTTGTGAGAATAATATTGCTGGGCCAAGGCAAAGGGAAAAAATAAGAAAAGATAAATCCTTTTTATTAGATAAAACTCTTTTAAATATATTTGTTTTTAAGGTAAATAAATAACAGTGTATTTAATATTGATTTGATAGTGCACTGATTTTTTTTTAGTCATTAAAATTTAAATAAAATTTTTAGGTGTTTGTGATACTATTCTCTAATAAAAATATAATATATATTTTACTCTTTAATAACTTATTTTTCAGTCACTTCATTATTTTTATAAAAATTTTCGTTAATGAACTGTAAAAAGATATGCACATATCATGTTTTTATTAAAAAAAAGTATCACAAGCACATAAATTTTTTTATCTAAATTTTATCCTTTACTTTACTCCATCTGGTCAACCGAGCATAGGTACTCTTTGCTTTTGACCCATTATTACCAGTAAATTAAGCATAAAAGGTTTAATTTGTTCCTTAACTTGAGTTAGCTCATTGAGTTTGAGTTACTCGTAAACGTAAACTTAGAGTGAGTTAATCGTTCGAACTAATAAATTAAGTTCATTTTTTATTGAGTCTAAGCCTAAGTTGAATATATTATCATCGAGTTTAGCCTAAATTATGTCAAGTTTGACTCATATTTACTTGTATTGTTTAGCTCTTTAACTCATAAGTTTGCACGATATGTATGTATATATAAATATATAAAAGTAAAAAGACTTATACTCAATCTCTTACCATTAAATTTATTTTAATCTAGTGGTTTTAAATCATCTAATTAAATAATGAGAGAGAATAATAAATACTCACATTAAAAAGGAGAGAAAATAAAGAAATGTGATGTTAATGAAGAAATAAAATTTAATTATTAAATCTATTTATTAACTTAAAAAATAATATAATTTAAATGTAATTTATAATATTTTTATTTTTATTTAGTATAAGTTATTTTTATTTAGTATAAAAGGTTGATAGTTAATTTTTATTAACTTATTTTAAAATATAATAAATTAATACATTACATAAAAACAAAATTATAATAAATATTTAATTATTTAATATAATTTATAATATTTTTATTTTTATTTAGTTATAAGTTAATAAAGTATAACTAATTTTTAAAATTTATATTTTAAGAATATTTGAAATCGTTATCTTCTTATATTAAGTCCATTTATTAACTTAAAAATGATATAATATTAAATATAATTTATAATATTCTTGTTTTTATATAATGTATTAATTTATTATATTTTAAAATTATTTAATAAAAATTAACTATAAACTTTTATACTAAATAAAAATATTTAGTAAACACTGCATACTGACATGTTTAAATAGAAATTATCAAAATGATTTGAAAGAATTAAATTAAATAAGATAAATAATATACTATTTATGATTACTCGGAGACCATTTAAAAGTTTGAAAAGAGCCTAATGATATTTTTCTTGATTAATCATGAAAAGATGCATGACGAATTACCTGATATTTTCAATGATGATATGCTCAACTCAGGTCTTTCAGTTAGAACTGAAAGCATAACATATTATTTGAAAGTGTATTTATTTTAACAAATTAAAAAATGAAGAATTTTAATAAATAAAAGGATTTAAACTAATTTACCTAGAGAGCATTATGTTCTTTGTTTCCTCGATCATGAACAAATGGCAAAGAATTAACATTTTTACTAAATGTTTTGTTCGACTCAGATCTTTGACTAACAACTAAAAGCAAAGCAAATTACGTCTCTTATATTTTTTATTAACAAAATATAAAAATAACCAAATTAAAAAGGAGAGGCATCCAAACTATTTAGTATTGGTGATATCGGAGTTCTGCAAGTGATGGATGAGTTTAGATATGTACTTGTAAAATTATTTGGCATATTAATATAAGAAAACAATGACTCCAAAGATTCTTAAAATATAAACTTTAAAATATAATTTTTAAAAATTAGTTATACTTTATTAACTTATAACTAAATAAAAACAAAAATATTATAAATTATATTAAATAATTAAATATTTATTATTTTTTTGTTTTTATACAATGTACTAATTTATTATATTTTAAAATAAGTTAATAAAAATTAATTATAAACTCTTTATACTAAATAAAAATAACTTGTACTAAATAAAAACAAAAATATTATAAATTATATTTAATATTATATCATTTTTAAGTTGATAAATAAATTTAATAACTAAAATTTATTTCTGCATTAAAATCATATTTCTTTATTTCTCTCCTTTTTAATGTGAGTGTTTATTATTCTCTCACATCATTTAATTAGATAATTTAAAATCATTATATTAAAATGAATTTAATGGTAAGAGATTGAGTGTAAGTCTCTTTACTTACACTAGGTGTAAATAGATATCCTCTCATATAGAAAGATGATCAACTTACACTTGTGTAATTCTTTTTTCTCTTACACTCATTTTCAACTGTTAATTTCACTTTCATCTAATAGTTACCTTTAATAAAATAATATCAATCATTAGATGAAAGTGAAACTAATGGTTGAAAATGAGTATAAGAGAAAAAAAACTTACACTGATATAAGCTGATCCCTCCTCATATAGAGGGAGGATCAACTTACACTAGTGTAAGTCTTTTTTCTCTTACACTCATTTCAACTGTTAGCTCCACTTTTATCTAATGATTACCTTTAATGAAATAATCTCAACCATTAGATGAAAATGAGTGTAAGAGAAAAAAGACTTATATTGGTGTAAATTGATCCTCCAATAAAATCCATCTATATTAAAATCAATCTAATTAAAATAATATATCTTATTAGATTGGATCTAATTGATTAAATTTAACTATGGATGGTTAATAATCCAACCAAAACATATATTAGATATCTAATTAAAAACAAATTCAATGAATATCTAATATATTTTATGTTTTTATTAAAACAACTAAACTTTTTTCAGGCCCATAGCACACATTGTGAAAGAAATATATTTTAGAAAGAAAATAAAATATTTTAGAGAGAGAAATTTTTTAGAAAGAAGAGAAAAATTTTGAAAGAAATTTTTAATGAGACACATTTTTTGTAGAGAGAGAATGAAATTTCTTAGAAAAAAATTTTAAAGAGAGAGAATGAAAATTTTTAGAAACATAAACATTCTTTAGAGAGAATAAAATTTTTAGAGAGAGAAACATATTTTAGAGAAAGAATAAACATTTTTAGAGAGAAAAATATTTTTTTAAATGAGTGGGTTACATATTCATTCATTCAATTCATTAAAATGGATTAATGGATGAATTGAATATCCATCCATTAAATTGGGTCATAGATGGATTGGATAATATTAAATATTTTGTAATGAATTTTAAATAAATTAATAATTTATTTTGAATCTATTCATTACAATCTAATCCAAAATCAAACTAATTCATTCATTTGTCACCTCTAGTTAATATATATATATATATATATATATATATATATATATATATGAGAGACATATCTAGTGAGAGGAATTTTTATTATGAGATGGTGAGAAGAATAAATCTTGACCATACAATCATACATAGAAGGTCAAGATTAAAAGTTACTTGAAGGTTATGTGACCACTTAAAAAAGTCACATGCATTTATGTTCTAATTTTAATCGTTCATATAAGATCTAATGGTCAAGATCCACTTCTCTCACCTCTCACAATAAACACTTCTCTCACCTGATACACATCCTATATATATATATATATATATAAGTTGGCTCTGAGCTCATTCAATAAGTTGGTTGCAACACCAACAGAACTGCAGAACTACGGAAAGCAACCAACTAACTACTATCATAATTTTGAATCACACCTCCCCTCCCATGTGTAAACATGGTTCCCGAATGAGCTCCAATCTACGAACACATGCATAGGAGGATTCCAATAAACTACCCAAGGCTCTCCTCTCACCACACTAGACTGATGGAAGGATTGACAATAGTCCTTCAACATGCACATGATGTTCCTCGTGTTTTCCATTCAATTAAACTCTTCTGCTTAATAACCTCCATATTTCGGACAAGTCAAACCTAAGGATGCACATGAGTTCGAGTAGACCCGACTATTCGACCAACCGACTCAACTCAATATTTTCAGGTTGATTTGGCTCATTAGGTTAGTTCCCGATAAACCTGTATAACCATTGGATTGGATGACAAGTAAAGGAATTTAACCTGACAACCTAATATTAAACACTATCGTTTTGCTTTTATATACTAACATCTGACTTTCTTTTCACACGAATCACACTCAATTAGTCAGATTTTAGAAAAAAAAAACTCGTCATGGTGTCCTAGTCTTCTCCATGACCACCCGTCTACCAGTGTGCCCAGCCACCATGACAACAGCTGACGGCCGACTAGCTACAGAGCTACCAGGACGAGACTTAGCCTTCATGAGTCGTCTTTGTGCAAGGTGCGTGCAATTGTGACAACTTTTGGGAATCAACCCTTTGCCTTTGTGACCAACTATCAACCTACATGCCCACCGACCACGCCGACGGCCGATCAGCTACCACCTCGTGATTCATCGCTCAACCCTTCGTGTGACTGTTCTGTGAGAGTGTGAAGGTCAAGTTTAGATCTCAGATACGGACATCTATGTTGATGGGTCATTTTTCTTTTGTTAATTTGTTAGTTTCTCCTTTTTTTGGTTTGGTTTGACTTCATGGAATCTGCAGTTGTGGAAAAATTTGGTATGTTCAAACTCTCTGTACGTAAGGGAAAAAAATTAGAAATTGTTGAAATTTTATTTTATTTTTACAATTTTTTACGCATTCTAGATTAATGTATGTTGGATTAATGCTAGTTGTGAAGTACGCTTGATTTTTTTTCTAATTTTTTAAAATTTTTAAACTTTTTTGACACATAATGTTAAGTTAATTAAAAAGGTATAACTCGACTATTCGACCTGAACCAACCTGTTTCCTATCAAGTTTAGGGGTGTAAATTGATTCGGATAATCCGACCAACCCGATCAATTCAAACTGAACCAATTAAAGTTTAATTAGTTCGATTTTCAGATTTGAAATTTTAAAACTAAACCAAACCGAATCAAACCAAATCATATATTTATATATTTTATTTTTAAAAAAATTATGCTACAACATTTTTTGGCTACTACTTATTTTTTTTTACTTTTTGTAATACTTTTTCAGTTTTCAACCCCTAAAACGTCGTTTTCGTTCAACACAGAAGGTTAGAAAACTCTTCTGCTAAAATATTCGATTATACTCACCAGCACTGTAGTTCTGGCCAGGAATATGCTATCAGGTACTATTTTAAAAACTCTTGGAGAAATGAGAGGCTTAGAAATTTTGGATATTTCTTTCAACCAACTATCTGGATTCATTCCTATTGAACTTCAAAATCTACATGTCCTTCAGCTTTTGAACATCTCTTATAATGATTTATAAAGAACCATTCCTAATGGTGGACTTTTCTAAAATCCCCTTGCTGTCCATTTAGAAGGCAATAAAAAAATTTGCTTGTATTTTGCATGTGAGCCTCATGGTCATGGAAGAAGACATGTCAGACATTACATCATCATAGCCACAGTGGTAACACTGATACTATGTCTGACAATTTGCTTGCTACTATACATAAAGAACAAGAAAGTGAAAGTAACAGCAACAACATCATCTGAACTTGGAAGTTTGGAAACGATGAATTGACTTTAAATGTTCTAGTATTGACTTTAAAAATAATGAATTTCTAACTCTAATTTATGAGTATTTAAGTAATGGGAGCCTGAAAGATTGGATTAAGGGGAAGAGAAAGCATGCAAATGAAAATGAGTTGAACCTTATGGAGAAACTGAATATAGATATTGATGCTGCTTGTGCATTGGATTACCTGCACAATGATAGTGAAGTTCTTATTGTGCATTGTGATTTGAAGTCCAACAACATTCTCTTGGATAAAAATATGACTGCAAATGTTAGAGACTTTAGATTTGCTAGGTTGCTGATTCAAAGTTCAACTAATCAAGTCTCCATTAGCTTCACTTATGTCCTTAGGGGTTCAATTGGTTACATATATACCTTCAGGTTAGTAGCCTCACAACTTTCTCTTAATTGAATAGTAGTAGTATACAACTTGCCAAATTAAATCTCTATTGAAGAATTTTTTAACTTATTCAAATATAATTTCTTAATACAAATATCAATATGTTTCTTTGTTTCCTCTTTATGAACCTTTTAATACACATTCTGAAATATAAAATAATTATTAGTGTTCAAATCAATAAGTTTAATTATATTTCTAGAATTTTTTTCATAAATTTATTATGTTTTTTTTATGAAAAACTAATTATTTAGCTAATTTTTGTATTAAAAAATAATCAACCCGATCACTCAAATCAAATCAATCCATAAATATTCGGTTCAGTTTGGTTCGGATTTGGCTATAAAAAAATACAAAAATCGAACCAAACAAAACCAGTTGATTTTGATTGATTCGAATTTATTTTTCTTCAAAAATTAAACCAAACCATCCACTTACACTCTTAATTAAGTTGGTTCAATTTGAGTTATCCAAATTTTTCTATCAAAAGTAACCCAATCGAACCTAACTTAAGTTAATTAGTTTGGACTTCAATTTTTTGTAAACCCAACTCGTGTGCAGTCATAGTCAAACCCACCAACAATAACAAATCTCTTGCTGCCGATTGAAGGTATGAATCCAGACCTAAAGTTGAAGCTCAAAGAAATCATCACTTTGACCTAATTTGCTCGTCAATCTTGCTTCTTCTACACCACGGATAATTGCTTATGCGCCTTTCATTTCTCACTTGATTCGTGGGGACCAGATCGCATTATGTCTAATCAACCACACCGAGTATCTAACGTTTTTAGGGACGGGAATACGCCACACCCAATAGTACATATAATATATAAATGCATCAAATTTAAATAGTACTGAAAGTTTGGGCAGAACTGAGGAGGTTCAAGTTAGGTAAATCCAAAATTGTAAAGAAGAAACTGCCGAACTTAGGGAGAAAAAATCAATACTTAAATATAAATCATATGATGTGTCCTCTAA
The DNA here is from genome assembly GCA_029884595.1 of Ormosia semicastrata. NCBI lineage: Eukaryota > Viridiplantae > Streptophyta > Magnoliopsida > Fabales > Fabaceae > Ormosia > Ormosia semicastrata. The sequence continues at coordinate 19,779,256 of JAQQTO010000034.1, forward strand.
GCTGTATGTTCCTGTTTTATTGATACAAAGGAAAGAGAAAGGAACTAAGGCCAAACAGAACTATCACCAGAAGAATAAGCTAACAGCTGAACACTTAGCCTTGGAAAAGGTTGTTCCCATAAGAAGTTTAGAGTTGAGTAATATAGAGTTGCTAACTTATATTGAGGTAGCATTGAATGAGCTTATGCAGGGGATAACAGAAAATTGATGTATGACAATCTCCATTTTAATGAGGTTGATAGCAGCCAAGGAATCAAACTCCACCAAGAGCTGACAAAGGCATCTCTTACAATAAGTCAATATCTTAGAGAAGATTTCCCAAAGTTGTGCACAAACAGTTGCATTCTCCCACAAGTAAATTTGTAACTTATCCAGCAATGTTCCTAGAGCAAGCACAAACAAAAATGCAAACACTTTGTTACCAAAAAGATGTACAATAAAGACGGACTAAACATGATCAACATTTTTTGCTATTTAGATATGTACATATGTATGTATATATTTGGGGCTGACAAAGGCATCTCTTACAATAAGTCAATATCTTGGAGAAGATTTCCCAAAGTTGTGCACAAACAGTTGCATTCTCCCACAAGTAAATTTGTAACTTATCCAGCAATGTTCCTAGAACAAGCATAAACAAAAATGCAAACACTTTGTTACCAAAAAGATGTACAATAAAGACGGACTAAACATGATCAACATTTTTTGCTATTTAGATATGTACATATGTATGTATATATTTGGGGCTGATTGTATCATCAATTTAGAGTCAGACAGCTTAGTCAATATCTTCTCCAATCTAATACATTTCACTATTTTATTTCAAAAAAGTTTTTGTATCATTAACTATATCACATACAAATATCTGAAGTTCTAAAACATATAAACTGATTATAAAAACATTACATAGATTTCCAAGTGAACTGACTTCTTGTTAAAATCATATGACGAACCAAAAGGGAAGAAAGAGTAGTTGCTCAGATTAAAAAAGCAGTAATATTCGATAAGTTGTTACTACATACTAAATGAAGGAAAAATGTTATGATTATGAATCTGTAGTGTGGAACCAAAGTGTTATTTTCTCTGAGATTTTCCTAGGAGGACACATAAGGTACAACCATTTCACTTACTTTACGAAGTTCATGAAAATAGACCAAGGTATGGCTCCACTAAGTCTGTTGTCTGCCAAAGTCCTGGCATAAAAAGAGCAGTTGCTGTATGAATATGAGATCAAAGCATAAAAGAATTTCATAGTAAAAAGACTTACAATAGTTTCAATTTGGGTAATAAAACCATAAACTCGATCAATAATAACTGTTATGGTGCATGTCACTGCATGGTAGAAAGAGGACAAAAAGAAAAGTAAGTAACTACCAATCTCTTAACGTTGGCCTGGATAGTTTTGTCATACTCCTCTCTCTTCTGCTTTGCCTTAGCAAAAAGATAGGAGTTTTGTCCTGAAAGGCGTTAATCAAATGATAATGATGATACAGTTAAAATCAATCATCAATCATTACAGTAGAAGGGAAATCATTTTTCAGAAAAATAAAGAGCAAATTGCTCACAATATGATACATTGGTTTCCATTTGCCACCACTAGCTTTAGCAATCAACATGATTTTTTCGGTAACAAGGATTGGGGGATCTAAAACATGAAGAAAACATAGATCACATAACAACTTAAATTAGTAGTATAATAGCAAGGCATTTTGCATGCTAGTAAATATTAAAGAAATTCATGCCACACTGGTTTCCATTTGCTCCCACTAGCTTTAGCAATCAACATGATTTTCAAAAAAAAATTGTGAATAAGAATTCAAAGTAGCTCTGAAATTTCGGAGTACTAAAACATGAAAACATAACAGCTTAAATTTGTAATATAACAGCAAGGCATTTTGCATGCTAGTAAATATTAAAGAAATTCACGCCACATTGAGAGCAAGTAACGTCCTTCCAGGAGAGAGATGGACTATCTATAAGTCTTCTAGAAACTTCCTTAAACCTTATAGAAGTTGTTGAGCCATAGCCATAGGGAGAATCCAAAAGTCGAGGAGATTTTCATCGATGAACTAAGAGAGAAACTATAATAGTGAGTCTGATGTCATATCTTAACTCAAAACCTTAAAGCATTTTTAACATTCTCTCCCTCAAGTATAGTTCTTCACACACGAGTATTTAACAGTGTCACTTGTTGGGCCACAGGGAGGAATCCAAAAATCGGGGAGATATCCATTAATGGGCTAAGTGATAAACTATCAGGAGTGAGTCTGACACTATATTTTGACCCAAAATCATAAGATATTAGGTCTATAGGTCTTTTCCACTTAGTCCTCAACTTCTCCATTTTTTATTATTGTGGGACTTCAACATTCACACTTGAATTTCCAATGGAAGTGACTGATATTATATATTAATTTAGGCTTCCTAATCAAAACAATTACAATTACGAGATATTCATCTTAAAACAAATAAAATAATTTGAAAGGTAAAGCACGAGATTAATTGTACAGCAAATGGAAAGTATAACCAAGGATCATATCCCCCTCCAAAAAAGAAAAGGAGGTACTCTAGCCAAGTATTTTGGGTAATTTAGGCTACGCTTTGATTAACTTTCAATTCCTACAGCAATTACATCAAGCAAAGAAATAAGCAACCAACAGTGAAGGAAGTAAGCATCAATACAAATTTAAGAAAAGGAGAAATAAATCAAAGAGCCAAGCAAACTCCAAGTAACAGAACTAGGAAATCTAAAGCCAAGTTGTGAGCCCATTAGGATGATTATATAATGATTCATGTAGCAGCGAAAGAAAGAAGGTTCGGAGAGCAGCAAAGTGATTCTTCCCGTTGCTCGGTTAAAACAGAGGTTTCTGATTTGATTATTTATCTCCCTCCCCCCCCCCCCCCCCCCTCCCCAATTTTTCACCTGCCAATATTCAAACAATTAGTCTTCCTATTCTACAACTATAAGTTAAAACTTTATCTTCAATTTAAAATTGAGAAAGTCAAATTAATTGGAGATGTTAGATAAAGAGAAGAATGAAATTAACTTCTCTTAGAAGTTTTACAATACACAAGAAGTGGAAAGAATACATGGGAACTATTTTTCCTCTCTTCCTCCCAAAGACTTAACTTTTGTTTTTTTAAAATTGAGGTAGAAGGGGAGAAACACATGCTTAATGAAATTTTATTCCGTTGTCTTATTAATCTTTCAAATAAATAGAAAGGTAATTATGTTCCATTTAATCCCTTCTCTTTCTTATCTATTTTCACTTATTCTATTCCGTTTCATTAATGAAAAAAAATCCAAAATAGAATTGCACTTATAAATTTTTTCTATTATATTTTAGATTTATAAAGATGATAGAGTATAATAACGTTGTTTGATCCATATAATAACTCCACTTAATGAAAAAAGACATAGTTATAATTGTTAATGGAAAAAGACTTAATTATAATTGTTGTATTTCAGAATTATAAAAAAGAGAGATACGATATTTCAAAAAAAAAAAAAGAGAGGAGAGAGAGATTTCACAACAACAAAAAAGAAGGAATACGAATTATATGAAACGAGCTAAAGAGGTTTTTTTTAGTAAATCAAATAAAAGCAATAACCAAGAACAAAGACATTTAGGGTACAATAAAAACAAAAAAGATAAGAGCTGTTATAAAAGGATTTTCTAGGCAATGGGCAACCAAATGTATTTTCTCTATTCTGTTATTAAGAATGTTATTGAGGTGAGAATTTCAAGCCATCTAGTTTTGAAATCCAGAATATCATACAGAAACACTAAATTTATAGTTTTTATAAAAGGGTGGTAGTACCTTTATCACGAATATTCCTTCAAAATTATGTTTGGGATGTGAGCAATTTTGGGCCAATCCACACCTGTTTCTCTCTTGCATCGTTCAAGTAAGCAGGGACATCGAATGATTTCTAGTGTTTGTAAGTTGGTAAGGCGAGTCATTCTTTCTGGCAGCGACTCCAAATAATTGCATCCCTCTATCTTAATATGCTGTAGTGATAGGAAGTTACACATGCGATCTGGCAAAGTCATAATTTCACAAAAAGATACTACGACTTTTTGCAGTGCAGGGAGGCAGTCGAGGTCGTCCATAAACCAATTTTCAAATTCCTCAATATCGTCAAATTCAAGATGCTCGAGAGATGTAAGGTTTCGCATCCACTGGTTTGGCAAATCTTCTATGTCCCAACAGTTGCCTGCTATCTTTAAGTACTTGAGCATGGAAAGAGGAGTGAAGGGGAAGGATGACGCTGTGTTCAGTGTTTCTGTCAATGGCTTCACCGTATAATCACACAATATCAATTGCTTATCGAGGCGTGGAAAGGTAGGCATGCAAGTCAAGTTCGGGCATCCCTCGATTATTAATTCAGAGAGACGAGGAAATGGAGGCAGCAAAAGATGACGTGGATACTCAACATCACTGACATCATCTCCCATCCTCTGCCATCCCCGGAGGTTGGGGCAATAACTTAACTTAAGCCGCTCCAAAGATGGGAAGAATGTTACAGCAGTCGAAGAAACCACTTCAAAACATATGTACTCTAGTACTTCCAATTCGCTTATCTCCAGAGACTTGAGGGATGGGAGACGCTCCAATGGTGGGAGATATCGGCAATTATTACAGTAAGAGAGAGAGATGTAAAAAATATTTGTGACTGAAGAAAGCCAATTAGAAAACCTCACACCTGGATACCCAAGCACGGATAATCTTCTTAGATGTTGATGGGGTCGAAGGTTTTCTAATAGTTGTAAGCTGTCACTATTGTAACAATGACTTCTAGCTCGCCATTTTAATTGCAAGCCCTGAAGGAGTTTCTTGTCTGTCAAATTTACTTCCTGTGATTCCAACGTCACATCTCTTACCAAATCAAGCCACCAAATCACTAAATAGCCTCTTAGGTTATTTAAGTCCTTCAATTCATTCAGTTTGCCAGCTTTCTTTTTCTGGTTATCTCCCACAACGAAGTTTGATAAGTATTGCAATGATGATAATTTCCCCAATCCAGCTGGCACCATGTGATCAAAGGCTTTACAATAATGAATGTCAAGGTGTCTCAGATTGATTAACTTTGTGACAACTTTAGTAGAAAATTCAAGTTGATAACACCTAGTCAATTTCAGTGTTTGTAAGTTAACAAGATTGCTTACGGATTTGGGAAGACTTGCTAGTTCATAACAATCTGATAAGTCAAGGTATCTTAAATGCTTCAATTCACCAATTGAATATGGCAACTTGTTTAAGGAAGAATGGGATAGATTCAAGACTCGTAAGCATTCGAAACTTGAAATAATAGACAATTCTCTCCATTTTGTCCCCCAATGGTTTGACTTCCGCAAAAACAATGTTCGCAACCGACTTGCATCTAATGAATCCAACAAACCGATGGCAGTAGATTCCAATGAGATTTGCAAGGGTCGATTGACAAGTTCTTGTCTCTCACTATCCAAGTAACAATCATCGCCAGCTACTAGCAATGCAAGATCATGCATTAAATCATGCATTTTGAAACAAAATATGTTACCATATTCATCAATTTTTGCATCTTGAAAAAATGACTTCATCAGAAGAGTCTCAACAAATTGATTGCCCACATCTTCCATGTGCTGCTTTTCATGTAAACATTCAAGGTAACCTTGTGCCATCCATAATTGAATCAACTCATTCTTTTTAATCTCCCAATCCTTAGGATATATAGAGCAATAAGCAAAACATTGTCTCAATTGAGGCGACAAATTTTGGTAACTCAATTTTAAAACAGACATAATACTATTTTCGTCTTCTAACAGTTTCCAAAAATCACCTTCTAGAACATTAATCCATTCACTTTCTTTATCTTTACCTTGTAATATGCCTGCCACTGTTCTAATTGCTAGTGGAACTCCTCTACACTTCTTTGTAATTTCTTTACCAATTGATTCTAGTGTATGGTTCATTCCTTCGGTATCATCTCCAAATGCTAAGTTCTTTAACAAACTCCAAGATTGTTCTACAGTCAGTTCTTTCAAAACATATGGAGTGTTTACTCCCATTACATGTGCAACAATTTCACTACGAGTTGTCACTAAAATCCTACTACCTTGAGCACCACACATCAAATAAGTCCTCAATTGAATCCATTTTTCATGACTCTCATTCCAGATATCATCCATGACTAACAAATACCTTTTACCATTTAAATTTTCACGAAGCTTATTTTGCAAGTTGTCTAATGATAACTTGTCTAACAGGCCTAATTCTTGGTCAAAGCTTTCGCTACCAATTAAAGATTCTAATATTTTCTTCACAATAGTTTTGACATCAAAATTATCAGAAACACACACCCACATTCGCTTTTCAAAGGTCCTTTGGACTTCTGCATCATTGTATACCAACTGGGCAATAGCTGTCTTGCCTAAACCACCGATACCAACAATAGCAATCAATGAAACATTTTGATTTCCATGCGGTTGCCTCAACAAGTTTAAAATCTCCCTTTTGCTATCTTCTCTTCCAATGATATTTGATTCTAACACAAAAGAACATGTTTCCCTCCATGGACTCTCAGTTTGCTTACTCACATCAGGTGTTGAGCTTAAATTCAACTTAGCAATATCATCTGCTACATCATTAAAATTCTTTCGTATCTTCTCTATTCTATGAGCCATTTGAAGACGAAAAACAATTCGATTTGAGGGTGAAAGGAAAATGCATACCTCTCTCACTATTGGGTTACGATCATCCAGTTTGAGTTGCAAATCTTCGGTAGCAATGTCATCAAACAAGTCATCTGCAGCATGAAGCACATCTTTGAGCCTTCTTATCCAGAGTTTTACAGCATGGTCTTGCTCTTGTTTCTTCTCAGCATCAAGGAGCACAGCTTTGATGGATTCAATTTTATTCTTAAGCCATTCTAACTCATCCATGACACCATAAATTCGTCCAAATTCACGGATGGCAAATGGAGACAACATATTAATGAGGCTTCCAGCAAATGGAATTAGCTCAGCCATCCTTCAAATGATTAAGAAAGAAAGTAGAAGGCAGACTGAAAAAAGAGGAAAATGGAGATCAATTTAGAAAGTTGGTGACTTTGTGATGGGCAATGAAAGGTGAAAAAACATGGTTATATATAACATGAAGGAAGGGAAAGTTGCTATCTTGGTGGATGCAAAACATACCGTGGAATATCCTGTTACTGAGGTGGGTTTTCCTTTATTTTTGTCGGAATTGATTGGTTTTGATTGAGAATCCAAAGAATGAAGCATCGGAATGGGGAATCTTTGACAGGATTCCTCCGTTATCAATCATATCTATTTGCTTAATTAGTTTTCATATTCTATTGCAACAAACTGTGCAGGCGGCAAGCCTATATGCCTGAGAAGAAAAATTCTGGAGCCAATACACCCAAAATTAGTAAGTTAGGAATAAATAAGATAAGGTTAAATTAAAATTTTGTCCATATGGTTTTCACTTATTTTTAATTTAATTTTTAGATTTTTTTCTTTAAATTACTCTTTATACTTACAAACATTTTTAAGATTGTCTATATTAATAATTTTCATTATAACGCTGCCATAATATCACCAATTGATTAATTTAGTAAATATTTCTTTATTTAGTACGTACTTATTTAGATTATTATTTTTCTGTAAAATGACCACTATGTGCTTCTACATTCTAGTGCTTCTATATGTATTCATTTTTGCTGACTAAGTACTCATTTGTTAAGTAAGTATATTTTTATATGTTTTTTCGGTCTTTGTAAAATAATTAGTAGTAATTAAATTTATAGTGTTATAACATAAATTTGATAGAATAGATTATTTTGAAAATGTTTATAAATATAAAGACTGATTTAAAAAAATTTATAAAAACTAAATTAAAAATGATTCAAAACTATAAGTATTAAAGTTTTAATTTAACCATAAAATCAATCAATTGATATTAATATATAATGATATAATAATATATAAAAAGAAGATACATGGCCTAAAATTCTACCATGTGTCACTCCTAGTTAGTAAAGTATATTCTAATTTTTTGTCATATATCAAATAGTTCTTATTTGTAGGACATGTATTATTTTTTTTTAATACGGCATTGAAAGTAAACTCCTTTAAAAAAATAAAAATAGTATTAAAAATCACATAAGCAAAGATAGAACAAAAAATACAAATAAAAAGAAAAAAAAGAAAGATGAAAACTAAACTAATAAAAAAAATTACATAAACCTTTTTTTTAGTTTTATAAGATTTTGTCACACATTATAGTTTTGAGACTATACTTACTTAAGGTACAAGAGTTTTCTTTCCTCACAAATGCATGTTCGGTTGAGTTCTAAATTGATTATCGCTTAACTTACTCATTTTGAGTTACATGAACTTAAATTAAATTAATTCATACGTAAGTTTTAGTAAAAATAATTTATTGAAATATTTTTATATAAAATTATTGGATTAAATTATGCATTTGAAAGACAAATATTTTGTTTATATTATAAATATTTTTTAGACATATAAGTTGTTTTATAACATTTTATATTTAAATTCTTGAGTATTTATATTAGAGTGAAATTCTTTAATAAAATTGTTATATATTTTTTAACTAAATTTATAAATATTATGTTTCTTATTAATTATTATATATATTTTATTTAATAAAATTATTTTTATTTAAATTAAATTTTATTTTTATCATTTAATTCGTAATTTATTTATACATCGTGTAAGTGTAAAATCTAGTAAACATAGACATACAAAACATACTTCAATTAGGAAAAAATAAAATAAACATTGAAAGCAAGAAACATTCAACTAGGTATCCACCCAAAACCATTTTTTTGTTTTCGTTAACTTATTTTTTCCTTGTTATGATAATCGGGTTATATAACTTTTCTCATTAAATATATTTTTTATATGACCTCTCTAAAAATAATTAGTTTATATAGTTTCAGATAATTTTAATTTTTGATTTTATAGTTTTTTTATTTTTATATTAATTTTTTGTGTTTATTTATTTATTTTATTGAAATTTTTATGTTTATTCATTTGGATGTTTTATCAACGTATTATTAAGAGTATACCAAATTGGCTTCTAATGTCAAATTATACTAACAAAATAATCTTAAATTGATAGATATTATAATAACAAATAAAAAGAAAGCTTACTAAAAATTGAAATAGTCAATAACAATAAAATCAAATGATATTCAATGCATTTAAATACCATATCATTTTATAATATATACATTTAATTTACACAATTTAAGTAAAATAAATAAAATAACACATTAGTTAAATCAATCAATTGACATATGACTTTTTAAATTCTTTAATCTTATTCTCTTTCACAAATCTAATATATTTCAATATGACACAAAATTATAGTTTGCTCATTACATATACTTCATCAATATTCTCGTTAAGGTTAATTTCTTCCATTATTTGATTACAAAATCATCTCAATTCTTGTAAATAATTTTACTCAAATCATCAATGTAACCTAAATGTTATATGATACTGATTTTCAATTGGATTTAAATAATTTTACTAAATAAACTTTATTATAAATATAAACTTTTTAATTGATTTTACATGTCTTTTTTGTAAAGTTTTTATTTCATATATGTAAATATTAATATATTTTCATATAAAGTTTTTAATGTCAAGAAATATAAATATAAAATATTTAAATATTATATATTATATATATGAGCAAATTTTTTAAAAAAACTTAATAATTTCTTAGTTTCCTCATAATAAATTATATTTAATTAATTTTATTATATTTTTGTGTAAATTTTTCACTCACATGTGATGTATATATTGAAATTTTTTAAATAATATAGAATATATATATATATATAGTAATTTAAAAATATAATTAATTAATATAGAGTGACAATACATATATAGCAAAGATAGTATCTAACACTTGCAAAAATTTTGAAATTTTAAGATCAACTCTTAAAACAATTGATAACGATGTCAATTAAAGATGAGTAAGAATTTTTTAATTTTTTTGAATATGAATTAATATATATGTCAATGTAATTAATATGTGATTATAAATTTTTATATTTATATATGTATATAATAAATTTAATTTAGACATGATAATACATGTGTATATTATCAGATGATATGTAGTAAAAATTTAGTTATTTTATTTATCACGTGTTAACAAATCAATTTATTAACTTATTATTAACTTGGAAGATACATAATAACTTTTTAAATTATGTATTTTTTTTTATATTATATTGTTAATTATATTGATTGACCAGAAGTCTGATATAGAATACTCTACAAATAAAAACCACGTGTATAGTAATTAAATCCTATACTGTAGCTTGTTCTTAAAATTAGTAGACAGAGACTCTTGTTGAGCGTTTTTGCCTAAATATATGATATAATTGTTGAAGTTATTTTCTTGGGAACCTGCTGAAATGCTTACTCTCTTGGGAACTCAGTAATAGGGTGGGAAGTAAGTAATGGTGCAGAATTTGTGCGAAGCTCAGAAGGAAGCTATACAGTAATTATCCCGAAGGCTAGAAAGGTTGCTTCATCAGAAAAACCAGTGCTTTGAAACAGTTTTAAAATTGGTGAACATGGGAAAGTTGTTCTCACCATTGACAATCTAAGCTCCAAGAAGAAGAAGCTCTTGTACCGCTTGAAGGACCAAGCCTTCCCCATCTGACTAAGAATATCATTATATGTGTGCAAGCGGGAAGAAGAGCAATACCTAAATTGGTTGCTTACGTTTTTGCATTCAGTTTTACCACTATTCCATACTAGGATTTGAGTCTTATTGAGTGAAGCTCACTTATAGTGAGAACAATGACCTTGCTCAATCGATAAAATTAAGGAATGTCCTCTATCAAGTGGCATAAGAAAGGTCAACTCTAAACAACAAAAAGTATTAGGAAGTTTTTTCTCATGGCTGAGATGACCTTCTTACTCTTCTCTTTCAAATGATACCTACATAATTTCTCCTCATATAAATAAGTCATTGTAACTTTATGGTAAGAATCTTTTTCCTCATATTTCACCTACCAAAACTCTAGCTTACTTAAGTATTTTAATGTCTTTTTTGTAAATACCTAACTCACTTGTTCTAACACTCAAGGGAGCTGCTACACTAAAATTCAAGCAATATAAGGTGCTCACTACTGCCTTGAAGTTCAATACATAACAATCACCAAGATGCCAAAGCTACAAAAAGATGAAGAAAAATGCTAGAAAGCTAGAATTTTTGACATAATGAAGTAACATGCTTATTGAATATTAGATGAGTGAGTGATCCTTAATAATGACCTTACACAAAGGACAAAAAAAATGTCTTCTGTCAAGGGACATACAGAAGGTCAATTCCAAATAAAAAATGTATTAAGAAGTTTCCTTTTACAGTTAAGATGATTTTTTTACCTCTCTCTTTCAAATAATACCTATATAACTTCTTCTCATATAAATAGACAACTATAACCTTATGGCAAGTATCTTTTTTCTCATACTTCACCAACTAAAATCTTAACTTATTTGAGCGTTGGAATATCTTTACAATTACTTAATCCCCTATTCCAATACTCAAAAGAATTACTGAATTGAAGTGTTCACTACTACCTTGATGTTTAGTACAGAACAATGACCAAGATGTCAAAGCTACAAAAGATGAACTGTCCTGCTTCTCATACGAATATAAAAAGTGTTTTTTTATTACCTTTTAATTTTAATCATTATTATGTGTTTAATCATAATATTATTTATTGTTGTTACTTTTGAAGATAAATAATCCAGGTCCATTTTTTGCAAATCAGGGTATCTTTTGATTTGTTGTTAGTTCACATTAGGGACAACATGAAGGAGTCTATCATGGACTTTGGGTCCATGGATGGACACTTTATTTTTTTTATTTGACAGTATTTATACATAGATTTAAGTATATGTAAAAATTTTAGTTAAAATTTATAAATTTTTTGTACATATAATTATTCATATAAAAAGAATAATCTAACTAAATTTTTGTGCTAATTTAAGTATTACTAATTAAAATTTATCTTTTAATCTGAGTTATTGATTTATTTTATCAATAAATCAATGACTCAAAAACTATATTCCATCTATGGACCTCTTTTGTAGAGGTCCGTATTAGAATTTTCTGAAGAACATATATATTGCTCCATTTGTATGTTATAATAATTATAAATATCATGTATATTTTGGTGGTCCATCTCTCTATCTTTGTCACCAAAAAGAGGTTCATATTAGAATTTTCTAAAAAACATATATATTGCTCCATTTGTATGTTATAATAATTATAAATATCATGTATATTTTGGTGGTCCATCTCTCTATCTTTGTCACCATCTGTACTCGGGAGGCTTCTATCATGCACTCAATTTACTCTTTTTTTATTTGATAGTATCTATATATAAATTTAAGTGTATATAAAATTTATTAATTAAAATTTGTAAGTTTTTTATATGTACAATTATTCGCAAGAAAAAGAGTAATTTGGTTAAATTTTTATATAAATCTAAGGGTTCGTTTGAATAAGCAAAATTGAAAATATAAAATTTTAATTTTAATTTCAATTCTTTTGTAATTTAATTAATCTCTAATTTTAAATTTTATATTTGAGGTTGTCAAAAAATTAAGATAAGAAATTATAATTCTAAATTCAATTATAACTTTTTGGTTTTAAAATATGATTTAAAATATTAAAAAATTATTTACAAAATTAAAATTAATAAAAATATTCATACAATAATATTTTTATAATATAATAGTCATTTTTTTCATAAAGAAAATTTTCATGAATTTTTTTAGAAAAAAATAAATAGCTATTATAATAATTTTTATATAAATATAAAAATAATTTTTTATATAAATATAGAATCTTAATAAATATGATTATTCATAAATAAATGTAGAGAGAGAGTTTAATTTTTAAGTTAAAGAATTAATAATTTTTATGGTATAGGTTAAGAATTAAAAAATACTTAACTTAGTTATTTTTCAATTTTATGAAATTAGTTTATGGAATTACAATTCTAATTCTAAATAACATTCTAAATATAAAAATTGAAATTAAAAGGACTAATTCTAATTTCAAGTTTTAATTCTATACTCAATTCTAGAAGCCAAATAAACACTAAGTATTATTAATTAAAATCTATTAAAATTTAATCTTTTAATCTTAAATATTAAATTATTTTAATAATAAATTAATAACCAAAAAGATTATGGTCTGTCCATTACCCACCTTTTGAGTGATCCATATTATACTTTCCCTGTACTCAAGCTCGAAATGTGTTTGAGAGCTTTCATGATCTGTGTTCCCACGTGAGAAAAAAGGTTATATGAATATCCATTATGATGATGCTATCATACTCAACAAGTTTGGGTCTATAAACTTTATTTAATAGTATTTATATATATATCTGAATGTTTATAAAAATTATTAATTAAAATTTATAAATTTCTTATAATTATAGTTATTTATTAAAAAATGTGATTTAATTAAATTTATATACAAATCAGAATATTATTAATTAAAATATATAAAAATTTAATCTTTTAACAAATAAATCAATAGCCAAAATATCAATGGTGCATCCATTGGGTCCTTATAAGACTTTCCCCATCTATCATTGCTACGGACTTTTATATGGGCTCTTTTTCAATGCTCTTAAAGATTGTTGGAGCATGGATAATCCATGTTAAAATAGTCATTAATTTATTAATAAAAAAATAAAAAGGTTAAGATCTTTTACCTGTAACTTATTTAAGAGGTCATGTTGAAAAAGAAAAAGAAAATTATAACATTGTGTTGTTAAAATCATTTAATTGCATAAAAGTCCTATTTGTATGATTCCTAAAAGTGAAAAGGTTTTGCCTCTCCCACCTAAGAAAGATGCCATCGCCGCTGAGAACACTGGCGAGTGGCGACTAACTAAAGTGAAAGCTTTTGTTCTTTCTTTGTCGTCTCTCTCTGTCACTCACCTTACCAAAACCACCATTGGCATACAATGTTGAGGGCGAGTTTTTACTCTGGTGCTTTAGGGAGTTGGGTTGTGGACTGAGAAAGGGGAAAAGATTTAGAACTTTAAAAGGGAAGGAAGGCAACGGTTACAACAGGTAAATTTTTCATATATTTTTTTGATTTGCATGTTCATTAGCATTCAGCCATTGTGATGGAAGCAAGAAATTTTGTTCAGATTCATGTTTCATTGTCGTTGGTTAAATATGTTGCACGATTTGGCTTTGAAATGTGCCTCTATCTTTTCCCTCATAATAAGGCTCTGACTACAATTTTCTAATTTAAGCTCTAGCGGCTACTGTGAATTCGCTCGTCTATGCTCTCTCTTTGTTCAACTCTGCCTCTCTTCGGTCAACTCTGGTTTTGCTTCTTTTTTTTGGGGGGGGGGGGTGTTAAGCAAACGGGCCGAAGCCCAAAAACAAAAAGGGAAAAGGAAACAAAGACAAAAGGTTACAAGGATGGGGGGTCACAGAGACCCCAACCAAATCAGCAAAAAGAAAGGAGTTGAGCTCTTCAGGAGATTTGTCCTATATCGTGGTGCCTAACTCACTACTGAGGCTTATATTGGCCATTTTATCAGCATAGAATTTGCCTTGGTATGCACAAAAGTAACCTCCCACTGCTTGGCCTTGCAATGTATATAAGTTGGATAATGTTTTTCGTATAATTAAAATATATATATTATATTTATATTATAGATTTATGTGAGAGAGATATTAAATTAAATTATATATTATTATAATTTTTTGAAGAATATAAAATAAGTTTGTATGAGAGAATTAAATAAAAATTAAAATATTTTAATTAGACGAATAACATTACATATATAAGTATAAGGCTTCAAATATAATAAACATTTTTTACCTGACAAAATAAATATAAAATGCATTACTTCAACAATAACCAGTTATTCACGGTAAATTTACTGGTACATTGATGCTCAAAACATATTTAATAGCATTGTAGAATTCTCCCTTTTATATGGAGGATTTTGCCATGTACCAGGTTAACTTTGGATGCATTGGTGCACCACGTTCCGTACTTGCAGTACGAATTTTGGTTATTTTGACCAGTTATCGTAATTTAGTTAAAAGGCCAATTAGTATTTATTATTTAATCCCTTAAGTGTATTTATTTACAATTTAGTCCTTCAATAAATAAAAATCATCCCACCCACTTCTACTCAGATCCAGCAATCTTTTATCAAGTCTTCTACCTCAAGCGGGTCAACCCGAGGAAGCAAACTGGTCTAGCCATGGATGGCCGGACGGAGCTCCTCAAGCTCACGTTTTTTCAGTGTTTTCTCATATGATTCATGCACAAAACAAAAGGCCATAAAGAATCGACGTAACCCAAGATTAAACTCAGCAATTCAAGGTGTTTTGGACGAGAAATATCACAGGAAACAACTTAGAGCGAGTTCTGCCATGGCCACACAACAGAGCTTGTGTAGCTCACCCCTCACTCATTTCCAAATTTACGATATTCAATTGTCCTTCTCTCCCTCTCTCTATTCATTAATACAAGGGTTTTGTGGCAGTTTCGATTCTCTTGTTTAGAGATGCTTGCATGGTGGGTCTTGGGTTTTCTGGCTTTTGATGGCTGCGGCTTTGCCTCCATGATCCTGGGTCTGTTTGTGAGTTTAGGGTTTCATTAATAAGATTTTCCAAAGTTGTGCACAAACTGTTGCATTCTCCCACAAGTAAATTTGTAACTTATCCAGCAATGTTCCTAGAAACAAACAAAAATGCAAACACTTTGTTACAAAAAAGATGTACAATAAAGACGGACTAATTAAACATGATCAACATTTTTTACTATTTAGATATGTACATATGTATGTATATGTATATACTTGGGGCTGATTGTATCATCAATTTAGAGTCAGACAGCTTAGTCAATATTCTTCTCCAATCTAATACATTTCACCAATTTATTTCAAAAAAGTTTTTGTACCATTAACTATATCACATACAAATATCTGAAGCTCTAAAACATATAAATTGATTATAAAAACATGAAATAGATTGCCAAGTGGACTGACTGCATGTTAAATCATATGACGAACCAAAACGGAACAAAGAGTAGTTGCTCAGATTAAAAAAGCATTAATATTCGATAACTTGTTAGTACTTACTAAATGAAAGAAAAATGTTATGATTAAGAATCTGTAGCGTGTGGAACCAAAGTGTTATTTTCTCTTAGACAACCATTTCACTTACTTTACGAAGTTCATGAAAATAGACCAAGGTATTGCGCCACTAAATCTATTGTCTGCCAAAGTCCTGGCATAAAAAGAATAGTTGCTGTATGAATATGAGATCAAAGCATAAAAGAATTTCATAGTAAAATGACTTACAATAGTTTCAATTTGGGTAATAAAACCATAAACTTGATCAATAATAACTGTTATGGTGCATGTCACTGCATGTTGTAAAACAAAAGAGAATTACATAGAAAGCACAAGGCATCAAAATGATTTACCAATATTATTTAATTTGAATTTAGAATTAACTCACAATTGTTTTAAGTGCATCCAAATAACTAAAATTAAATTTTGTTATTGATCATGATACTCCAATGCAGCTGAGCTTCCTGTTACAGAATCATCAGACTAAGGGGAAAATTTATCATCAGACAAATACTTTCAATTGTAATTATTGATAAATTTAAAAGCATAACTTGCATTCTTTTGTTGAAAATTTTCTTTTAAAGAAGTGTGCGACACGCTACAATTAACTGGGATGAAGCAACACTGTTAAATTCAAGTCATTCTTATAAAAATAATGATGGAAGAAATCGGTGGCCTGTCCATCATTTTAATTTGTTAGTAATTTCAATTGTAAACAGTAGAATAATTAATTTGCAATTATTATATCATGTCACATTGCCTTGACCTCAATCAGTTACATTCCATTAGAGAATTTATATCATAGCAAATTGAGTTTGTGCATGATGATAGAGAACGACTGTAAGTATAAGATCATAACACTAAACCTATTTAGGATATGCCTCCACCAAATTCTAACCAAACCTATGCAAAATGATTATATTCCAGTTCCACCCAAACTTCTTCCTATGTCACCAGCAACTTTACTCATCATCCTCTTCCTTCTGTAGAATAAAAACAAAATGCACATTAAAACATATAATATTAGGATCAATTTAGATGCACCTAACAAAGTACAAAATATACAATTCATGATACAAACCTAACTACTATTCCTCCACATCATTCACTTCAAACTTTGACTTGTTAGAGTATGATAGGTACCAGAAAATTAAGAACAGAAAATTATATTAAGGCCAATGCTTGCCGTTGCATTATATTTTTTATTTTTTGGTACATTTGCAATTGCATTTTAAAGTTAATGGTTTTTTGTAAAAAAAAAGTTAATTTTTTTTTAAGAAAAAGACCGAGACTTGCATTTTAAAATAAAAAATGGGCATTGTTGGTACGGTAGTTAAAAGCACAAAACAAAAATTGCATTTTAAAATGAATGGATTAAAAATCTATGACTTCGATTTTAAAATGAATGGATAAAAAAAAGGACCACATTTTTTTTATAATAAAAAGTTTAGAATAAGGAAGGATTCTTTTATTTCAAAGTCAATACAAAGCACCAACTTTGTCGAAATTTATATTGGAATTATAGATCACTTACTAAAAAGAAATCTCAAAATTTGAACATAAATTATATAAGTCAATAAAGTAAGTCAACTCCTCTTAGCAACTAATTGCATTTTAAAATGAATGGTTAGTTGCGGAAAAAAACAATATAAAGCGAATAGCTAACTTTTAATTTTGTCAGTACGAGAGTAAATAAAGAAAAAACAATTGCATATTGATTTATATAAACACGACTAAGACTTGCATTTTAAAATGAACTAGTTGTAAAAGTAAAAGAAAAAAAAAACACTACTTTTATTAGATTAATCAGTTATGATTAATTTTAAGACCTTTTATTTATGTTGTGTTTGATTCTAAATTTATTTATTTATTTTTTGATAAAAACATGAAATAAAAACTATTAAGTTTGATCCAATTTTAATTTATTTTATAATTCATTACTTTGTATATTTACTTTGAATTACTTTATGTTTAACATGTTGTCAAGATATAGGCTGATTTAACAATCAATTTAAATATTTTTTCTAATGAATTCTAAATACAACAAAATCTACACCAAGTAAACAAAAGCAAAATTATTAAACAATAAAAAATGCAATTTTGAAACAATCAAGACTGCAACAATATAATAAAAAAATACAACTGGATAGCTAATAGCATAAAAAAGTTTCAGCTTGAAGATAAGTTGCACTTAGCAAAACTATAGATAACAAAAGCTTAGCATCATATAATACATAAAAAGAAGGTAAGTGTCTTTATATTCTGACATGTATCATTTTGACATGAAATAATATGTTTAAAAAATAATTATGTAGTAAATACATGATTTTAATAATTGTCATGTGACATCTTATATTGTAATTTAAAAAAAAAGTGTACATATATCACTAGGCTTGTCCACAACCACTCGTCTACCTGTGTGCCTAGCCACCATGACGACGGCTGACGGTCGATTAGCTACAGAGCTACCAGGACGAGATTCAGCCTTTGCGAGTCGTCTTTGTGCAAGGTACGTGCAATTGTGACAACTTTTGGGAATCAACCCTTTCCCGCCACAATCAACTACCAACCTACATGCCCAATCACCCCACCGACGGCCAATTAGTTACCAACTCGTGATTCATTGCTCAACCCTTCGTGTGACTGTTCTGTGAGAGTGTGAAGGTCAAGTTCAGATCTCATATATGGACATCTATGTTTATAGGTCATTTTCCTTTTGTTAATTTGTTAGTTTCTCCTTTTTTAGTTTGGTTTGCCTTCATTGAATCTATATTTGTGGAAAAAATTGGTATGTTCAAAGTGTTGTTAGTAAGGGAAAAAAATTGGAAGTTGCAAAAATTTTATTTTATTTTTTCAATTTTTTACACATTCTAGATTAATGTATGTTAGATTAATGTTCGTTGCTCATTGTAATGCATGCTTTTTTTCACATGTTTAAATTTTTAAAACTTTTTTTGACACATAATGTTAGGTTGATGAAAAAGACATAACTCGACTACCTGACACAAACCAACCTGTTTCTTATCAAGTTAGTTCACTTTAGATTATTCAAATTTTTCTGTCAAAACCGATTCAACTCAACCAGACATCAGTTAATCAGTTTGGACGTCAATTTCCTTAAAACCTGACTCGGGCAGCCCTAGTCAAACCCACCAAAAATAACAAACCTCCTGCTGCCGATTGAAAGTATAAATCCAGACCTGAAGTAGAAGCTCAAAGAAATCATCTCTCTGACCTAATATCCTCGTCATTGTTGCTTCTTCTACACCACGGATAATTGCTTATGAACCATTCAGTTCTCACTTGATTCGTCGAGAGCAGATCACATTATGTCTAATCAACCACACCAAGTATCTAACGTTATCACAGACGGGAATACACTACACCCAAGAGTACATATAATATATAAATGCATCAAATTTAAATAGTACTGAAAAAATTTGGGCAGAACTGAGGAGGTTCAAGTTAGGTAAATCCAAAATTGCAAAAAAGAAACTGCCGAACATAGGGGGAAAAATCAATACTTAAATATAAATCATATGATGTGCCCTCTAAGCTGAATGCTCCTGTTTTATTGGTACAAAGGAAAGAGAAAGGAACTAAGGCCAAACAAAACTCTCACCGGAAGAATAAGCTAGCAGCTGAACACTTAGCCTTGGAAAAGTTTGTTACCATAAGGAGTTTAGAGTTGAGTAATATAGAGTTGCTAACTTATATTGAGGTAGCATTGAATGAGCTTATTCAGGGGCTAACAGAAAACTGATGTATGACAATCTCCATTTTAATGAGGTTGTTAGCAGCTAAGAAATCAAACTCCACCAAGAGCTGACAAAGGCATCTCTTACAATAAGTCAATATCTTAGAGAAGATTTCCCGAAGTTGTGCACAAACAGTTGCATTCTCCCACAAGTAAATTTGTAACTTATCCAGCAATGTTCCTAGAACAAGCACAAACAAAAATGCAAACACTTTGTTACAAAAAAGATGTACAATAAAGACGGACTAAACATGATCAACAGTTTTTGCTATTTAGATATGTACATATGTATGTATACACCTGGGGCTGATTGTATCATCAATTTAGAGTAAGATAGCTTAGTCAATGTTCTTCTCCAATCTAATACAATTCACTATTTTATTTCAAAAAAGTTTTTGTATCATTAACTATATCACATACAAATATATGAAGTTCTAAAACATATAAACTGATTATAAAAACATAACATAGATTGCCAAGTGAACTGGTTGCTTGTTAAATCATATGACGAACCAAAACGGAACAAAGAGTAGTTGCTCAGATTAAAAAAGCAGTAATATTCAATAAGTTGTTACTACTTACGAAACGAAAGAAAAATGTTATGATTATGAATCTGTAGTGAGTGGAACCAAAGTGTTATTTTCTGAGATTTTCCTAGGAGGACACATAAGGCACAACAATTTCACTTACTTTACGAAGTTCATGAAAATAGACCAAGGTATGGCTCCACTAAGTCTATTGTCTGCCAAAGTCCTAGCATAAAAAGAGTAGTTGCTGTATGAATACGAGACCAAAGCATAAAAGAATTTCATAGTGTTCTGAACGGATTCAGAAGGATACCTATGGAAGGTATGGTTTGGTGATTTCTTCCCTTCTGCAGCTGCGATCCACCGTCAAGATCCGGCGGGGGTGGTACCTGCAAAAAAGATTCTGACGCTCAAGTCAGCTCGTGTGTTAAGGTATCTGTTCCTCAATCAAACGTTACCTGTTTAGGTTTACTTAGATTGATCTTTATGGAGCATGATTGGGGTCAGAGCATTCAATGCAGGTATTATTGTAATATAAACGTTATAGTCATTTATTGAAAGGAAAGGTTACGGAATCAGATAGATTTGTATTAGCAGTTACGAAGATCTGTTGATTTCCTGATCCTCATGACTTAGGCATTCCGAGGTCTTGCAGCACTTTCCGGGGTGTTGATGGAGGAGTAAGGTGGTGCGTGTGCGGGTTGACCCTTCTGGGTAGGATCCCGGTCCACGGTCCAGAACAGTTGCCCCCAGCTTGGTGCTTCGACGGGGTAGTCAAGTGCCAAGGTATTCAGCTTCACAAAACGTGACGGGCTACGCCCTGACTTCAAAGCCAGGTTTCGCAATGTTTCGTACCGAGGTCGACGTTCATTGTATTAAAAAGTCGTCGGGGTTGGAGATCGGCAAATCCATACCCCTTGTTCCGAAGTCTGGATCTTGCTGCTTTTTTCGGAGTTTGGATTTTGTTCCTAGACTTCTTGAAACTTGTAGAAATTCGAATTCTTATCTTTGGAAACTGTTGCTTCTGACTTAAATGGGAAATACGGATCCTTTAAAAGAGGATCAGTTTCAATGTTTCCCAGATATCCATTGCTCTCGTAACCAATAGGAAAGGGAGAGCATTTAATGTCGTTGATTTGATTTGTAGGGTCGGTCAAAGCCTCCCGTTCTATAAATACAGAGGGTTCACGCCTGGTACGATCATTCCTTTTTCCTCATAATCTTGCCATCTTCCAGAATGGTTTTGCTGTTCTTACGCCTGTGCTTGTGTCCAGAGGGAATCAGAGAAGTTTTGCCTTCTGTAAAGGCCACCATCTTTCTGCTTTTCCCAAAATATTTAAAGATACCTCTTTTCCTGCCAAAAACCTTGTTTCATTAGGAACTTTTCTTTCCCAGCGTAACGAGGACGGGGACTTTACCTTCCCAGCGTACAAAGGAACGCCCAATTCATACTTCTTCGCTGGGAAGTTCTGTAATCCCTGTGGTGTTGGACGGAGGTAATTGGAGAAATAGAGCCCTTCTTGGTCCTCCTTTTACATAAGCCGGGGGGACCATTGAAATAATTGCTTCCAGGCATCCCAGAATGATCATGAAAAAGTTCATTCCTCGCCCACTCCGTTCAACCGAAGAGGACGCACGTCGGTCTTCTTTTATCCTTGTGAGTGAAACCCATGAGTGGTAATGGCTGAAATTTCCTGAGTCCGCGGCAGTGTTCTGTTCCGGTTATCTTCAGTTTTTTGAAGCCAGTCCACTTTTTCAAGAAGCCTCAACAGGGAAGAGACTGGTGTGCGTTGTAGAGAATCTGGATGTGAAAGTTCACAGCAAGAAAGTTGGCCTCCGGGGTCGTCAGTGCTGTTTTGCCTTTTCATATCCCTTGTTTTCTTTTTTCCTTGTATTGATGTATGACGATGTATGAAATGAAATAAAATCTGATTGAATTGTCAAGCAATTTCTTTGACCATTTTTTATTTGTAGAAATTATATTGTACCGGGGTGAGTCCAATGCTTGCCCTGTATAACATGCCCCCAGCTCTGTACTTTGCCGAGACAGACAAAGTGCAAAGCTTGAGCGACTTAACCGAGGTACTTGTTACCGTGTAGGGATTTACCGAGATATCTGACGAACCAGGGTATACATTGTAGATATTAGGGCTGGTTGGTTCTGCTGAGCGGCCGTCTCCTCAACTGCCATGACAGCGACGTGGGCCACGTGGCTTGCTCTGGTTGAGGAGTCGTGCATAGTGCTTTGCGCGTCATAATGAACATCTTTTCAAATTCATACTGAATGGACAGAAATGCCCCCTAACCGTAGCTGCTATAAATAGGGCTTCGTCCTTCCATTTTTCACTTTTTACTGTGCTTAAAAAATTGGTTGCCTTCGAGGAAATCCGACAAGTTTTCACGGCTGTCAACGGTGGTGCTTGCGTTTTAAAGCTGCTTCAACCAACATTTGTCAAGGTATTATCTTCTTCCAAACACAAACACCATTTTTACCGATTACTTGAATATGCGAACGTCCCTCTGGTGGACTGTTTGCTTTTCTCTTCTGTTTTGGGGATAGCTTTTTGGTCCCCCTTTCTACTGGCGTTGCCTGATGATGCACCTCCCCTATTGCGCCGCGTACGGTGGTCGGGGATGTCCTTCCGAGATTTAAGTCTCGGTGGGTGCAGAGGCCGGTGCGTGGGTGTTAGTTTGCTGGTCGCCCACTGCCATGTTTGGATGTTTTGAACATCTTTGGTTCTGACCCGTGGCCTCTGTGTGTCTTCCAGGAAACTAAATGGCCAGAAGAAGGCAGCCAAGAGGTGAAGCTCCGGCCGCGACCTCGGATCAACAAGCGGAGCAAGAGGTTCGGATTCGCCGAGGTCCTTTGCTGCCTTGTACGTGGGTTGCAGATGATGCCTATGACAGGATATCGCGCTATGAGTCCGGTGCCGAACTAGATAGGCTGAAGGAATACTTGGAGCTAACCGAGGGCGGTAAAAGGGACAACGAGTTCGTGATTTTGTCCCCGGGGAGAGAACGAGTGTGCTGGACCCGTGAAGAGGGTGAGCACTTCATGTATCTCTACGAGGACTTTTTCATGCGGTTTGGGCTACGACTTCCCTTGAATGATTTTCATATTGCTATTCGCCGGACTCTTCATGCTGCCCCCAGTCAAATTCACCCCAACGGTTGGGCAAACATCCTGGCATTCGAAAGAATATGCCGGGTAGTGGGGTTGCGATGCTCTAACGGGCATTCTTTTTCTTCCATACCCGCTATTCAACCCTTGGAGCCTGTGCTTGACAGCAGTCTTGGCTCTCAGTTTGAGCCCGGCAAGGAAGAGCTGTATTCTTGCCGTACTTGGAGAGTTACAAGGACTTCAAAGAAAAATTCTTCAAGTTGAAGGCAGCGATCGGTAGTCGTCCCTTTTGGCTGGGTAATGGTGAGGAGACGGTGTTCAGTCTTTACTGGAATCCGGCGGCATGGAGTATCCCTACTCAGTCGTTCGAGAAGGAGATTAACCAGCTCACCGATGAAGAGGTTGAGTGTGTAAACTTCTTCGACATGTGGGTGGAAAAGGTTGGCAAGATCCGGCCTAAAGATATTTTAGATAGTCCGGATGACGATGAGCTTTGGATTGTACTAGGTAACGTCGGTCGGCCGTGGTATCTATTTAAATGCCCATATTTTAATGTATCTGACTTTTGTTTCTGCTTTGCAGAGAGCTTAGCTGAGATGGTGGGAGGTGACTCTTTGGCTATTCTGGAAGCACTAAGGGCCAGGAACTCCGACGTCCCAATGAGTCCTCCAATAGGGTACATGTCGTCCCCTACGAGCACGGTGCCCGAAGTTCCTTTTGAGATGGTGGAACCCATCAACGTGGATGATTCTCCTGAATCACCTCGGGGACGCAAGAGGGCGGCGTTGGAAGAAGGGCAGTCTAGCGGCCGGAGTAAGAGGATGGCGACAGAAGAAATTTCTGGGCCAATAGAGCTGTTCCGGGAGGAAGCAGATCCCCGGGAATTTATTGACTTGAATTTCCTTGATGAAGAGGCTGTGGATCACTTGGCCCAACGCAGGCCAAAGGAAGCTTTGTTGGCCTTCCAAAACATGGGGATCCAAATTGCTGCCGAGGCTCGGTTCTTAGAGCTCGCCCTCGAGGATCATGAACGAGACTTGGCGAAAAAACTGGCCGCGGCTCAGAGTGGTGAAACCAAAGCTCTGAAGGATCTGGAGGATGCCTCAAAGGCCAAAGAGGAAGCTGTACTTCGGGTAAAGGAGTTAGAAATCGAAGTAGCTGCTTTGAAAGATGCCAAAGAAAGCAAAGGAGGCCACCCCGACCGAGCACAGGCGACGATCGCGCTCCGGCCGAGAGTGACAATTCTCGAGCCAAGTCTCGGTGGTGTGAGGCTAAGATTACCACTCTGCAGGCCGACGTTGACCGGTGATATCGTTGTGCACGAAGATAAAAGAAGATCAATTCAGCAACGCTGTCAGCCAAGTTCAACATTTCAACCCCGGGGTTGCATTGGTTTTGGATGGACTTGACTCCGAAAAGGTGGTTCGGGAGGGATCACTTGTAGCTCCTCGCGTAGCTTCTTCAGACTTGGCCGAAGATTCTAACATCGGTGGACCGGGCTCAGCTGCAAACTAGGGTTTTTGTTTTTGTTTTTGTTTTTGTTTTTCTAAATCCTCCTGCGCGAGGTCTTGCTTTATCTGTACCCCAGTTTTTGTAAACATCAACCCAGACTTTGGGCTTTTGTCAATTATCGTTATTCTTGCTGACCAAGATGTCATATTCTTCGTAAAACTGCTTTAAACCTTGGCTTAGGATCCAATGTCCAGAAGAATCCGGCATTTAAGACCCGTGCCGAAGGTAAGAAACAAGGCCCGGGGTCCTTTTAAGGATACCACCTGACGATGTTTTTAAAAGACTAGTCATTCCCGAGGTCATTTCGTGCTTTTAGTTTGGTGCTAGAATTTTCCAATATAGGATTTTTCTATTGCACGGACTATGTAACACATCTCGGTTGGTACTATGAAGTAATTGAAAAATTAAAGACTGAGTTGAATAAATGGCATAATAGAAGAAAAACACTTACTTTATTGAATATCATAATGAGCATTTCATAACAATTCTGGGCAGATCAAACAAAGTTTAACTAGGAGACTAGGCCTGACAAGGCACTTAGCTGTAGTATTTTCTAAGTTTGTCTGCGTTCCAAAAATTTTTAACCGGCCTCCCTGTCAAAGTCTCTAGGGTATAAGCCCCTTTGCCGGTGCTGATTACTACGCGGTAGGGACCCTCCCAGTTAGGGGCTAGTTTTCCTTGGGAGGTATTCCTTCCACCGACATCGGCTCTGCGGAGTACCAAGTCGCCTGTCTGGAATCTTCTTGGAATGACCTTCAAGTTATACCGGGATGCCGTTCTTTGCTTGATCGCGGCGTCTCGTATGTGGGCAATGCGTCTCCTTTCTTCCAACAGGTCCAAGTCTTCCCTGATTAAACCGGGGTTATCATCCTGAGAGAAGTTTTGAGAACGCCAGCTTGGTTCTCCAATCTCCACCGGGATCATAGCCTCACATCCGAATGTGAGTTTGAAAGGAGTTTCACCCGTGGAGGAGTGGGGAGTAGTTCGGTAGGCCCAAAGGACGTGGTCCAACTACTCGGCCCAGTTTCCTTTTGCTTCGTCTAACCTTCTCTTCAATCCTTGGACTATGATCCGATTTGCCGCTTTGGCCTGTCCGTTTGTCTTGGGGTTCTCAACTGCGCTATAATGATGTTTTATTTTTAACCCAGAAAGTAGTTCTTCGAACCCCTTGTCTTTGAACTGAGTCCTATTATCCGTAACAACTGACTCCGGAATACCGAATCTGGTAATAATGTGACACCTGGTAAATCTCTGAACTCGGGCCGAGGTGATTGTGACTACGGGCTCAGCTTCAATCCACTTGGTAAAGTAATCAACCGCGACAATAAAAAATTTCAACTGCCCGGGAGCCTGAGGGAACGGACCCAGGATGTCCATTTCCCACTAATAAAAGGGCCAGGGTATGGACATCGTGGATAGCTCTTCAGGTGGGGCGTGATAGTGATCTGAATGCCGCTGGCACTTGTCACATATTTGAACATGTGCAAGAGCATCAGCTTCCATCGTCGGCCAGTAGTAACCTGCTCTGAGAGCCTTCAAAGCTAAGGCTTTCCCTCCCAGATGGTATCCACAACTCCCTTCATGGACTTCGGCCAAAACATATTTAGCTTCTTTCGGCGTAAAACACTTGAGGAGGGGTAAGGAAAACCCACGTCGGTAAAGCTGCCCATTATAGATAGTGTACCTGACCGCGGTTCTTTTTAGTCTAGATGCTTCCTTTGTGTCATCAGGGAGGCTGCCGGACTGTAAGTACTTCATCAATGGCGTAGTCCAATCGTGCTCCTCCCCGTCAACCTGGAATATTGCCATGTCGGCGATTGATGGCTGTTGGATGACTTCCTGGATCACAGAGCGGTTATTGCCTGGGCTTTTGGTGCTGGCCAATTTAGAAAAGAGATCGGCCCTTGAATTCTGCTCCCTCGGGATGTGTTCTAGCTGTACCGACTGAAAACTTGAGAGAAGCTGCTTTACTTTCAGCAAATACCTCTGTAAAAGTGGCTCCTTTGCTTGATAATCACCTCGGATCTGCGAAGTTACGAGTTGGGAGTCACTGCATAGTTTAAGTTTGGTGGCTCCCAAGTCCCTGGCCATCGTCAGTCTAGCAATGCAGGCTTCATATTCAGCTTGATTGTTCGAGGTGGGAAACTCGAACCTAAGGGAATTTTCAATGGCGACCCCGTCTGAACTTTCTATTAACACCCCGGCACCACTTCCTTTTGGGTTTGATGACCTATCAACGAATACGGTCCATTGTTTTTCTTCGGCTTTGTTTGTTTCCGAGGTTAATTCAGCTAAAAAATCTGAGAGTGCTTGCGCCTTGATTGCCACTCTGGGTTCGTAGGTGATTCCGAACTCGGAAAGCTCAATGGACCATGCAATCATCCTTCCTGCCAAGTCCGGTTTGTGCAATATCTGTCGGATAGGCTGGTCTGTTCTTACCACCACCGGGTGGCATTGGAAGTATTGTCTCAGCCTTTCCGCGCAACGATGAGTGCGAATGCGACCTTCTCAATCTTCTGATACTGGAGCTCGGGGCCTTGCAATACTTTGCTCACAAAATAGACCGGCTTCTGGACACCCTCGGATTCCCTGACAAGTACTGCACTAACGGCTTCCTCGTGAATGAAGAGGTATAAGTACAGCGTTTCTCCTGGCTCGGGTCTTGTGAGAATTGGGGGGGATGACAAGATATTCTTCAAGGAGACGAACGCATTCTCGCACTCCTGAGTCCATTCAAACCCGGTCCCCTTTTTCAACAATTTGAAAAGTGGGAGGGATTTGTGAGCGGCACCAGCCAAGAAACGTGTAAGAGCCGCGATCCGCCCGTTTAGTTGCTGTACTTCTTTCACATTCCGGGGGTTGTGCGTGTCGAGCACTGCCTTACACTTGTCGGGGTTTGCTTCAATTCCCCGATGTGTCAACATGAACCCAAGAAACTTTCCAGCCTGGACCCCGAATGTACATTTCTCCGGGTTAAGCCTCATATTGTGCTCCCTAAGCTGTTTAAACACCTCTTCTAATTCCGAGGTGTGGGATCCTGACACCGAGGTCTTGACTATCATATTGTCAATGTAGACCTCTAGCATTCTCCCTATCTGATTCTCAAAGACCCTGTTCATCATTCTCTGATATGTAGCTCCGGCATTCTTCAACCCAAAAGGCATTACTCTGTAGCAGTAACTTGCCTTTTCGGTGATGAACGCGGTTTTATCCTCGTCTCCGGGGTACATTGGAATCTGATTGTATCCGAAGTATGCGTCCATGAAAGACAATAGTTAGAAACCGGAGGAACTATCAACCAGCTTGTCCACATTAGGGAGGGGGTATGGATCTTTAGGGCACGCCTTATTCAGGTCGGTGTAGTCCACACACATTCTCCACTTGCTGTTGGACTTTTTAACCAAGATAACGTTGGACAGCCAGGTGGTATATGCAATCTCCCTGATGAATCCGGCGTTCAGGAGCTCTTTTACTTGTCCTTCAATGACTTGCTGCCTTTCTGGGCCAACCTTTCTCTTTTTTTGGGAGACCGGCTTTGCATCTCGTTTAATAGATAAACGATGACAGATGAAAGCGAGGTCAATTCCAGGCATATCAGCAGATGTCCAAGCAAAAAGATCTTTGTTTTCCTGCAGAAGTTTTATCAATTGGGCTTTCTCCTGCTCGTCGAGGTTCGCCCCAATTTTAGTCGTGTGACTAAGTTCATCACCAAGCTGCAACGGGATCAAGTCTCCGTCAAGTTGGGGTCTAGTGCCTCGGATTTCTTCTCGTGCATCCAGTTCGGTCATCAAAATATTTACTTGGTGGGTTAGAATGGGTGTGCGCGCCTTCTTATTTCTGGATGCCCTACTAATTTTCAGACTCTCGTTATAGCATTTGCGGGCTGCAATCTGATCGCTCTTCACCGTGACCACTTTATTATCCCAGTTAAGGAATTTCATGGCTTGGTGGGCGGTGGAGATTACAGCGGCCATGCCGTTCAGTGTAGGACGTCCCAGAATGATGTTGTAGGCCGAGGGACAATCCACTACCAAGAATCTCACCTTCATGGTTCTATATGCGCTGTCATCACCCAAAGTCAGGAAAGTATCGAAGTATCCAACCGGGGTGACCTTCTCACCAGAGAAACCAGTGAGCTCACCTTCATATGGTGTTAATTCAGATAAAGGAAATTCCAGCCTTTCAAAAGCGTCCATAAACATGATATCTGCCGAACTTCCCTGGTCCACAAAAATTTGACGGACCTCGGCGTTGGATATTACTCCGGAGATCACTAGTGGGTCGTCATGATCCCGGATGATGTCGCCGTAGTCCTCCTCAGAGAAAGAGATGGGAGGTGCTCCATTATGTCGGGCGGGTGGTCTCAGTGAAGAACTTGACACACTTAAAACCGCCGTCCGAAGTGCCTTTTTTCGGGAATTATTTGACACTCCTCCTCCAGCAAAACCTCCAACGATAGTATGGATTAACCTATCTTTCCGGTATCCGCCCTCTTGGGCATCCCGGTTTAGTCCTTGTCTGTTCTCCCCATCTCGGCGTGTCAGGGTTCGAGATCTTCTGACAGGACTTCGGTTTCTTCTGACAGGGCTGCGGGTTCTTTGCCGATGTTGGTTTGGACTTCGCCGTGGACTTCGGCTTCGTCTCTAATTCCTTCTTCCTCCGTGGTCTTGGTTACCACGAAAACCACTAATATACTTCTGCAGACGTCCCTCTTTGATCAGGGACTCGATAACATCTCGGAGCTGATGACAATCTTCGATCTCATGGCCATAACTATTGTGCCACCTGCAATGCTTTGAATGATCCCTCTGGGACTGTTTTTTAACAGGTGGTGGCCTTTTGATATCCTGGAACTCGGTTTGAAGGACCTCCTTCAAGATTATCTCTCGAGGGGTGTTCAAAGGAGTATACTCAGAATACTTGGGCCTATATCGCTCACTCTTGGAGGGATCTCGGGGTTGGCCTGAATGGTGATTCTTTTTCTGAATAGGTTCACCTTTCTCAAGGCTTTCTTTTGCCTTGGTAATCTCTTCCAGTTCCACGTACTTATCTGCCCCTAGGTGGAACTCATCCAAACTGGCCGGCTTCTTTTTTGCCAGTGACCGGAAGAAGTCTGAATCAGTCCGTAGACCATTTCTGGCGTAGTGGAGGGCTATCCTGTCATCGAGGTTTTCAATACCCACACAAGCATGACTGAATCTCTTGATGTACTTGCGCAGGGATTCATCACTCTTTTGTCGAATTCCAGAGAGAGAATCAATTGACTTCGGTCATTCCTTGGCAGTAGTGTAATGCAACAAGAAACGCTGTGTGAGGTCCCCCCATCCTGTAATTTTTGTCCGCAAAGTCACGAACCAACGAAGAGCATCCTTCTTCAGGAAAAGCGGGAAAGCACGGCATAGCAGTTCCGGGGTATACCCGTAGAGCTGCATGGACTGGGTGTAAGCATCCAAGTGCTCCTGCGGATCCGTGGTCCCGTCGTAGGGCTCTAAATTACTCGGGGGCTTGAAGTTCCTCGGGACCCTATATGCCATTAAGGCATCGGAGAATTGCTGCTGACGACCGGGGACCTGGTCACTGTTTTCTACGACCACGGCACCGGCATGTTGGGTTTCCCTTTGAACAGCGGCTCGCTCAACTCCCTCATTGCCAGCCTGCGTAAATCTTTCTAAATAGTCCAAACGGCGGCGCTGTTCCTCCAACTGACGCCGTTGGTTGTCTATCAGTGCGGTCTGTTGGCGCAGTAATTCTCGTAGTTCATTTCTCGCCATTCCAGATTGCGAGTTGTCCTCATAATGCGATTGGTCAACATCTAAGTTGGGGGTTCCCAAGCGGGCATGTGCTGGGACCCTTGCACCTCGATTTGCATTATTCTCTTCGGTTGGGGGGTAGACAAGTCTATCTCAGACAGAGACCCTTCGCGAGGGGACTAGGCTTTCAGCTGATGCTGAAGTTTCATGTCCCCCGTTTAGCGTCTCTACCAGTACAGGCCTGCTTCTCACGACAGAGGTTTCGGGTGGTGCGACGGAAGGAGGGTCGCGCTGAACCGCTGGGCCCTGTCCGTGAGCAGGGGCAGCATGGGCAGCACTTCCCCTTCGTTGATTTTGCCTCGTACTCACCATGATGGAAGTGGGAATAATAATTTATCTTCTCCCCACAGTCGGCGCCAAATGTTCTGAACGGATTCAGAAGGATACCTGTGGAAGGTATGGTTTGGTGATTTCTTCCCTTCTGCAGCTGCGATCCACCGTCAAGATCCGGCGGGGGTGGTACCTGCAAAAAGGACTCCGACGCTCAAGTCAGCTCGTGTGTTAAGGTATCTGTTCCTCAATCAAACGTTACCTGTTTAGGTTTACTTAGATTGATCTTTATGGAGCATGATTGGGGTCAGAGCATTCAATGCAGGTATTATTGTAATATGGACGTTATAGTCATTTATTGAGAGGAAAGGTTACGGAATCAGACAGATTTGTATTAGCAGTTACGAAGATCTGTTGATTTCCTGATCCTCATGACTTAGGCATTCCGAGGTCTTGCAGCACTTTCCGGGGTGTTGATGGAGGAGTAAGGTGGAGCGTGTGCCGGGTTGACCCTTCTGGGTAGGATCCCGGTCCACAGTCCAGAACACATAGTAAAAAGACTTACAATAGTTTCAATTTGGGTAATAAAACCATAAACTCAATCAATAATAACTGTTATGGTGCAGCCACTGCATGTTGTAAAACAAGAGAATTACACAGAAAGCACAAGTCATCAAAATGATTTACCAATATTATTTAATTTGAATTTAGAATTAACTCACATTGTTTTAAGTGCATCAAAATAACTAAAATCAAATTTTGTTATTGATCATGATACTCTAATGTAGTTGAGCTTCCTGTTACAGAATGATCAGACTAAAAGAAAAATTTATCATTAGACAAATACTTTCAATTGTAATTACTGGCAAATTTAAAAGCATAAATTGCATTCTTTTGTTGAAAAAATTCTTTTAAAGAAGTGTGCGGCTTACACTACAATTAATTAGGATTAGGCAACACTGTTAAATTGAAGTCATTCTCGTGAAAATAATGATGTAAGAAATCGATCACCTGTCCATCATTTTAATTTGTTAGTAATTTCAATTGTAAACAATAGAATAATTAATTTGCAGTTATTATATTATGTCAAATTGCCTTAACCTCAACCAGTTACATTCCATTAGAGAATTTATATCATCGCAAATTGAGTTTGAGCTTTATGATAGAGAACGACCTTAAGTATAAGATCATAACACTAACCTTATTTAGGATATGCCTCCAGAAAATTCTAACCAAACCTATGCAAAATGATTATATTCCAGTTCCAACCAAACTTCTTCCTATGTCACCAGCAACTTTACTGATCATCCTCTTCCTTCTATAGAACAAAAACAAAGAATGCACATTAAAACATATATATAATATTAGGATCAATTTAGATGCACCTAACAAAGTACAAAATATACAATTCATGATACAAACCTAACTACTATTCCTCCACATCATTCACTTTAATCTTTGACTTCTTAGGGTCTTCTTCATCTAAAGGGTTTCTTCCCTCAACCTAATACATAAAAACCAAGCACAATCATTAATTTAAAAAAAACAAGCTCAATCAATTTTCAGTATTAAATACAGAAAATCTCAGTAAAAGTAGAACAATACAAGCAGCAGAATGGTAGAAAGAGAGAGAGAGAGAGAAAAAGAAAAGTAAGTAACTACCAATCTCTTAACATTGGCCAGGA
The DNA here is from genome assembly GCA_029884595.1 of Ormosia semicastrata. NCBI lineage: Eukaryota > Viridiplantae > Streptophyta > Magnoliopsida > Fabales > Fabaceae > Ormosia > Ormosia semicastrata. Next base: position 19,812,112 of record JAQQTO010000034.1, read on the forward strand.
TAGTTTTGTCATACTCCTCTCGCTTCTGCTTTGCCTTAGCAAAGTTAGGAGTTTTGTCCTGAAAGGCGTTAATCAATCAAATTAAATCGCATGATAATGATGATACAGTTAAAATCAATCATCAATCATTACAGTAGAAGGGAAATCAATTTTCAGAAAAATAAAGAGCAAATTACTCACAATATGATACATTGGTTTCCATTTGCCACCACTAGCTTTAGCAATCAACATGATTTTCACAGTAAATTGTGAATAAGAATTCAAAGTAGCTCTGAAATTTCGGAGAACTAAAAAATGAAGAAAACATAGATCACATAACAGCTTAAATTTGCAGTATAATAGCAAGGCATTTTGCATGCTAGTAAATATTAAAGAAATTCATGCCACATTGAGAGCAAGTAACGTCCTTATAGGAGAGAGATGGAATATCTATAAGTCTTCCAGAAACTTAAACCTTATAGAAGCAACCAATATTATATATTCATTTAGGCTTGCAGTTCAAAACAATTACAGTTACGAGATATTCATCTTAAAATAAATAAAATAATTTGAAAGGTAAAGCACGAGATTAGTTGTACAGCAAATGGAAAGTATAACCAAGGATCATATCCCCCCCTCCCTAAAAAAGAAAAGGAGGTACTCTAGCCAAATATTTTGGGCAATTTAGGCTACGCTTTGATTAACTTTCAATTCCTACAGCAATTACATCAAGCAAAGAAATAAGCAACCAACAGTGAAGGAAGTAAGCATCAATACAAATTTAAGAAAAGGAGAAATAAATCAAAGAGCCAAGCAAATTCCAAGTAACAGAACTAGGAGATCTAAAGCCAATATGTGAGCCCATTAGGATGATTATATAATGATTCATGTGACAGCGAAAGAAAGAAGGTTCTGAGAGCAGTAAAGTGATTCTTCCCATTCCTCGGTTAAAACAGAGGTTTCTGATTTGATTATTTATTGCCCCCACCCCCCCCCAAAAAAAAAAAAAAAAAAAAAGAACTTTTAACCTGTCAATATTCAAACAATGAATCTTCCTATTCTACAACTACAAGTTGAAAATTTATCTTCAATTTAAAATTGAGAAAGCTAAATTAATTGAAGAAAAGTTATAGAGAAAGAACTGCAATTATAATTTTTTCTACTATATTCCAGATTTATAAAGAAGATACGATATTTCACAAAAAAAAAAAAAGATTGAGAGATTTCACAACAACAAAAAGAAGGAATACAAATTATATGAAACTAGCTAAAGAGGGTTTTTTTAGTAAATCAAATAAAGGCAATAACCAAGAACAAAGACATTTAGGGGACAAAAGAAACAAAATAGATAAGAGCTATATAAAGGATTTTCCAGGCCAACGGCAACCAAATGTATTTTCTCTTTCTTTTATTAAGAATGTTTTTGAGGTGAAAATTTGAAGCCATCTAGTTTTAAAATCCAGAATATCATACAGAAACACTAAATTTATAGTTTTTATAAAAGGGTGGTAGTACCTTTATCACAAAGATTCCTTCATTCCAAAATTATGTTTGGGATGTGAGCAATTTTGGGCCAATCCACACCTGTTTCTCTCTTGCATCGTTCAAGTAAGAGAGAACATCCAATGACTTTTAGTGTTTGTAAGTTCGTAAGGTGAGGCATTCCTTCTGGCAGCGACGCCAAATTATGGCAATACTCTATCTCAATATGCTGTAGTGATAGGAAGTTACACATCCAATCTGGCAAAGCCTGAATTTTACAAAATGATACTACGACTTTTCGCAGAGAAGGGAAGCAGCCGAAGTCGTCCATAAACTTCTTTTCAAATTCCTCAAAATTGAGACATTCAAGATGCTCGAGAGATGTAAGGTTTCGCATCCACTGGTTTGGCAAATCTTTTATATCCAGAAAATTGCCTACTATCTTTAAGGACTTGAGCATGGAAAGAGGGGTGAAGTAGAAGGATGACGCTGTGTGCAGTGTTTCTGTCAATGGCTTCACCATACGATGACGCAATATCAATTGCTTAATAAAGCGTGGAAAAGTAGGCATGCAAGTCAACTTCGGGCATCTCTCGATTATTAATTCAGAGAGACAAGGAAATGAAGGCAGCGAGAGATGACGTGGATACTCAACATCACTGACATCATCTCCCATCCTCTGCCATCCCCAAAGATTGGGGCAATTAATTAAATTAAGCCACTCCAAAGATGGGAAGAATGTTACAGCAGTCGAAGAAACCACTTCAAAACATATGTACTCTAGTACTTCCAAATTGCTTATCTCAAGAGACTTGAGGGATGGGAGACGCTCCAATGGTGGGAAATATCGGCAATTACAGCACCAAGAGAGAGAGATGTAAGAAATACTTGTGAGTGAAGAAAGCCAATTAGAAAACCTCACACCTGGATACCCAATCACGGATAATCTTCTTAGATGTTGGTGGGGTCGAAGGTTTTCTAATAGTTGTAAGCTGTCACTGCCGTAATGACTTCCTCCAATATCCCAATTTAATTCCAAGCCCTGAAGGAGTTTTTTGTCTGTCAAATTTACTTCCTGTGATTCCAACGTCACATCTCTTACCAAATCAAGCCTCCAAATCACTAAATAGCCTCTTAGGTTATTTAAGTCCTTCAATTCATTCAGTTTGCTAGCTTTCTTTTTCTGGTTATCTCCCACGACAAAGTTTGATAAGTATTGCAATGATGATAATTTCCCCAATCCAGCTGGCACCATGTGATGAAAGGCTATACAAAAACGAATGTCAAGGTGTCTCAGATTGATTAACTTTGTGACAACATTAGTAGAAAATTCAAGTCGATCACACCAAGTCAATTTCAATGTTTGTAAGTTAACAAGATTGCTTAAAGATTTGGGAAGACTTACTAGTTTCCTACAATATGATAAGTCAAGGTATCTTAAATGCTTCAATTCACCAATTGAATATGGCAACTTGTTTAAGGAAGAACTGGATAGATTCAAGACACGTAAGCATTCGAAACTTGGAATAATAGACAATTTGAAACTTGAAATATTAGTCAATTTTCTCCATTGTGTCTCCGAATTGTTTGACTGCCGCAAAAACAATGTTCGCAACCTACTTGCATCTAATGAATCCAACAAATCGATGGCATTATATTTCATTGAGATTTGCAAGGGTCGATTGACAAGTTCTTGTCTCTCACTGTCCAAGTAACAATCATCGCCAGCTACTAGCAATGCAAGATCATGCATTAAATCATGCATTTTGAAACAAAAAATGTTACCATAGTCATCAATTTTTGCATCTTGAAAAAATGACTTCATTAGAAGAGTCTCAACAAATTGATTGCCCACATCTTCCATGTGCTGTTTTTCATGTAAACATTCAAGGTAACCTTGTGCCATCCATAATTGAATCAACTCATTCTTTTCAATCTCCCAATCCTTAGGATATATAGAGCAATAAGCAAAACATTGTCTCAATTGAGGCGACAAATTTTGGTAACTCAATTTTAAAACAGACATAATACTATTTTCGTCTTCTAACAGTTTCCAAAAATCACCTTCTAGAACATCAATCCATTCACTTTCTTTATCTTTACCTTGTAATACGCCTGCCACTGTTCTAATTGCTAGTGGAACTCCTCTACACTGCTTTGCAATTTCTTTACCAATTGATTCTAGTGTATCGTTCATTCCTTTGGTATCATCTCCAAATGCTAAGTTCTTTAACAAACTCCAAGATTGTTCTATAGTCAGTTCTTTCAAAACATATGGAGTGTTTACTCCCATTACATGTGCAACAATTTCAGTACGAGTTGTCACTAAAATCCTACTACCTTGAGCACCACACATCAAATAAGTCCTCAATTGAGTCCATTTTTCATGACTCTCATTCCAGATATCATCCATTACTAACAAATACCTTTTACCATTTAATTTTTCACGAAGCTTATTTTGCAGGTTGTCTAATGATAACTTGTCTAACAGACCTAATTCTTGGTCAAAGCTTTTGCTACCAATTAATGATTCTAATATTTTCTTCACAATAGTTTTGACATCAAAATTATCAGAAACACACACCCACATTCGCTTTTCAAAGGACCTTTGAACTTCTGCATCATTGTATACCAACTGGGCAATAGCTGTCTTGCCTAAACCACCGATACCAACAATAGCAATCAATGAAACATTTTGATTTCCATGCGGTTGCCTCAACAAGTTTAAAATCTCCCTTTTGCTATCTTCTCTTCCAATGATATCTGATTCTAACACAAAAGAACATGTTTCCCTCCATGGACTCTCAGTTTGATTACTCACATCAAGTGTTGACCTTAAATTCAACTTAGCAATATCATCTGCTACATCATTAAAATTCTTTCGTATCTTCTCTATTCTATGAGCCATTTGAAGACGAAAAACAATTCGATTTGAGGGTGAAAGGAAAATGCATACCTCTCTCACTATTGGGTTACGATAATCCAGTTTGAGTTGCAAATCTTCGGTAGCAATGTCATCAAACAAGTCATCTGCAGCATGAAGCACATCTTTGAGCCTTCTCATCCAGAGTTTTACAGCATGGTCTTGCTCTTGTTTCTTCTCAGCATCAAGGAGCACAGCTTTGATGGATTCAATTTTATTCTTAAGCCATTCTAACTCATCCATGACACCATAAATTCGTCCAAATTCACGGATGGCAAATGGAGACAACATATTAATGAGGCTTCCAGCTAATGGAATTAGCCCAGCCATCCTTCAAATGATTAAGAAAGAAAGTAGGAGGCAGACTGAAGAAAGAGGAAAATGGAGATCAATATAGAAAGTTGTTCACTTTGTGATAGGCAATGCACGGAAGAAAAACATGGGTATTTATGAACCAAGGAAGAGTGGTGCCTCCCCTGGTGGGTGCATGAAAGTGAAGTTTCCTGGAAGTTTCTTGGAACAAGTCTCCGAAGTCAATTTTCTTATCATTTCTCGCCAAAGAAAAGAAGTAATAATCTCTTTCTCTTTATGCTTTAATAAATGTAATAATATAAGTGGAAGAAATACGTGTGTAGAATCAATGGCAGCGATGTACAAAATAAAAATTAAAAATTAATGGCAGCCAGTTAATAAAAAATAATATGGCCAATCCTTGCAATTGCATTTTATTTTTAATTTTTTTGGTACATTTGCAATTGCATTTTAAAGTTAATGGTTTTTAATTAAAAAACAAAAGAAAAACTTAATGTTTTTTTTGTTTTAAAAAAAGATCGAGACTTGCATTTTAAAATAAAAAATGGACACATGTTAAAGTTGTTGTTACGGTAGTTAAAAACGCAAAACAAAAACTCCATTTTAAAATAGATGGATTAAAAATCTATAGCTTTGATTTTAAAATGAAGGGATTAAAAAAAAAGACCAATTGCATTTTTTTTAATAAAAAGTTTAGGATAAGGAGATGTCTTTTTTATTCTAAAGTAAGACAAACTATCGACTTTTAAAAGAATTTATAATAAAATTACAGATCACTTATAATAAAAAAATTTAAAATTCAAACCCAAATTATTCTATAATCATGAGTAAAAGATTGATTAAATAAGTCAACTCATGCTGACAATTAATTGCATTTTAAAATGAATGTCCAATTGAAAAAATATATATAAAATGAAGAGTAATTTTTAAGTTGACATAGTCTATTATAGATATTTAAATTATTATTTAACATTTATAAGAAAATAAAAAATATTATAAAATTATATCAATTATTAATAATACTTTTATATATATTAAATAATAATTTTAATATATAAATGATGATGTGATAGATCATGCACACCTAAAAATTTCTCATAAGGTGAATAGCCAACTTTTAAATTTGTCAGTATGAGAGTAAATAAAGATAAAACAATTATTGCACTTAAAAATGAATTGATTTATATAAACATGACTAACACATGCATTTTAAAATGAACTAGTTGTAAAAGTAAAATAAAAAAATTACTTTTATTAGATTAATCAGTTATGAGTAATTTTAAGACCTTTTATTTATGTTGTGTTAGATTCTAAATTTATTTATTTATTTTTTTGATAAAAACATGAAATAAATTTATTAAGTTTGATCTAATTTTAATTTATTTGACAATTCATTACTTTGTATATTTACTTTGAATTACTTTATGTTTAACATGTTGTTAAGATATAAGTTGATTTAACAATCAATTTAAATGCTTTTTTTTTGTGTACTAATAGTACCCTTTATATCATGCCATGTATATTTCTTGATTACATTTCATGGTAAAAACATAAAATAAAATTAATATGAAATAAAATTCATTACTTTGTATATTTACTTTGAATTGCTTTATGTTTAACATGGTGTTAAGATATAAGTTGATTTAACAATCAATTTGAATCCATTTTTTTGGGTGTACTAATAGTACCCTTTATATCATGCCATGTATATTTTATGATTACATTTCATGGTAAAAACATGAAATAAAATTAATAAGTTTGATTTAATTTTAATTCGTTTAACAATTCATTACTTTGTATATTTAGTTTCTTTTATTTTTGTTTTTGACTAAATATTCCCATAAATATTATTATGAGACTAATTTTTGAACATTGTCACGATTAAAAAGTCTTCAAACATAAATAAATAAATAAATATATATATATATATATAAGGGACATATATAGTGAGAAAAGTTTTTATTGTGAAAAGATGAAAAGAGTAAATTTTGACCATACAACCTTATATAAATAGTCAAGATTAAAAGTTATTTAAAGGTCATGTGAATACTTAAAAAAGTCAAATGTATTTGTGTTTTAATTTTAATCATTCATGTAAGATCCAAATGTCAAGATTCACTCATCTTACCTCTTACAATAAACGCTTACCTAACCAGATACGCTCCCTATATATATATTTTGTGGGTAGGGTTGTATTCCAATTATAAGGCTTGAATATGACTTGTGAGCCTGTAATAGGCTAATTTTTAAGACTTGATCTTATTTTTTTTTAAAGTCTGGTACGACCTGAAAGCCTATTTAAAAACCTATTTTACAATGAGACCTTTAAATATACTAATAGACCTATCTTTAAATAGGTTAATGTGCCTTTATATAGGATAATAGATTTACTTTTAAATAAGACAATATGCATTTACATATGCTAACAGACCTAAACCTTAAAATAGACCAACGGGCCTACTTAAGGCCGATAAACCTTTGTTATAACTTAACACTCACCTTCTGATTTTATAAATGTTAATCACTTTTTTACTCTAATCTTTAGTAGATATGGAACTTGAAAATATACCAAATTACAAAATTATTAGAGGCATATATCTCCAAGTCTCACATCGACCAACTAAAGTAAAAAAGTATTGAGCAACTATAAAAGTATTCATGGCCTTCCTCAAGAATATTGGAGACCAAAGATTTTGTTTGCTATTGCCAGAGCTATTGGTGTTCCTTTGTCCTTGGATGATACTACAATCAACAAAACTCTTGGTTATTATGTGCGTGTTTTGGTGGACGTTGATCTTGCTTGTGATCTGCGGGATCAAGTTCTAGTTGAGAGGCAGGGTTTTGCTTTCTTTGTTGGTATTCAATATGAAAAGTTGTCGTCTTTTCTGCTTCTTCTTGTAGAATTATTGGTCATTCGTTAAACACATGCAATAAAAATAGTAAGAAGGCTCATGGCCAATTACAAGATCTTCAAATTCCAAGAGGAAGTAATATTTACGGGGGCTCAAAAAATCCAAATATGAAATTTATTCCAAAAGATAAGGTTCTAGAAAATCATAATTTTCCTGAAGTTTTGAATAAGAATTCTGCTGAACCTTCTACAGAGGATGTCGTGGTTAATATTCTTGATAAACAAGCTAATGCGGTAATCCATGATGAGAAAGCTTTGGATAATGATGCTGTTGAGGAAGTGAATCCGGTCTCTTTTAAGAATTTTTCTCAGCAAAACTTTAATGCTGATCTTCATGATGCCAATCCTTTGTTAAGATCTGTTAATGACTATAATCATTCTCCTGTTTTAGAAGTTGATGTTAATACTAATCTGGATGCTGCTTTACATAATGACCTTTCTATAAATGGCTCTAACCATGGTTTTTCTATTGTGAATGATATTGATCATGTCTCGGCCACCCTTCCTGTTAATGATAACCATGCTGAAGTTTCAGATAAGGTGGCAAATTTGACTGAGCCAATTCTTTTTGAGACCCCCTTGGTTCATCCTAATCCGAATGTTAACAAGGATTTGAACACGTGAGTAAATTCTTGGGAACAATCAATGATGTAGTTGATTCTATAGAAAATCAAGTTTCCTCCTATGATTCTGGGAACATTGATGAAGGAAATCCAAGTAAATATCTTGCTGAGGTCGATATTTTGTTGGATCCTCAAGGTTTTTCTAAAGTCTTGTCTAAGTCACAGAGAAAGAAACTTAGGAAGAAAAATCTTCAAATACAACAATCTTGTGGTTATGCAACCCGTTCTAGGGGAGGTATTTCTCTTGATGATCAATGTTGAAAATTCTTTATTGGAATCTTAGGGGTCTTGGTAACCCTAATACAAGGACTTTTCTTAAAAGGCTTTGTAGTATGCACAAACCAGATTTTCTTTTTGTGTCAGAACCTCTGGATTACTTCTGATCAGGTTTCTTTTAATTTCTTTAATAGCTTGAATATGAAGTTTTTTCTGAAAATAATAGGGGTGATCTTCCCTCTAATTTGTGGTGTCTTTTGCACCAATTCCTTTTCTCCTACAATTATTGCCCTGTTCAAAGCAACATGTTACTTTTTCAGTTGGTGTTGGTCATCATCTGATTTATATATCAGCAATATATGCTGCTGTTAATTATATTGCCAGGAGAGATCTTTGGTTTGATTTGGAGAGGTTACAACATTCTTTCAAAGCTCCTTGGTGTTTTATAGGAGATTTTAATGCTGTCTTGGGAGCTCATGAGCATAGAGGTAAAAATTTGCCTCTTAGGATTTCTTGTGAGGACTTTAGGATCTGGTCTGATTCTAATCAGCTGATTCATCTTCCTACTCGAGGATCTCCTTACACTTGGTCAAATGGTAGAGTTGGCAGTAACTATACTGAGCGAAGACTAGATAGAGCAATTTGCAATTCTGATTGGATCAATCTCTGGAGTAGTGTTGCTTGCAGCACCTTAACTCGAAGTCAGTCAGATCATTTTCCTATCTTGCTTAAAATGAACATGGTTAACAAGGGGCATGCTTCTTCTTTCAAATTCATGAAAATGTGGTCTAGGCACCCTTTTTGCATTGACATTATTAAAGATGTTTGGAAAACTAAGGTTGTAGGTTGTCCTATGCATATTTTATCCCAGAAATTAAAATTGTTGAAAGCTAAGCTCAAAGATTGGAATAAAAACGTTTTTGGGAATGTCCATGATAATGTCAGCTCTGCCTTATCTAATGTGGATAAAATTCAAGAGTTGATTACTCTTAATGGGGGTTCAGATGAGTTATTAAAACAAGAAACAGAAGCTCAATTGCTGTTGCAGAAGGCTTTATGCTATGAGGAAGATTTCTGGATGGAGAAGTCTAGATTTGATTGGCATTTGCAAGGTGATAGGAACACTGAATTTTTCCATAGATATGCTAAAATCAGGTCAGTTACAAAGCAAATCTCTGTTTTGAAAGAGGGTGATCAGGTTTTGGACAATTCTGATGATATTGAGTAGCATATTTTGGCTTATTATAAGGATTTGTTTGCTTCTGGGAGTGCTTGTCAACCTAATGATCTTATTCAAAGTGTCATTCCTCCTTTGGTTACTCTTCAAGATAATGTTATGCTTACTAATCTTCCCTCTTTGGAAGAAGTTAAAGCTGCTGTTTTTTCTTTAAATGGCAACAGTGCTCCTGGTCCTGATGGATTCGGTGGTTTTTTCTTTCACCAATATTGGGATATAATTGCTCAAGATGTTCACAATTCGGTTCTTCAATTTTTTCAAGAAGGCTGGATACTTCCAAATCTGAACTCTAATGTTGTCATCTTGATTCCTAAAGTCTCTGAGGCTGATAGGATTGATCAATATAGACCTATTACATTAGCTAACTTTCAGTTCAAGATTATAACAAAGGTGTTGGCTGATAGGCTAGCTACTGTTGCCTCTAGGATTATTTCTAAAAACCAAAGAGGATTTGTTAAAGGAAGGCAAATTTCAGATTGTATTTGCACTGCTTCTGAAGCCTTTAATTTAATTGATAAAAAATCTTTTGGTGGACAAGTTGCTATAAAGATTGATATTAAAAAAGCTTTTGATACCTTAGATTGGAATTTCCTTATTCAAGTGCTTCATGCTTTTGGCTTTGATGACAAGTTCTGTAATTGGATTAATCAAATCTTACATTCTGCTAAACTCTCTATTTCAATTAATGGCAAGGCTGTTGGTTTCTTCAATTGTAAGAGAGGGGTTAAACAAGGTGATCCCTTATCTCCGATTCTGTTTTGTCTGGCTGAGGAAGTGTTAAGTAGAGGTATAACAAAGCTGGTCATGGATGGTCAGCTTCACTGTCTGGTCCCAGAGGTGTTGTGATGCCTAGTCATATATTATATGCGGATGATGTTCGGTTTTTCGCAGAGCTACTAAAAGGAGTCTTCTTAATTTAATGAATCTGCTCAAGTATTATAAGCAGGCTTCTGGTCAGGTTGTTAACAATGAAAAGTCCAAATTCTTTCTGGGTTCATCTTCCAAATCAGATAGGATTTCTTCAATCCTTGGTTTCAATGCTGGTTGTCTTCCCTTCAATTATCTTGGGTTGCCCTTATTTAAGGGGAAGCCCAAACGTGCTCACTTAATGCCTATTGCTGACAAAATTAAAAGTAAACTTTCCTCTTGGAAAGGATCTTTGCTGTCCTTAATGGGGAGAATTTTACTGGTTAAGTCAATCATTCATGGTATGCTATTTTATAGTTTCTGGATATATGCTTGGCCTGCTAATCTCATTAAAATGATGGATGGTTGGATTCGAAATTTTGTTTGGTCGAGATATAAATAACAGGAAGTTGGTTACTGTTGCTTGGAGCAAAGTTTGTAAACCTGTGTTGGAGGGAGGTCTTGGCATAAGATCCATTAAATCTATCAATATTGCAGGCATGCTTAAATTGGGTTGGGATTTTCTTTCTTCTACTGAGCAATGGAACACTCTTTTAAAAGCTAGAGCTTTCAGGAATAATAAACCCGTTAATTATCACATTTCTTCTTCGATCTGGTCTGGTATTAAGCCATTTATTCATATCATTCAAGATCATTCGTTGTGGCAGCTTGGTAATGGGGCTAATATTAATTTTTGGACTGATCCATGGTTATCTAGTCCAGTTGTGGAAATCATTGGGGTTCCTGTTGATTTGCATTGCTCTTTGAAATCAAAAGTTAAGGATTTCATTGTCAATGGCAGGTGGTCAATTCCTAGTGAGCTGATTACCAACTTTCCAGTTCTGAAATCTGAAATTCAGCAGATTATAATTCCTTTTTAATCTTGTCATGATTCTCTGATCTGGACTAAAACCGATTCTGGTAATTTGAGTTTTAAAGATGCTTACTCTTTTCAAAATCCCATTGAGCACGTTGTTCCTTGGGCTAAGCTCATATGGAGTAAATGTATTCCTCCCTCTAAATCTTTTTTGCTATGGAGAATTATTCATGACAAAATGCCAACTGATGACAAGCTCTGGTCTAAAGGGTGTACTGTTGTCTCTGTTTGCTGTCTCTGTGGTCATGCAGCTGAGACCACTCAGCATCTATTTCTTGAGTGCATTTTTGCAAAGCATATTTGGAATTGGTTTGGCAACATTATTGATATGCATGTGGACTGTTCCAGTTTTTTTTCTATCCTTTCTTTGTGTAGCAGAGGATGGAGCTCTCAGGCTCAAGATGTTGTCCTTGCTGCCATCATTTTCATTCTTTGGGCTATTTGGTTTTGCCGAAACAGAGCTAGATTCCACAACAAACTTTTTTCTGTGCAATCAGCCATTGGTTTAATTGTGGCTAATGTTTCTTTATCTGGTAACTCAAGTGATGGCAGCTTATTTTCTTCAACAACAGAATTAAGGATTCTCCAAGCCTTTAAGGTTACTTCTCATAAGAAAAAAATGCCCGTTATTAAGGAAGTTTTTTGGTTTCCTCCTTCCAGCTTTGTGATCAAATGCAATGTTGATGGTGCTGCCAAAGGGTGTCCTGGTCCAAATTTGTGGTGGTATTTTTAGAGATAGTAGAGCGGATACCCTTGGTCGTTTTGTTTCTAATCTTGGTACCAAAACCGCACTTTTTTTTGTGAATTATCGCTGACTATTCTAGCTATTGAGATAGCTCACAAAAACCGTTGGTTTAATCTTTGGCTTGAATGTGACTCTCTTTTGGTTGTTTTTGCCTTCAGCAATATAAATATTGTTCCTTGGCAACTACAAAACAGATGGAAGAATTGTTTATTCTTATCCAAGCAAATGAGATTCTCTTGCTCTCACATTTTCAGAGAAGGGAATGCTTGTGCAGACAAACTTGCTTGTCATGGCTCTTCTATTTCTGGTTTTCTTTGGTGGAACTCAATCCCTTCTTTCATTGTAGAAGATTTCGCTAAAAATAGGTACTGTGTTGCTAGCTATAGATTTACAAATTTGTAATTCCTTCATGGGTTTGGTTTATGCCCCCCCATGTTTTTCCTTGTTTTCTTTTTTCCTTATTAATAAATTTTTGGTTTGCTGCAAATGATTTATATTGGCAGGGGTGCCAACTTAGTTGGGATGCCTGCCTTTATAGTGATGCCTTTGCAAACCATTTGCAAAAAAAAAAAAAAAACTATAAAAGTAGGAGGTGAGAGTTAACTTATTATTTTCATTCTAATAAATATATTATATTCAATATATTAATAAATATGTTATTTCTATTCTAACTTACTAACTTAAGTTTTAGTTATTAATTTTTATTAAAATTTAATTAAAAATATATTAATATATTATAAGAAATTAATAATTATAGATTATATTTTATAATTATTATAATAATATATATTATATTATATAATTAAATGTTTTAAGAGACATCTGTCAAGTTTAAAAGGTGCCTATTAGATTATTCGAGGCCATTGATATTTTTAATTAAATAGTCTTTTAAAAAAATTTTGACTTAACTTGTTTAGTAAATAAGTTAAGTTATGTTAAGTTTCAAGCATATCAGACCACATATTTCTAACGAATAATTTGATCTATTTTCACTCCTAATTGTGAGTGAGGTAATAATAATTTACAATAATTTCCAAAATTTTGCTTGGGTTCTATCAGTATCCTGTTTTCATTGTTATTTCTTTGTGAGATTAATATTGCTGTGCCAAGGCAAAGGAAAAAGTTAAGAAAAGATAAATCCTTTTCAATGGATAAAATTCTTTAAAGTACATTTGTTTTTAAAATAAATAAATAAATTGTATTTATTATTAGTTTGATACAATATACTAAAAAAAAAATTTGGGTCATTTTACCATACTCCATCTAATCAACAGAGTATGGGTGCTCTTTGCGGTTTCATGTGTTGATCTGGTTGCAGACTACATTATTGGTTCATATTTGTGACGTGCTACCTGTGCTACTAGTAATGAATGTCAGGAATTATAGAAAATCTTGTTTTTTTTTTACCTGACCCAAATTTACAAACCTATCCCTTGAATTTAGGATACCATATCCATGGAGGTCCAGTCTCGCACCGCCCAACCCCACCTCCTCGCCACCGAGCGCCACTGCAAGCAAAAGTCTCACGATCTCCATCATTGATCTGCTGACTAAGACAACGACGACGTTTCATCACCCTGCCAGAACGGCACCACCACTGACGACAGCTCCGATCACGTCCCCTAGCTAGATGAATTGCAGAAATTCTGCGTCGCCGAGCTCCGACAAGAGGTCCACGGCTACCATGTCATCCTGTAAGTCTCTCTATTCCTTTCTCTCTCTTCTTTGAAATTTCAAATATTTTATTATTTTATTAATTTATTTTTCTTTTAGGTTTTAGATCTAATTTTATTTTATTTTTTGTTCTTTCTTTTTCAAAGTCATTGTTGTTGAAGACTTGAAGATGAAGAGGTTGGAGGGAGAGAGAGAATGACGAGAAAGAATACGAGAAATCAGATCTAGTGGTTTCTAGCAAGCAACGGCTGGAAAATGACAACATGAGTCTTAGGAGCAGCCGAAAAACCATTCTCTTGTCTGAGGTCAAAGGAGGCCAAGGTGAAGTTCTACCCAACGCAGTGCTTGCCAAGGATGAGAGTGGCCAATATAAGACTATTCTGGATCCTATTATTAGCTCCTTATTAGCTCTTGCATACTCTGATGGTGATGCTTCTGGTTATCACTTATCACCAATGTTTGAGTTGCTATCTGAATTGGTATTATGACTTGAGCAGAATGACTTTCAAGTCTTTTAACATGCTCCAAATAATAAAATTCAAAAACAATAAAGGTACTAATTTACTGGTAATATGGGTCAAAAGCAAAGAGTACCCATTACTCTGTTGACCAAACAGAGTATGGTAAAATGAGCTCTTTTTTGGGACCATTAACTAAAATTCAAAAACAATAAAGGTACTAATTTACTGGTAATATGGGTCAAAAGCGAAGAGTATCCATTACTCTGTTGACCAAACAGAGTATGGTAAAATGACCTTTTTTTGGGGCCATTAACTAATTTGATGGTCTCTCTAGATGAGCCTTTTCCCTCTAGATTTGAGGCACATTGTTCTAACTAAACTTGTAATTTTTGTAGTTTTGGGCCATTAACTAATTACACTTGTTGACCCTAACAACAAAAGCATAAAGCAAAAAAATTGTAACTCAATGACCAACAACATAAGTTTTAAGATGATAGGGAGAAAAAAGAGACGAGCAAGAACTTCTAACTGTATAATTCTTTTTTCTTACCTCTCTGCTAGAGCAATACAACAGCTGCTGAACTCCTCCATCGCTACAAATCCCATAGATAAGCACAGTGAAAGCTACATCATCCTTGCAAGGTTGATTCTAGATCTCCATCCTTGCAACATCCATCAATTAGTGTAGTGAAAGTGATCTTGTCACGCTTCAAACAAACCACTTGCACTCATCTCATTCGTGAGCTTCCTAGCCTTCTATAAATCTGGAACCTTACAAAGGCCATTGATATATTAACACATTGTATGTAACCTATGAAGCACCGACATACTATTGTTGAGGCGTGTCTGCGTGTCGGACACATGTTTATGTCAAACACTTGAGGACACTCGTACGACACACGTGTCCTGCGTGTCAGAATGTGTCTGATTAAAAAAATTATTTTTTTCAATTTGGACACGTCTCAGATACGCTTGGATACGTCTTGGACACATTTGGAAAAGTCTATGATACGACTTGACATGATTCATTAATATATTTTTTAAATAGTTTTCATGATTAACGTTCAATTAGTAAACTCATAACCTACCCAAGCCCAAACACATAACTAATGTCCCAAGTCATTATTTTCACACATCAGTATTTTAAGTTTTATCTTTTCATACATCATTATTAGACTTTTAAGTTTTATCCTTTCACACATCACTATTTTCATCTGCTCTTTTTACCTTTGTTCGTACCAAATCGTTCACTTCGTCGTCACTGAAACTTGCTTCATACCAATATTCCCTCTAGTTAATTTTTTTATGCACATGTACTCATTCATGGTTAGTTCTATTAGGAGAAGTTAGTTTAAAAGATTTTTTAGAATATATCAATAAAAATTATGCTCCATATTTTTTAGGAGGGACTTATTAGGTAACAAATATTAATACATATGACACATATTAAAATATTATAAATCTTTAAGTTTATAGAAATGATATTAATGAATTATGAATTTTTTACTTAAATTTTGTAATTATATATATATGCCGTGTCGTATAATTTTTGAATTTGATGTGTCTCTGTGTCCGTGTCGTGTCCCTTGTCCATGTCTGTGTCTGTGTTTCATAGTACGTAACCAAGTCAAGTTTAATACCTATAGCCAGCATTATCTGAAATTTTTCTAAGGCTAAATCAACTTTCCCATCTTTGCACCACCATCAATTAAAGTGGTGAAACTAACACCATTGGAGACCAAGCCTCTCTTGCACATTTCATCAAATAAAAGGTTTGCCTCATCGAACCTTCTCTCTTTACACAATCCATTGATCAAAACACTAAAAGTGAAAACATCAGGACAAATTCTCTTTTACATTCCCCTCTTGACAATTTCATCTAACAACAAGTGGGCATTTCTAATATCACTTGTTTTACAGCATTTATGCATCAAAGCACACAAATTGTAAACTTTTAGAGGGTAACCACAATCTAGGACCCCCAAATAAAACGCCCAGGAATACACGTGATTAGGATTACGACTACAAGATTAACTCAACTTATCGGTTTATTAAGAACTAGGGCTAGGAGGTAATTCCCAAACATGGAATAAAGTGCCTTGAGTAAGGCTAATATTGTCTAGAGCATCAACACATTGATTGAAGACATGTTTGATATCTACCTGCCAATTTCACTTCTTCATGCCTTTCAACCATTTTTTTGGTTGTCAAATTGCCTATCCCTTAGACAGTGATTAGATTTATGGGTTTCTAGTTAAAGATTTCTGTTTCTGTAATTAAAAACTTAATAAATGTCTTTTTAGATCATTTATATCATTTCAATTTGAAAGCACCTAAAGAAAATGATGTACCAAGCATATGTGATGTTTTTCAATTTTATTTTATTTTATTTACCAAAGATAGATAATTCATTACTGGGATAGAAAGGGAAGTAAAGTCCCAAGAACAAAGTATCGGCCATATGCCCAAAATTAACTTCCAACAAGCCTGGAAGTAAATTGATGGAAAGATGAAAAACATGTGGTGTAATTTAGATAGAGATCATACAAGATCTCTTGCCTTCTATGTTATTAGACTCTAAGCTACATTTCTTAACTAATCGTTCCTGAAAGGCAGCCTCTGCTTTTTGTGATATGTTATTCAGCTCATTGACCATAGTGCACATGATTTAGGGCACAAAGTGTTGTCTTCAGGAACTTTGTCAGTAGCTAAGAAGATAGTGCTCCTGACTTGGTCCATTGAGGCATTCAGAAGGTTGCTTAACCCATGACTTAGATTTCTCAATTCTTCATGCATTCCTGACTCTAGCTATGCTTTGTCGTCCTTATCGTCTTCTTCATCTTTGTCACTTGCATAGGAATCCAAAGGTTAATTGCTTGAGGACGCCATAACAGGTGGATGAGATAGTGTCAACGATAGGTGCACAGAGAGCAAGGATTTAGGGTAACCAATCAATAAGATCACTAGGGGTGGATTGGGTTGTAGATCAAGTTGGTCACGAAGGTTGGGACTTGGTTACAGGTGTTGAGAAGAATGCGTTAAGGATAGGGTGGAGGGCCAAAGTTTATGGTTATCACATAATAGTTATAGATCTGGTCTGTTGGGTTCTAGAAAATAGGGCCAGTGAAGAGAGCAACAAGGCAGATAGGTGGTTTCAGTTCCATCGGGATCGATGGGGTTGGTTGGTCGTAAGGGTCGGAAGGGGCTGAGGTTGCGGGCTGGTTGAAGGTGTTTGAGAGGTGGAAGACGCACTGTCGGTATCAAGAACGTAGATCTGCTTAGCTACATCAAGGTTGTTGGGCAGTTGTAGGGGATCAAGATTATAGATTTAGGTCGTTCACGCCGAGGTTACCGAGGTAGGGGACGCGACCACCATTCTACAAGGTGGCTAGCAAAGAGGAGGTAAGGGAAATGTAGGAGATGATGAACAAGGAGGCCAACATGGTCAGACTCAATAGCCACTATGCATCGTTCGATGAGCACTGGATGTTGGAGTGGAGTCCAAAGAACATAGGATCGAAGTTGGGAGAATGGACGAACCGAGATTGGGGAAGGACAAGAGCATCAGAGAGAGTCCAGGAAGAAGGGGATGTCAGATGCGGAAGGGAGCTACTAAAAGTGGATGGGAGCAGCCACAAGCTGATAGGTTACTGTCATAGGAGATGTAATACTAGGAAAACCTTAATAGAGCCATCTTAGCAGAGGTTAGTTAGTTATGTTTTACATCAAGTTTTGGATGTTTTTCAACTGGCTTCAACTTTTAATTAACGAATGCATCAAATATTCAAAAGATTTTATGGATGATTTAATGCTAATATGATTAATTTATTACAAACCTTGGCTTATTGATTGGAAAATATTAATTTGTCTATTAATTTTTCTTTTCCTATATTATAAAGTTCTTTTACACCTTTTCTAAGTTGACTTATTTCTTGACCAAAAAACTATTATGTTTATTATTATTATTTTTAGAAAAGATAACATTAAATATATATGTGTACCGGATATGAATTGTTTAAAAAAAATTGGTTCTAATTAATAATTATAGTTTCATTGGAAATCATGGTAGATAAGAGAAAATTGTAAAAATTTATAAACTGAAATTTTATTAAATGTGGAAAAGTGTATACACCACTTATATAGAATAACAAAAGTAACTAATTAGTAATCAACTTACTGACTCAATAAATCTGTCTAACTAACGCAAACTACACTATAACCAGACTCTAATTATGTTAGTAAGTTTCTAACAATGCTAATCACACACTTAGACTAGTGTTATTAATGGCGGATGACAGTTCATGGAGGAAAGCCAAAAATCTGCCATACAAATATGGCAGATGGCATTGCAGCCCATGGCAGAAGCTATGACGGCTATATTAAAAAAATAAAAAATATACAAAAAACTACTAAAAAAAACTAATAACATATATCAAGAACAATAAAATTAGAAATATATTCTAAGAAATAAAATTCACCAAAAGTACAATTGTTATATATAATTTGAACAATATAGGATTTACTTGGGGCATTGTCATATGTGTATATGTTATGCTATGTTTTTCTTGAATTTGACTTTGATTATGACATTATGTTACTTATAATAATCAAAGTCATATTCAAAGCATAATTAAACTACCCAAGTCATAAGTCAAAAGAAACATAACATAAGGTTTAGGTCACTAAAAACTAAAAAGTAGAAAGTACTAGTAGCAAGTAACAACAAAATGGCAAATTGACACAAATCTAGAATCTATTCCTCCTCCTCCTCAATGTAGTCATCATTCTCATTGTCTTCTAGTGTGGCATATCCCTATTCTTCTCCTTCTGATTCCTCAAAATCAATTTCTTCCAAATTTTCTTCTAATTCCTTAAGATTGTCTTCAAATTCTATTTCTTCATCTTCAACCACCACCTCTTTTCCTTTTTGAGGTTGAAGTTGCTGCTATTGGACCTTTCGTTCAAGCTCTTGCAACTGTTGCACCACTTGAGTTTTGCTTTCTTTTTTTTTATTTCCATCCTAGTATTTGTTGTAGGCCCTCCAACCCCTGAAGCCTTATAAACAATTTCCTAATCTAGAGTATCATCGCCTCCAAATACTAACTCATTCCCAACATCATTTTCATCATCTATCTCTCCAATCAGCCACTCATTACACTCATCAATGTCATTAAGTGAGATTGAGTCAATCTCATCCCTAAGATTGTAACGTTGATGGAGTGCTTGATTGTATTTCACATACACTACGTTATGTAATCTTTGACGCTAAAGCCTATTTCTCTTCTTTGTATGAATCTGCACATTAACATAATGAAATAAAAAATTTAATTGTAACTACTAACTACATAATAAAGTACTAGGCTAGAATGCTAGACAAAAGTGAAAAAATGACAATTTTATGCTCAAAGACACTCCAGTTACGCTCGCAACCAGATGCACTGCATGTCAAGCCCAAAATCTTAATGGCCAATTGTTGCACATGTGGAGCTGATTGTCCATACATACACCACCATTGAGCTACAAAGTACAAAGACATAAATTATAAGCTTAGGGCTTAAAATTGCAGGAGTTAGAAGAATTTATATGACTACAAGTCTAGTGCTTATTCTTAGTTTCTTACCTGGTGCAAGGGTCTTCCTATGTGATATTGCAAAAGGATCTCCAAAGAGGTCAGTAACATGCTTGTAACTTGGTAGCTCAAGTAAGATTTTTGGTTGCACCTTTAGGCTTGGTACCAACCTTCTAATGTAGTCATACAAGTCATTTGTGACCTCCAAATCGAACTCAATTAAAGGATTTTCATAGAAGAACACTGGGTTCAAGAAGTGAGCAGCTGCGTGTAATGGGCGATGAAGTTGGCATCTCCATCTATCATCAATGATGGCAAATACATCTTTGTATTTGCTTTCATTATTTTTGAATGACTTCATGATAGCTTCCATTACTTTGTCCATTGCTTCGTAAACATAGCACATGCATGGTTTTCTCTCACTATCAACAAGCCTAAGAACTCGAACAAGAAAAGCCATAATTTTGAGAGTATAAACCACATGGTTCCAAAAAGAAGGTCTTAAAACAAATTTAGTTGCCTTCTTCCCTTTGGCATCCTTAGATAACTTGTTACTTATCCATTCATCTAAGGTGAACATTCTTCTAAGGTTGGACTTTTTTTTATGAATCTTTTCCAATGAAAGAAAGGATGTAGCAAAACGTGCAACTGCGTGCCTTACTAATTCTCTATTATTTGTGAAGTTTCTCAACATGTTTAGGGTACTTAAATGGCTATAGATGAAGCCAGCAAGTGTGATTGTCCTTTGGATTGTCTTCTTTACTAGAGGAAGCTTCCCAATGTCTTCTAACATTAAATCTATAAAATTGATAGCACAAGGTGTCCAAAAAAGATGTTTTCTCTTTTCTTCCAATATCTTGCTGGCTAAAACATAATTATTTTCATTATCAATTATGATTTGAACCTTATGAACACCTAATTTTATCCGGACTTAAAAAAATATAAACCAAAAAAAAAAAAAAATTAATTAATTATTTACATTCTTGATTAAATTCTCTATTTGTCTTAATTGATTTATCACTTTATCTGATTCTGAATGTAAAAAATAATAATAATTAGATAATAATAAAAATAAAAAATAATTTTAAAAAAGGATAGAACAAAAATATTGTGCTTAATCTTAGTTTAAAAAAAATTTGTAATGAAAAAGGCACATTTAAGTTTAGTGAAAAAACATCCAATCAAGATCCATTGATTTGATGTGTGGCTAATCGCTATGCAGATGACAAGGTGTGCAAAGTGTGGCAGATTTTTGCTATGGACAGATGATAAAGATAAGCACATAAAAAAGTTATCTCTTATGATAAAAAAAGAATAAAAAGTTTTTATTTTCCACAAACACATGCTCTGGTTGAAAAAAAGTTTTTTTGTTTATTTTTTCTAGAGCTACGAACTTAGCAAGAAGCCAAGCAAGAGCAAATAATTTACTCACTCTCACTCACTCGGTGACACATTTATCTTTACACCATACTGTCCATTTATTTTTTTTGTACAAAGCTGCACACTTAAAAGAAAAAAAAAAGAAATTTTTTTATAGCTTTTCACACGTGATTTGTCAAAAAATTATCAGAGAAATATGCGGAAGCCAAAGGCTCGAGAGAAGACAAATGAAAAATCTGCATACAGGTAAAAGTGACAATTACATAAAAAAAATCTCTTTCTACCTACAAAAAAAGATTGGGGCTCTGAATTGAGAGAAGAGATTTTTGAGGGAGAATTGAAGAGAAAAAAAAAGCTTTTGAGAAGTTTAGGAGGACATTGGAAGTGTGAGAGAAAAGGGGACGATGAGAGGTTAGTGTTTGAGTTGCAATCAAATACAGGGCGATTTCTATGATACACCTTCATTTTAAGGGTGTATCATGCGCTTGATTATAATAGCGGTAGATATATCAATAAAGAAAGGTAACGGCCACGATTGATGACCGGCAACGCATACAATACCTGTTGAATGAGAGTTATGAAATAGTTGATTAATTGAGTAATTTTAAGTTTGATTTTCTTGTCACCGTGGTGAAATTTGGTCTGAAGAAAATGAACCATTTGCTTGGTGGTGCTGCTGAAGCGCAAACGAAAGAAAATTTTGTCGACCACTTTGTTAATGACGAGGTATTTAGGGTTGAAGGGAAGGAGATAGTTGGGGATGGGATTGAAGTCGAAGTGAAGAGAAAGAGGAAGAGGAAGCACGGTTGCAGCGAAGAAGAAATTGCGTAAGGCTTGACAAAGGAACAGGATTTGGCTCTGTAAAAGTGTATTTTGCTACTTGGTGGTGCTGGTGAAGCATGAACAGGCGAATACGATACCCCAAAAAGAGAAAGCAGGACTGATTGTATACTTCAATTCTTCATATCCATAAATTATTGCCCAATAACCTAGGTATGTTCCAATTCATAAAGCCATACATTCTAATTCATAGTGAAGTCAATTCACGACTCGCCTCTGGAGGAATCATGCTCCTTCTGCTCAAATCTTCTTCGTTTCTTTATCTACGTTGATGCCTTACTGCTTCCGGTGCGCTACCATCTCTTCCTTCCACCAATCTTCGTCCTGTAAGTTAGGGTTTTCAGATTTATGCTTTGCTACCTTTTTTGTTCACACTTACAACCTCCAATTTTGATTCAATTTTTTTTTATGTTTTGATCCATATAAAACAGAATATCGCAATTTCTCTATAGTTTCGTTTCTACAACTCACGAAATCAAAACAAACTGACGCCAAGATTTCTTTGTTGGCTGATAATTTGCGTGAAATATTGGCCAAGAGACTATGCTCCTTTCTTAAACCTCTCCCCAAAACCTAAAATTTCCAGGTTATTTTACTGTTCATTATATTATTTCCTTGTGTTACTGGTTTCTTTTTTGTTTTCCTTGTGTATTTGGATATTTGTTTGTTGAAAGGTGAAACCTTCCTCACCCAGCTGCTTCAAATTCTATAATTTTTTTGAGTTCTATGATTCTATTAGAGTTCTTATGCAATATTAAAGAATGACAATCTATTTGAGACACACTTTGTACTTGGTGGTGGTCGTGGATTGAAAGAGGGCATCCTTGTTAATCATAGTAATGATAGCAAGATCTTCTCTTTAGGATTAGAATATTAAATTAATTATTAAATTTTGCTCTAACTGCTGGTTATTAAATCCCTCTCCAGCTGACCCTTTTATTTGTGCACTACGTCATGTAAATTGCTTGCAGATGACAAATTTACAAAATTGCTAGTGTTTATTATACTTTTAAATGCTCTTGTTTATTACTTCATTATGTGCATTGTTTCCTTTCTTCCATTCCTTGTGTTATGTCATGTATGTCTCCCATGTTTTCAGTCGTATGTATTCCCTCATGGAGAGTAACATCCTATGTCTTTCTCCTCCAGGCAGTTTTCCTTGCACACTTGGGGGATTCTGATGTGGCTGTTGCATCAGCTCATAGCTCCTTAAAATCCATGTCTGTAAATTCTCCCAGCACTGAGCTTGCTGCAAGGCATTACTTTCTTCTGGAAGATCCACCAGATGATAAGGAACCAACTAGTTCTGAGAGGTATATGATATTATGTGGAGATTATTCATTTTGGCAATTCCATAACTAGTCCAATTGTTGTTGATGAGGGACTTACAATGTTGTGTCTGGATGGATCATAGGGATTCTGAAAGAGAGAGAGAGACCGGGATGACAAAAATATAAAACAGGATAAATCAAAGTTAAATGATAAAGCTTTATCAAAGGATGACAATGACAAGAAAATTGAAGATAATGCTTTAGAAGTTAAGAGACAGCTGGTTTCTCCAGATGATAAAGTCTCGAAAAAACCAATTGCTTTAAAGGAGCAAGCAATGGTTAATCATGAGGAGGTTGGGTTTGATAATTGTAATGATTCCAGCAATTCAAAGTTACCCAATGATCAATCACCAAGCATCGTACATGATCCAGATGGTTCAACACCCAAGGCTAAAATTCTACCTAGTTCTGAGGAGTTAGGAGAGGGAACTTTGGTTAAAGAACCTTACCAGCCTATAGAAGAACTAAAGGATGGACATGTGGTGTCTGATGCCCTTATCTCAAAAAATAATGACCTTCAAAAGTCAATTAAATCCAATCTAGCTGGAGAGCATCGACAACGTGTAGAGACACCATAAGATACTGATCTGGTTTATGATTCTATGCCCTCGGATAAGAGCAAGCCTCAAAAATTGCTATCTACAAATCCAGTTGGCAAATATCTAGAAACAACTGATTCAGTAATGGATGTTGATATGGTTTGTAATTCGTTGCCATCAGAGAAGAACAAATATCAGCCACGAGTTACATCAATTTTATCCCAACTGACTAGGACAGAAAAGGATGTAGATATGGTGTCTTCTTCTGTGCCCTTGGATAAGAATGAACTTCCACATCCAAATAAATCAAATTCTGGTGCTGAAAATGGATATAGCATAGTTCTCTCTCTTTCTCTCTCTATCACACACACACACACACACACACACACACACACACAAAAGAAAAAAAAGGAATGTGGTTATTCATGAAAGGGGTAAATATTAAAGAACTTATACACGTTGCTGTCCTAATATTCCATTTATTAATTAAGATTATAGTCACAATGCTGGATACAAAGGAAGAAGTATGTTTAACATTTATAGGACAACATGTAAGTGAATAATGTGAAGTGGAAGCTTTATAGAGGATGCAACTATGTGTTAATATAATAGCATATCATTAGGTTAGATTGCTTCTCTACTTTTCCATTCTCTTGAATAACACAAACTTGCAGGCACTGAAGGACTGTTTTTGTCCCGAAAATATCAAGTGTGGCAATTGTAGGTGAAGTGACACCTAGTTTAAATTTTCAGTATTTTCATAAGGGTCACATTAGAGGTCTCCAATCTCACTCAGGAAAGCTTACTTTTCCATATATATCTTTTTGTCACTTATATAATGCATTGTGTTTGAAGTGGACAACTTGCATTATGCAGTAGATAGTAATTTCGTTAGCATAGTAGCCTCTTGTGGTAAGTTTAAGCACCCAGTACTTCAATATTGTTCTAGTCTTGTAAATATTCTTAAGGAATGTTAGGTATGACATGATGATTTGATTGTGGCTTCTGGCCATTTTAGTTTTGTTGAATATTTGGCCCTAACGTCCTATTAGTGGCTGTATCCAGATGCACTGATAGTTTTGGCACATGAGACATCAATTTGTCTTCTTTGTTTTATGAAGATTATTATTATTATAATAATCACAAGAAAATGTATTATTTTCATTTTGTTTTCTTTTGTCTTGCACGTTCATTAATTTGGTGTAGGTATATGGGAGAAAAGATGTTCGAATGAAAGATTGTTCAACGGCAAGATGTTGGATGAAGCCATGAAGGGATTGAGTGAATTTTTTTCGTTGTTCCATATTTGATATGTGTACTAGCTGAGTGGTCACTATTGCTTGTGCTATATAAGTAGATCAGCCGCCTTATGTTAAGGTATTGAAGATTGTATGCGACTAATTAGTGAATGAAATAAATTGAATAGATATTTGTTGGATATACTGTAATAGTTGATTTTATTGATGGGCCAAATTCTGACAAAATTAAACAGCATAAGGAAATAACTTGTGACCTTATGTAGAGATTAAAAGTCTTTTGGGTCAGGAATGGTGTTTATTTTTTGTTTATCATCATGGTCAGCAAAGTTTATAGGGCCAATTTGCGTAAAAAATGCGAAATGGATGTGCATGGTTGGAGTTGGTTTGCAAAACCATGATATTTGCCTTCTTTTATTATGAACGATCGATTATATAATTTTCAGTTGATCATTTGTTGTTGATGGGGCTTGGTATATTGGGGGTGTAGAAGTCCATGAGAAAGAAGTGTTGAACTGAGTTGTTATATTTAATAATTTTACATATAATATTTGTATCAGCAGAATATTTTTCATGTTAAAATATCTACAAATTTGTTTCTTAGAAATCAAATTTGAAATAATGAATATGAATTCATGCCAATAAAGCAACACTTGAGATAGCCAGCAGACAGCTAGTTATCGTCATTTCAACCTATGTTAACGATTTTGTAATAAATACCACATGACTATATTTTCCCAATATCTAAGAAGCTGTCATTGCTTAATACATGGAAAAAATTCAACTTTAAAACTGAATGTGGGACAATTAAGACATTTAAGATTTGTCAAATTAAATTCCTCTACATTGAATTCTGCTAAATGTCCAACCTCTACATGTTTATTGTTAAACCTATTAGTCATCGTGAATCAAAAGTAAAAATAATGTCACAATAAACATGAACTAATGTAAAAAATAATGTTGTATGTTGTTAATGTCGTAAGGAAGCTTCCCAATTAAAGCTGCTAGTAAATACATTAAGTTAACATCCTAATAAATAGTTACAATTGAGAATAATAACTAAAAAACACTCTCCAAAATAGCAAGCCAAGCAACTGGTGAGTTATTCCATGAAGTAAGTGATATCCTGCTACACAGGAAGACAGTTAAACAAAGTTAGAATAAGAATGAGCAAAAGAATTTGTAAGGACACATTAAAAATTTTAATTTAAAAACACACAAATGAATAAGGGTGCTAAAAAGGTATAGTTATAAGTCATTGCAATTAAGTCTACTGCATAAGATAGAAAGCATGTAATAATAGCATTATTAAAGAGGTGGGTTACAAATATGGTTTAAGGAAAAAAATAGAAAGCATAGTAAAAGCAATTAATAAACGGAATGCAAATTAAATATTCGAATGCAATAAGGAGAAATAATGATACAATTGAATTAAATTAAGCATTGTTAAAAAAAATAGCTAACTGTAGGGTTAGTATACTTGACAAACTATAAATGATGCTTTTTCAGGGAGAGTCAACTGACTGCACACAATCATAGTCATTGAGTGAATTCCTCGAATTTCCCCTCCTGGTTCAAAACCGATTCGTCCGTCTCCAATTCAATGCCTTTTTTTTCATGAAACTAGATTCGAAAACGTCACGGATGACGTTTCTTTAATTTTTCTTTTCTTTTTTTTCTATTAAATAATTGAGTTCGAATATTGGTTCATTTTTATATTTTTGAGAGAAGTGGTCTTCATGAAACCAGGCCTGAATATTTGCTTTAAAATATTGGTTTGAGTCCAAAATCATTAGAACTCTGATTTCCTCTTCCACAAAGCTCGCATGCATTTTGCAAAGCCCAATAGACAAAGTCAATACTTGGTAATATTAGAATTAGAGTAACACACATACACATACTAGAATTTAAGCAATTGAATTGAAGGTACAGTTCTACTTCCAAACTATCAAGTCAATTCATCTTGAGGAATCGCTATCTTGAACTTGTTCCAATAAGTATGTCCCAATTGCAGGGAATGTCCCAATGAGTATGAAAATGCAAAATCTAGTAGCAGCAGCAAATTTGGAAGAGGCAAGGCAAGTATTCTAACTTCATATCAATATTTAACTTTATGTTGTGTAAGAAGAAAAACAAGTAACAATATAAAGCAGAGGGAACCTGTAATTGGATACTACAAACTGCCCAAACCATTAAAAATATAGCTTGAAACCAGTTCAGAACTAGTTAACTGATTTTTTTATATGGAACCAGTTCATAAACCATTAAAAATAAACTAGTAAATCCAGAAATCTAAACCAGTTCATATTTCCCTCATCAAATAACAAAGTCAAGTTCTCTCCATTTTCATATCTATCAATCAAAGAATGGTCAAATATATCGATATGAAACATAAATCGTTTGTTTTCATGTTTAGAATGGAAAGTAAAAGATATTAGAAAGGCAAAAAAAAAAAAAAAAATTACCAGATTACAATGCCATCAGTTGAACCTGTAGGAATGATCCCAAATCTAAACCATTCATGGGGAACAGGAAACTGAGGATCCTTATCTTCTGAACCTTTAAAAGCCACATAATAATCAACATTAGTTTGTTATTGTTTTTATCCTTTTTTTTCTTTTTAATTGTGGCTGTGTTTCTATAAAGTAAACCAGAGAACGTAAAGATGGAAAAGAGGTGGCGGTTGGAAAAACTAACATTTCACGTTAGTTACTTTGGAAAAACTAAAATATTTACAACAATCATTTTCGCCATCTTGTAATTTCAAGAGATATCCATAAGAGAAGAAATACAAGAAATTATGTAAATGAATGAGCCAGCTACCAATCATGAGTAAAAAACATTATGTAAATTTAGATTCATAAACATATGAAAACCATGATGAGGAATTTAGATTCATAACATGAATGTGTATAATGTTCATGTAAATTGCAATATTGTGCAAAACATTATAATTACAATATCACTAGCAGCATCAATGGTATTCTAAAAATATATTTCTTTCTTGTATTTACCCATTATATCACGACATTCACTTTCTAAGTCATATCATATTCCTTCACAATCAACTTGTTGAGAAAATTGACAAATGACCAAAAGGTCGAGAAAAACAAAAAAAAAAAAATATTATGCAAGTTGCACAAGATAGTTTGCTAATGAAGGGAAGGAGAAGAAAAACAAGTGAGAGTATAAAGTAGAGGGAACCTATAATTGGATACTACAAACTGCCCAAACCATTAAAAATATAGCTTGAAACCAGTTCAAAACTAGTGAACTGGTTTTTTTATATGGAATCAGTTCATAAACCATTAAAAATAAACTAGTAAATCAGTTCATACTCTAAAAATATAGAAAAAATTTTCCCCAAAAGGCAACTAAATTGTCAGAATAACACAGAACCGTGAGTACATGTAGTTAATCATGCACGTAAAATAAAAGCAACTTTCGTATGTGAAATGAACAGCAAGTTTAGTAAGCTAGCCAACAAAAGCAATAAAGGCATTTTCAGATAGCATGTGAATAATTTCTGGGTAATACTTTGCATTTTAAGAGATAGCATGAATAATTTCTGGGTAATAAAAACAAGGGAATGTTTCTTTCTTGGACTTCATGTAATGCCATAGCTCTTCATCACTTTGAAAAATACATATTTTCATTTGATCTACAGCTGTTAAGAACAATGAAATAGCAGTGGAAAATCTGGCCCCCTCTTTTTTTTCCCCAAAACCAAACAATAATTGATTTTATAAGCAAAAGGGAACATTGAAAAGCACAGCCCATGAAAACGGATTATATACAGGAAAGTTAGCACCTTATTCCATGATTGTGAGCACCACTGCTAAATTACATAAAATATAGTAACCGCAAAGCAACCTATCTCTGAATAATTTGACATCCAATGGACACACACATATAATAAGACCAACTAACATTGAATGCTATGTATATGAAAAGGCATAGTAAAATAGGCAAATTCTTCCAAAGTTGCCTATGGTATCTGATCCTTGTATACCACACAAAACAAGGAAAATAAATAAAATGTCTTCTGCAAGAAAAAACACAAGTTATACATACCAGTTATATTTTTGTCTCTTGGAACATCAATTCCACTAAAAAATATACGTAAAGGTGGCCTACATACATAAACAAGCTTAATAATCAGCATGACTCATTCAACATGAATAATCATCTAATTCCAAAAATGGAAGAAAAATTAGGAGAAAAGGATAGTATGGCAAAACCACATAAAGAGCACAAAATACTTATATATATAAAGGGAAAATAGTACTAGACATGAAGAGTTTGACACAATCATGTTATATATTTTCTAGAAAAGAGAAAAAGAAGACACAATTGGTTATATAATTAAGGAGTTTCCATCCAATAACAAAGGAAAATATTTTACTAATTAGTAGCCTTTCCAAGTCACGTTTCTTTAATTTTTTCTTTTCTTTTTCTTTTCAAATAATAATTGAGTAAATACACGGCCATTGTCCAGTCATTTTTATATTTTTGAGAGAAGTGGTCTTCATTAAGTTGTAGGCCTGGAAATAGCATCTACAATAACCTTGTCTTCAATCTCTAAAAGAAACACAAACTTTCACACTCTCTTAGTAGTTCTTAAAATACGAATCAGATTACAGTCCAAAACTTTAATAGCATAAGTTTTGCTTTAACTTTACGCTATATATCTTTGTTGGCACTTCTCCCACTTGATTGAAAAAATAATAGACTTGTCTTCTCTATAAGACCATACTCTGCCTTATATCAATATTTGCCTTATTTACCCTTCTTCAAATCCAAGCTTCTAACCAAACTTCTATATATTAAATAACCCAAAACTTTTGGACAATCTTTCTGGTTATCAATGTGCACCACTAAGTGTACATGCTAAACAAATGACAATTTCACGGTTTGAATATCATCTAAAAGCATATTCTAATCCAAATTCTATCATTTGACTATTTGAGAATAAGAACAGAGATAAAATTCGAATGCAATAAGGAGAAACAATGATACAATGGAATTAAATTAAAAAAAGAAAAGAACATAACTACGATCACAAAAACCGATTGAAACTAGTTTTCTATGAAACCGATTCGAGAATCTAAAACAGATTCAAAAAAAGTTCTGTTTCTCTTTACATAAAACTCAACCAATGGAATGCTAAAGGGATCAAAAAAAGAACTCCTAGAATAAGCAACACTCACTATGAGAGATATTTATTGGGAAGCAAGTACATTCGAACAATGAAAACCTCAAACTTGGTAATATTAAATTTCAAAAGGCTAGAAAAAAAAAAATATTATTTGACAAAGGATTAAGGAATACCCACATGATTGCGTGCACCAACGCCGAGATTGAATGGATTGGATTCAACTTCATATGATACGAGTTTCAAAAATAAGATTTTAAGGTCAAACACCCAAATGAAAGAGATGCGAATCACTAGTTAACGATAGAAAAGAGAGATATTACCATTTTCAGATCCCCTATATGTAAACCCTAAATCCATCATACACACAAATAAGTTTGGAAATAATGACATACCAAACACAGTTGCAAGCATCAGGATGACGCACATGGGGCAGAACCTCTTCACACTCATAATAATCTCATTAGTTTGCTATTCATTCGATTCGTGGAGCTAAAAGAGGCCTTTCACCACCATCACTCATGCGCTAAAATAGTGTCCTTCGTTGAGCTTCGAATGGGAGGAGGTAGATCCGCCCTAAATGAATGAGGATGTTTTTTTTCTTTAGTTGATTTTTAACCACATGTGTGGAGTTTTACTTCATGGTAACTTTTGTTACTAACTAAAACAATTACCTTGTATCTACCCTATGACCAAAATTTTCGCTAATTGTCGATAAGGTCAAGAGGTGTACTATACACTTAAACATGACAAGTGAGAGTATATTAGCAAGCGCCTAATTGGATATACAGAGGGCATAACTCTTTTGATAGTTCAGAACAGTTAACTAGTTTTTTTTTGAAGCTTCAAGGGTAAGAATCTCTATCTCGTTTTCTTTCTTTTTTTTGTTTTCAATTCGATTATGAAATGTACTTTGCTTTCATCTGATTTTGGTTGATTTGTAACTTAAAAATACAATACTTATATTTTTACATCAAATAATATATATATATATTTTTTCATATTTCATCTAATATCATTTATTATACATATTTTTTTATTATTATTTTATTCAATTATATCCCTTAAAAATAATATTAACATTATATACATCCTTTTAAAGAGTATATGATGACTATTTTTCTTAAAAATTGCATTGTGTTCAATACACACAAGCACACTCACACTACCACTCCACCTCACCATTTTTACCAAATAATCTTCCTTCCTCTTTCAATGTACATAGTTGCCTTTTTCTTCTCGGCCAAAAAAAAAACATCATCATCTTTCCTTATCTCCACTTTCACCTTCACTTTGATTCTTCACCATCAGTGCACCACGGTGAAAGTAGAGCAGTAAGCAAACCATCGTCAAAAAAAAAAAAACTCATCCATACCATCTCTAACCCGTGACCCAATCTCACACCCACCTTCATATCTTCCTCATCCTTCATCTTCCAACCTCCAAACCAAAACAACCCACTCAACCACCATTAGCAATCTAGCAACCTTACCTCATCTCCATCAAACACCCATAGATCCACCACTACCGTGAACCCAACTTCTACACCTTCGTCTTCAATCCACAAGAAACAGACCCGTGCTCACCCAGAATCTACACCGTCCGCTCCAGATTCGGCCACCCCGTCTAGTCATGTCGTCTCACCGTCGCGCTCCATCCGTCACGGTCACGGCAGATCTACCATAGCCACCGTCTTCATCGTCCAACCGCTGCTCAAGCCCGCAAACCACCCACTGTAGCAGCCTTCCTGAGCCACCAAGCCGTCGAGCTCCGCACCCACGCCTCTTCCTGTTATGCATTCGTTTTTTCAAAAAACAGGATTTGGTTCCTCTGTTGGTCTTCTTTGTTTTCTTTTAAAAAAGGAGAGAGGTGAGTTTTTTTGTTTTGTTTTTATTTTTCATTTTATTTTATATATATATACATGAAAAAAAAGGTAAAAACATAAAAATGAAAATGCTGGAAGATTATTGGTAAGCATAGTTAATTTTTGCTGACAGGAATGTAATAAGAACATAAAAAATAAAATAATTAATAATAATAAAAAAAAAATGAAAAATTTAAGAATGATAAAAAATAAAATAAAATAATTAACCATTTTTTTTTTGTTTAAAATTCCGCCAAAAAAAAAAAATAATATATAGTTTATTAATTTTATAATTTTTATAATCATATGAAGTTGTGACAACTCATAATAATTCAATTTTTTTATTCTTTAAAAAAAAAAATCATTAATCTGTAAAGATTCAAAACTTTTTTTAATTAAAAGTTTTCGCAACAAACTTGATAATCAAAAGGAGTGACGTTTAGTCATGTCGTCTGACGTCGCGAATTTCACTTATTCAAACCTTATCATAAGTATTGAAGTGACGACTCGTTAATTCAAAATTTCAAAACAAAAAAAAGTCTTTTCAAAAATTAAAAAAATAATCAATTCACAACTATTTTTAAAAAACTACATGATTTTAAGTTTTTTTATATATATATACATGAAAAAAGGATCCGAGAATTCGTAGGAGCAGAATCTTTATTATGTTAAGTTAAAATTAATTTTTTATAATCTATTTGTTAATTTATTTTTATGTTTTAAAAAAGGGTAAAATAAATACTTTCAGGAGTTATTAAAAATTGCACAACAGACTTAAAGGTAATCGTCTCAAGATGGATGTATTAGGGGTCTTGTGGAGTTAAATCTTCACTTTTCCCTATGTATAATTGACTCCCGAATCTAATATGGTTCCAAAGATCATTTTTCTTAAGTTTTTCAATTTTTCTTATTTCAAATAAAATTGGTAATGACCCCTAATATTTATTTATTTTTCATCGCTTCTGTCGCGATCACGATCGCGACAAACCTTATTCTTCTTTCCAATCTCATCCACAAGGGTATCTAATAACTTAAACAACTTTTCATCTGTCTTCACAAATTCAAAACCATTAATAGAACTCACAAACTTTATCCCAGCCGGAGAGTTCACCAAGAAATTAATCAAGCTTCGTTGTTTCCTATCAGTCCATGCGTTTGACATAATGGAGCAACTAAATTTTGCCCATTGAACATAATGACCTTCAACAAATTTTCTGTGTACTCAAGTTCTTTGTTGAGACACACCACTCTAGCCTTATGAAAAGTCATCTGCTTCAAACCCGGACCATAGGCTCCAATAGCTTCAATCATATAGTGAAAGCTTTTGTAGTTGATAACATTGAATGGAATTCCAACTTGGTACATCCATCGAGCTATATATTGAATGACTCTAGCTCGTGCTTCTTTGTCACAAGACTCCCTTATGTTAGTTTGCCTCAACTTTTCCTTTTTCCTTCGTTCAATGGCAGTTTCAGGTTTTTGGCCATACAAATCTAATGGCCCTTTCATGGTAGTCTTCTTCTTCCTCTCATGGGCAGCAGTTGGTATATCATCTCTTAGCCCTTCTTCTTCTTCACTCTCACCAAAAGTCAAATTTTCAAGGTCAAGAGCCCTCATAACATCAATTCCCATTCCCATTTCAGCACTATTAGACTTCTTTTTACCACTAAAATGCGCCCACAACTATTTTCTAATTTCTTTGGAACACTTTGGGCAAGCTTTGACATTGCCTTTCTTTCCCATGAGATGATGTTTTAATCTAGTGATGTCTCCCTTGGTAATCTTATCATAAAAATTGCAAACCAAATCATTGGTCTCATTCTCCACTAATAGATGACAATACTTCCAGCCTAGATCAGTCTTATTAGTAGTTGCCATCACCCTAAAAATCAGGTAAAAATGTAGAATAAAAATTAAAACCAGTAGGGAAATTATAGAGCATGTACAAATAGAGCCTATTGGGTAAGGAAAAGAACAAAGTGGATGATGGATAAGAAAAACAACACAGTGGGTGGGTGGGTGGGTGGGGGGGAACAACATCCTTTGGGTGATGACTGTTAATGGGTGGGTGCGAAATAGATGAAAAGAAACAGAGAAAACAAAAAAATAAACAAAAACAAAGAACCACCCTACTTGGAGATTTGGAGAATAAAGAAACAGAGATGGAGATGTGGTATGCGAAACAGAGACACGCCACCGGAGAAGATAGAGATGCGGCGGTGACTGGCCAGCGAAGACGATCAACGCTGTTGGAGTGCGATGGAACAGAGGCTTGATGGAGTGCGAGTATTGAGTAGCAGCAAATGATTTAGGAATTAGGGCTCGATGGTGAGGAATCAGAAATGAAAACCACTCAAAAGCCTTAAAATACCCCTAGACTTTTTTAAAAGGAAAAAACCCAAACTACCATAAATCCGTCATTTAACTATGGCGTCCGCCATACCGCTACACCTCCATCTCCATGGCGGCCGCCATGTGAAAGCCGCAGCTCACTTTGCTTTCTATGGCGTTCTACAAGATTTTCGCCTCGCCATGGTGCCATGACATCGCCATAACCGCCTTTTGATAACATTGACTTAGACACACTTCCCCTTACATTTACACAATTTTTAGTTTACACCATTTGATTATAGTATCTCTATCTTTTTTCTGCATACCTACACTCTGATTCTGTCACTTATATAAATGTGGGAGATGTGAGAGAGGAAATGATGTGTGAGAAATATTTTCCTAAGTTTTAATGAGCTAAATTAAATTTTAGTTTTATTGGAAATCATGGTAGAGAGAAGAAAAATGTAAGAATTTATAAACCGAGATTTTATTAAACGCTAAAAAGTGTATACACCACTTATATAGAACAATAAAAGTAACTAATCAATAATCAATTAATTTACTAACTCAGTAAACTAGTCTAACTAACACTAACTACACTATAACCAGACTCTAATTATGCTAATAAGTTTCCAACAATGCTAATCACATATTTAGACATACATCATCTTACATGTACACAATTTTCAGTTTTCACATCTAATTATAGTTAGATCCATCTTCTTTTCTGCACATCTGCACTTTGATTATGCCACCTATATAGATGTGAGAGAAGAAGTGATGTGTGAGAAACATTTTCCTAAATTTTAATGGGCTAAATTTAATTTATATTTTTACACTCAAAATCTATTAAAATCAAATTCTATATATATGAGTATCCTATTTTAAAGAACATACGTGTTGGATCGTAAAGGAAAAAATTGACCTGAACCAATTTAAATGCATATATAGCATATAAATACAAAAATTTAAATAGTATAGAAAAAGTCTGAGCTGAACTGAGGAAGTGTAAGTTAGTAAATCCAAATTTGTAAGGAAGAAATATGCAAATATTGGGGGAAAAATTCCATACTTAAATATAAATCTTTTGAATTTTGATGTGCCCACTAAGCTATATATTCCTATTTTATTAGTACAAAGGAAAGAAGAGAAAGGAACTAAGGCGCAACAAAACAATCACTGGAAGAATCAGCTAACAACTGAACACTTAGACCTAGAGGAAGTTGTTTCCAGAAAGAATTTAGAGTTGAGTAATCTAGAGTTGCTGATTTATAGAGGTATAGCATTGCATGAGCTTAATCAGGGGACAACAGAAAAGTGTATGACAATCTCCATTTTAATGATGTTGATAGCAGCTAAGGAATCAAACCCCACTGAGAGCTTACAGAGGCCTCTCTTACAATATAAGTCAAAATCTTAGAGAAGATGCCCCAAAGTCGTGCACAAACAGTTGCATTATCCCACAAGTAGATTTGTAACTTGCCCAACAGTGTTCCTAGAACAAGCACACACAAAAAAAATTTAAATACTTTGTCATAAAAAGGATATACAATAAAGATGGACCAAACATGATCGACTTTTTTTTGCTATTTAGATATGTACACATGGGGCTGATTGTATCATCAATTTAGAGTGAGATAGCTTAGTCAATATTCTTCTCTAATCTAATACTTTTCACTAATATATTTCAAATAAGATTTTGTAACATTAACCATATCACATGGAAATATCTTAAGTTCTAAACATATAAACGTTTTCTTCAGCATTAACTGGTTATAAAAACATAGATTGCCAAGTGAAATGATTGCTTGTAAAACCATATAACCGAACCAAAAGGGAGCAAAGAGTAGTTGGTCAGATTAAAAAAGCAGTATTATTCTATTAGTTTTTACTAAACGAAAGAAAAATGTTATGATTATCAATCTGTAGTGTGTGGAACCAAAGTATTATTGTCTCTAAGATTTTCCTAGCAGGACACATAAGGCATAACCGTTTCACTTGCTTTACGAAGTTCATGAACATAGAGCAAGGTATGGCTCCACTAAGTCTATTGTCTGCCTATGTCTTGGCATAAAAAGAGTAGTTGCCGTATGAATATGATATCAAAGCCTAAAAGAATTTCATAGTGAAAAGACTTACAGTAGTTTCAACTTGGGTAATAAAATCATAAACTCAGTCAATAATAACCATTATTCTGCATATCACTGCATGTTGTAAAACAAAAGAAAATTACACAGGAAGCACAAGTGATCAAAATGATTTACCAATATTGTTTAATTTGAATTTCGAGTCAACTCACATTGTTTTATCCAAATAACTAAAATTAAATTCTATTATTGATCATGGTACTCCAATGCTACTGAGCTTCCTATTACAGAATCATAAGACCAAAATAAAATTTTATCGTCAAACAAATACTTTCAATTGTAATTACTGATAAATTTAAAAGCATAACATGCATTTTTTTTAAGAAAAAATATTTTAGAAGTGTGCGACTTATAGTGCTGTTAACTACAGAGAGTCAACAATGTTACTGAGTCTATTTGATGATAAAGAATGATTTTAAGTATAGGATCATAACGCTAAACCTAATTGAGGATTCTGCAATAATTTAAACCTAAAGAGGGTGGATTAAGAATTTAAAAAACTCTTTAACAGAAACAGTCCACCAAATTCTAACTGAACCTATGCAAAATGATTATATTCTAGTTCCACCCAAACTTCTTCCTGTGTCACCAGCAACTTTCCTCATCATCGTCTTCCTTCTATAGAGTAAAACCAAAGAATGCACAATTAAACCAATAATATTAGGATCAATTTAGAAGCACCAAACAAAGTACGAAATACACAAGTGATGATACTAACCTACATGCTCTTGCTCCTCATCAATCACTTCAAACTTTCAATTGTAAGGGTCTTCTTCATCTGAAGGGTTTCTTCCGTCAGCCTAATGCCTAAAAACCAAGTTTAATCAATGACAATTAACAATTAAAGAAATATCAGTAAAAGTAGAACAATACAAGCAACAGAACGGTCGAAAGAGAGAGAGAGAGAGAGAGAGAGAAAAGTAAGCAATAACCTATCTCTCATTGTTGGCCTGGATAGTTATGTCATACTCCTCTCTCTCCTTCTTTTACCTTAGCAAAGTAGAGAGATGTTTTTTTAAAGGCGTTAGTGAATTAAATTAAATTGCATTATAATGATGATACAGTTAAAATCAATCATCAATCATTACAGTAGAAGGGAAATCATTTTTAAAAAAAACAAAGAACAAATTACTCACAATATCAAATGTTGATTTCCATTTGCCACCGTTAGCATCAACAACTTATTGTGATTTTCATAGAAAATTGCGAATAAGAATTCAAAGCAGCTCTGAAATTTCGGAGAACTAAAAAATGAAGATAACAGAGATCACATAACAGCTTAAATTTGTAATATAAGAGCAAGGCATTTTGCATGCTGGTAAATATTATAGAAAATTCTCAAAGAAAAATGCCACACTAGAAGCAAGTAACGCCTTTCTAGGAGAGAGATGGACTATCTCTAAATCTTCTAGAAACTTCTTTAAACCTTATAGATGCAACCAATATTATATATTAATTGGCTTATTGATCAAAACAAAATTACAATCAAGAGAAATTAATCTTAAAACAACTCAAATAACTTGATAAGTAAAGCACATGAGATTAGTTGTACAGCAAATCGAAAGTACAATCAAGGAGCATATCCCCTTCCCGAAAAGAAAAGGATGTACTCTAGAAAAATTTACTGTACAATTTAGGCTATGCTTCGATTAAATGTCAATTCCTACAGCAAGTACATTAAGCATAGAGATAAGCAACCAACAGTAGAGGAAGTAAGCATCAATACAAATTTAAGAAAAGGAGAAATAACTCAAAGGAACCAAGTAAATTCTAAGTAACAGAACTAGGAAGTCTAAAGCCAATGTGTCAGCTAATTAGGATGATTATATAATGATTCATGTGGAAGCAGAAGAAACCTAGTACAAAATTTCAAAACAAATCTGATGTGTTATGAATTTTCATTCAAATAATTGAATTTGGAGACAAAAAATAAAAGGAATAATTCAAATAATTTTCATTCAAATCTGATGTTTGATGAATTTTATTAGTAAATCAAATAAAAGTAATAACCAAGAACAAAGACATTTAGGGGATAATAGAAGAAAAAAATAACTAAAAGGATATTCTAGGCAACCAATTGTATTTTCTCTTTCGGCATTTAAAAGAATTTGAGGAGTGTTTCTTTTCTCGTACTATATCCCATTTTTAAAAAGTCAATTCAAATTATGAATGTTCTTGAGGTGAGAAATTCGAAGCTAGAATATCAAACAGAAACACAAAATTTACAGTTTTAATAAAAGGGTAGCAGTACCTTTATCACTAATAGTTTTTCAATATTATTGTTCTGATGTAGAACCAAAGAGTGCTGAGAAGACACGTATAAGGTGGTTTCCTCCTTCTGCTGCTACTGCCCAATGATCTAAGGGAGGTTGGGTACTTGCAAAGAGACTCTAACGCTCAAGTCAGGTAAGGAATAAGAGGGGTTTCTACTATGTTATCATAATCATAGAAAGAACAACTTAGCCTGATATTTATAAAGCGTACGCATGGTCCCTTCGTGATCAGAAAGAAGTACAGGTACGTTGAGATCGTGGCCTGATGGGGAGGTGTTTCTACTCCACGTTCATTCGGGTAGAGCCCTGACGGTGGGTTCCTCCCTCCCACGACCATTCAGACAGATCCCTAAAATTTAGGGATGTCGCGTTAATGGTCATCTGCTGTGGCAAACAGCTATGGTCCCCACACCTTAGGGGTCATAAGTAGTAGGTGTCAAGACCTGCGCAGACCTAAGGAGTGTGGTTATGAGATATGACCGGATCCTAAGGTTGGAAGGCTTAACCGGGGTGATCACAGCAGAGTCCCGTAGTCTACGCATCGGGTTAGCCTCCCCTTACAGGATCCCGACTATGGTCCAGAACAATTATGTTTGGGATGTGAGCAATATTGGGCCAATCCGCACCTGTTTCTCTCTGGCATCGTTTATGTAAGCGGGGACAATCAAAGATCTCTAGCGTCCGTAAGTTGGTAAGGCGACACATTATTTCCGGCAGTGATGTCAAATTACGACAACTATGCATCTTGATATGCTGAAGTGATAGGAAGTTACAGTAATCCAGGAAAGCCCCACTATTATATACTTAGATTTTTTTTCAGAGAAGGGAGGCAGTTGAGGTTGTCCACAAACCAATTTTCAAATTCCTCAAGTTGATCAATTCTAAGATTCTCGAGAGAAGTAAGGTTTTGCATCCACTGGTTTGGCAAATATTTTATGTCCAGAAGTTTACCTCCTATACGCAAGGAGTTGAGCATGGAAAGAGGACTGAAGGAGGAAGATGACGTTATTTTCAGTGTTTCTGTGAATGACTTCACGTTACAATATGACAATTCCAATCGCTTAATGAGGCATGGAAAAGTAGGCATGCAAGTCAACTTTGGGCATGCGATGATTATTGATTCACAGAGACGAGGAAATGGAGGCAGCGAGATATGATGTGGATAACTAACATCATCTCCCATCCTCTGCCATCCCCAGAGGTTGTCACAAAAACTGAACGTGATCTTCTCCAAAGATGGGAAAAATACTTCTGAAGTTGGAGAAACCACTTCAAAACATATGTACTCCAGAACTCGCATAGATCTTATCTCAAGAGTCTTGAAGGACGGGAGACGTTCCAATGGTGGGAGATATCGACAATGATAAGAGCTACCGAGAGTGATGTATCAAATATTGTGAGTGAAGAAAGCCAACTAGAAAATTCAAGTCGATAACACCTAGTCAATTTCAATGTTTGTAAGTTAACAAGATTGCTTATGGATTTGGGAAGACTTGCTAGTTTCCTACAATCTGATAAGTCAAGGTATCTTAAATGCTTCAATTCACCAATTGCTGCACAATATACGCAATGCAAGCTGAGATAAGGAAAAAGAGAGCGGACAATGAAAAACAAAGAAAAAGGAAAGTTGCAAGGAGAGAGAAAAAAAGGAAGCACACTTCAAAGCTAAGAATAGAGTGGGAAAGAGACCATAAAATCTGGTCTCTAAACAACCCAACGTGGAATTTTTTTTATTTTTGTTTTCCTTTCTTTGGGTTATAAAGTGGCAAGCAACATAGATAAAGTGAATCTTTTGCTGTTAGCTAGAAAGCACGGACACGCCATTTTCCTGGCGAGTCCATGTGTCGGACACGTGTTGGACGTAAACACACTTCGACACGCACACAATACGTGTGTCTCGCGTGTCCGAATGTGTCCAATTAAAAAAATTGTTATTTTTTGACTCAAACACGGCTCAAACACGATCAGGACACATCTCGGACACACCGCGGATACATATTAGACACAGTCAATTAAAATTTAAAAAAAAATTACTATATAACAGTGTACTAATATCATGGCTCACAAGCCCAATATCACCCTACTCACCCTTAGGAAAAATCTTCTATTCTTCCTCAATACATTGTGTTCACTGTGTGCTAATGATTCAAGTTTCAAGTGAGTTTTACTTTGGTCTAGTGGTTCAATTTTCAATTATTATTGGTTTCTTTTTTAGTTATAAACGAAGATGTTTGTGTTGTCATTGAAGAGAGTTGTGTTTGGAATATTTATAATTAAAATTATATATATATATATATATGTGTGTGTGTGTGTGTGTGTGTGTTCGTGTCTAAAATTTTTAAATTTGATGTGTCCCTGTGTCGATATCAGTGTTGTGTCCGGTGTCCGTGTCCGTTTCCGTGCTTCATAGGATGTTAGTATTAGGGAGAGTGCGGAGAAATTAGGAGAAAAAAATACAGAAGAAAAAAATGTCTGCTAACCATACACACAAACCACCTTAAATTCCCATGCCATTCACCAACATCTACACCACCATAAAATCTCACTCTCACCCATTTTCAGTGATTAGATTTATTGGTTTCTAATTAAAGATTTTAGTTTCTGTAATTAAAAACTTAATAAATGTCTTTTTAGATTATTTCTATCATTTCAATTTGAAAGCAGCTAAAGAAAATGATGTACCAAGCTTATGCGGTGTTTTTCATTTTTTTTTTGTCGAAGATAGATAAGTCATTACTAGGATGAAATGGGAAGCGAAGTCCCAAGAGCAAAGTAAAGGCCATATGCTGAAAATTAACTTCCAACAAGCCTGGAAGTAAATTGAAGGAAAGATGGAAAACATGTGGTGTAATTTAGATGGCGATTATACAAGACCTCTTGCCTTCTCCTTTGTTTGTCATTAGACTCTAAGCTACATTTCTTCACCAATAGTTATTCAAAGTTAGCCTCCACTTTTTGTGATATGTTATTCAGCTCATTGACCATAGTACACATGATTTGGGGCACAGAAGTGTTATCTTCAGGAACTTCAGGAGCTAACAGGACGAGACTCAACCTTCGCGAGTCATCTTCGTGCAAGGTGCATGCAATTGTGACAACTTTTGGGAATCAACCCTTTGCTACCACGACCAACTACCAACCTACATGCCCAGCCACCATGCCGACGGCCAATCAACTACCACCTCGTGATTCATCGCTCAGTCCTTCGTGTGATTGTTTTGTTTTGTGAGTGTGAAGGTCAAGTTCAGATCTCAGATATGGACATCTATGTTGTGGGTCATTTTCCTTTCATTAATTTGTTAGTTTCTCCTTTTTTGGTTTGGTTTGCCTTCATTGAATCTGCAGTTTTGGAAATTTTAATATATTTTTACAATTTTTTATGCATTCTAGATTAATGTATGCTAGTTGCTAGTTGTGATGCATGCTTACTTTTTTTTCAAAATTAAAAAAAAAATTAAACATTTTTTTGACACATAATGCTAGGCCGATGAAAAAGACATAACCTAACACCTCACCCAAACCAACCTGTTTCCTATTAGGTTGGTTTAGTTTAGGTTATTCGAATTTTTCTGTCAAAATCGACCCAACTCAACCTGACCTCAGTTAATTGATTTGGACTTCAATTTCCCCTAAACTTGACTCGTGTGCGACCCTAATCAAACCTACCAAGAATAACAAACCTCCTGTTGTCGATTGAAGGTACGAATACAGACCTGAAGTTGAAGCTCAAAGAAATCATCACTCTGACCTAATTTCCTCGTCATTCTTGCTTCTTCTACACCACGAATAATTGCATATGCGCCTTTTAATTCTCACTTGATTCGTGGGGATCAGATCGCATTCTGTCTAATCAACCACACCAAGTATCTAACGTTTTCAGGGATGGGAATACGCCACACCCAATAATACATATAATATATAAATGCATCAAATTTAAATAGTACTGAAAAAGTTTGGGCAGAAATGAGGAGGTTCAAGTTAGGTAAATCCAAAATTGTAAAGAAGATACTGTCGAACTTCGGGGGAGGGGGGGAATCAAGACTTAAATATAAATCAGATGATGTGCCCTCTAAGTTGTATGTTCCTGTTTTATTGGTGCAAAGGAAAGAGAAAGGAACTAAGGCAGCCATGGAAAAAGTTGTTCCCATAAAGAGTTTAGGGTTGAGTAATATAGAGTTGCTAACTTATATTGAGGTAGCATTGAATGAGCTTATTAAAGGGATAACAGAAACTTGATGTATGATAATCTCCATTTTAATGAGGTTGATAGCAGCCAAGGAATCAAACTCCACCAAGAGCTAACAAAGGCATCTCTTACAATAAGTCAATATCTTAAAGAAGATTTCCCAAAGTTGTGCACAAACAGTTGCATTCTCCCACAAGTAAATTTGTAACTTATCCGGAAATGTTCCTAGAACAAGCACAAACAAAAATGCAAACACTTTGTTAAAAAAAAATATGTACAATAAAGACGGACTAAACATGATCAACATTTTTTGCTATTTAGATATGTACATATGCATGTATATACTTGGGGCTGATTGTAGGCAATGTTTATAATGCACCTACTAACTATTTGAGCATATGGATGCTCCATGGGTTTTTACCCAATATCACAGGTCAACCAGTTTTTTTTTTCAAAATTTTATTACTATAATAAAATTTTCAACCATACTTATTACCTGTTAATCAGGTAACAAGTAATCAATCTCATCCATTCATTTATTTTAATGTTATATATATGGTTATAGATCATGGAGCATTGCTCCATGAAAATTTAGGAGCATTCTAAATTTTTCCCTGATTGTGTCATCAATTTAGAGTAAGATAGCTTAGTCAATGTTTTTCTCCAATCTAATACAATTCACTATTTTATTTCAAAAAAGTTTTTGTATCATTAACTATATCACATACAAATATCTGAAGTTCTAAAACATATAAATTGATTATAAAAACAAAACATAGATTGCCAAGTGAACTGACTGCTTGTTAAATCATATGACAAACTAAAAGGGGACAAAGAGTAGTTGCTCAGATTAAAAAAGCAGTAATATTCGATAAGTTGTTACTACTTACTAAACGAAAGAAAAATGTTATGATTATGAATCTGTAGTGTGTGGAACCAAAGTGCTATTTTCTGAGATTTTCCTTGGAGGACACATAAGGCACAACCATTCCACTTACTTTACGAAGTTCATGAAAATAGACCAAGGTATGGCTCCACTAAGTCTTTTGTCTGCCAAAATCCTGGCATAAAAAGAGTAGTTGCTATATGAATATAAGATCAAAGCATACAAGAATTTCATAGTAAAAAGACTTACAATAGTTTCAATTTGGGTAATAAAACCATAAACTCAATCAATAATAACTATTATGGTGCAGCCACTACATGTTGTAAAACAAAAGAGAATTACACAGAAAGCACAAGTCATCAAAATGA
Source organism: Ormosia semicastrata (assembly GCA_029884595.1). NCBI lineage: Eukaryota > Viridiplantae > Streptophyta > Magnoliopsida > Fabales > Fabaceae > Ormosia > Ormosia semicastrata. The sequence goes on from JAQQTO010000034.1 coordinate 19,856,583, forward strand.
TTTACCAATATTATTTAATTTGAATTTAGAATTAACTCACATTGTTTTAAGTGCATCCAAATAACTAAAATCAAATTTTGCTATTGATCATGATACTCTAATGTAGCTGAGCTTTCTGTTACAGAATGATCAGACTAAAAGAAAAATTTATCATCAGACAAATACTTTCAAACGTAATTACTGATAAATTTAAAAGCATAACTTGCATTCTTTGTTGAAAAAATTCTTTTGAAGAAGTGTGCGACTTACACTACAATTAACTGGGATGAGGCAACACTGTTAAATTCAAGACATTCTCATGAAAATAATGATAGAAGAAATCGGTCACCTGTCCATCATTTTAATTTGTTAGTAATTTCAATTGTAAACAATAGAATATTTAATTTGCAGTTATTATATTATGCCAAATTGCCTTAACCTCAATCAGTTACATTCCATTAGAGAATTTATATCATAGAAAATTGAGTTTGTGCTTGATGATAGAGAACGACCTTAAGTATAAGATCATAACACTAAACCTATTTAAGATATGCCTCCACCAAATTCTAACCAAACCTATGCAAAATGATTATATTCCAGTTCCAACCAAACTTCTTCCTATGTCACCAGCAACTTTACTCATTATCCTCTTCCTTCTATGGAATAAAAACAAAGAATGCACATTAAAACATATATATAATACTAGGATCAATTTAGATGCACCTAACAAAGTACAAAATATACAATTCATGATACAAACCTAACTACTATTCCTCCACAGCATTCACTTCAATCTTTGACTTGTTAGAGTCTTCTTCATCTAAAAAGGGTTTCTTCCCTCAACCTAATACATAAAAACCAAGCTCAATCATTAATTAAAAAAAAAAACCAAGTTCAATCAATTTTCAGTAACAAATACAGAAGATCTCAGTAAAAGTAGAACAATACAAGCAGCACAATGGTAGAAAGAGAGAGAGAGAGAGAAAAAAAAAGAAAAGTAAGTACTACTAATCTCTTAACGTTGGCCTGGATAGTTTTGTCATACTCGTCTCTCTTCTCCTTCGCCTTAGCAAAATTAGGAGTTTTGTCCTGAAAGGCGTTAATGAATCAAATTAAATCGCATGATAATGATGATACAGTAGAAGGGAAATCATTTTTCAGAAAAATAAAGAGCAAATTACTCACAATATGATACATTGGTTTCCATTTGCCACCACTAGCTTTAGCAATCAACATGATTTTCACAATAAATTGTGAATAAGAATTCACAGTAGCTCTGAAATTTCGGAGAACTAAAAAATGAAGAAAACATAGATCTCATAACAGCTTAAATTTGTAGCATAATAGCAAGGCATTTTGCATGCTAGTAAATATTAAAGAAATTCATGCCACATTGAGAGCAAGTAATGTCCTTCTAGGAGAGAGATGGACTATCTACAAGCCTTCTAGAAACTTCCTTAAACCTTATAAAAGCAACCAATATTATCTATTAATTTAGGCTTCTTGATCAAAACAATTACAGTTACGAGATATTCATCTTAAAACAAATAAAAAAAAATTGAAAGGTAAAGCACGAGATTAATTGTACAACAAATGGAAAATATAACCAAGGATCATATCCCCCCTCCCCAAAGAAGAAAAGGAGGTACTCTAGCCAAGTATTTTAGGCAATTTAGGCTACGCTTTGATTAACTTTCAATTCCTACAGCAATTACATCAAGCAAAGAAATAAGCAAGGAAGTAAGCATCAATACAAATTTAAGAAAAGGAGAAATAAATCAAAGAGCCAAGCAAATTCCAAGTAACAGAACTAGGAAATCTAAAGCCAATATGTGAGCCCATTAGGATGATTATATAATGATTCATGTAGCAGCAAAAGAAAGAAGGTTCAGAGAGCAGCAAAGTGATTCTTCCCATTCCTCGGTAAAAACAGAGGTTTCTGATTTCATTATTTATTCCCCCAACCCCCCCCCCCCCCCAAAAAAAAAAAAAAATTTCACCTGTCAATATTGAAACAATGAATCTTCCTATTCTACAACTACAAGTTGAAAATTTATCTTCAATTTAAAATTGAGAAAGCCAAATTAATTGAAGAAAAGTTATAGAAAAAGAATTGCAATTATAAATTTTTTCTACTATATTTCAGATTTATAAAGAAGAGAGATACTATATTTCACAAAAAGAGAGAGAGAGAGAGAGATTTCACAACAAAAAAGAAAGAAGGGATACGAATTATATGAAACTAGCTAAAGAGGTTTTTTTTAGGAAATCAAATAAAAGCAATAACCAAGAACAAAGACATTTAGGGTACAATAAAAACAAAAAAGTAAAGAGCTGTTATAAAAGGATTTTCTAGGCAATGGGCAACCAAATGTATTTTCTCTATTCTGTTATTAAGAATGTTCTTGAGGTGAGAATTTGAAGCCATCTAGTTTTGAAATCCAGAATATCATACAGAAACACTAAATTTATAGTTTTTATAAAAGGGTGGTAGTACCTTTATCACGAATATTCCTTCAAAATTATGTTTGGGATGTGAGCAATTTTGGGCCAATCCACACCTGTTTCTCTCTTGCATTGTTCAAGTAAGAGGGGACATTCAATGATTTCTAGTGTTTGTAAGTTGGTAAGGTGAGGCATTCCTTCCGGCAGCGACGCCAGATTATAGCATCCATGTATCACAATATGCTGTAGTGATAGGAAGTTACACATGCAATCTGGCAAAGCCTCAATTTTACAAAAAGATACTATGACTTTTTGCAGACAGGGGAGGCAGTCGAGGTCGTCCACAAACCAATTTTCAAATTCTTCAATATTCCAAACTTTAAGATGCTCGAGAGATGTAAGGTTTCGCATCCACTGGTTTGGCAAATCTTTTGCATCCAGAAGTTTGTCTACTATCTCTAAGGACTTGAGCATGGAAAGAGGAGTGAAGGAGAAGGATGACGCTGTGTTCAGTGTTTCTGTCAATGGCTTCACCATACAATCACCCAATACCAATTGCTTATCGAGGCGTGGAAAAGTAGGCATGCAAGTCAACTTCGGGCATCCCCCGATTATTAATTGAGAGAGGCGAGGAAATGGAGGCAGCGAGAGATGACGTGGATACTCAACATCACTGACATCATCTCCCATCCTCTGCCATCCCCAAAGGTTGCGACAATCACTTAACTTAAGCCACTCCAAAGATGGGAAGAATGTTACAGCAGTTGAAGAAACCACTTCAAAACATATGTACTCTAGTACTTCCAATTGGCTTATCTCCAGAGACTTGAGGGATGGGAGACGCTCCAATGGTGGGAGACATCGGCAATTATGGCACCAACAGAGAGAGATGTAAGAAATATTTGTGAGTAAAGAAAGCCAAATAGAAAACCTCACACCTGGATACCCAATCACGGATAATCTTCTTAGATGTTGGTGGGGTCGAAGGTTTTCTAATAGTTGTAAGCTGTCACTGTTGTAACGACTTCCTCCAATTTGCCAATTTAATTGCAAGCCCTGAAGGAGTTTCTTGTCTGTCAAATTTACTTCCTGTGATTCCAACGTCACATCTCTTACCAAATTAAGTCTCTCAATCATAAAATAGCCTCTTAGGTTATTCAAGTCCTTCAATTCATTCAGTTTGCTAGCTTTCTTTTTCCGGTTATCTCCCACGACAAAGTGTGATAAGTATTGCAATGATGAAAATTTCCCCAATCCAGCTGGCACGATGTATTTAAGGGCTTTACAATCACTAATGTCAAGGTGTCTCAGATTGATCAACTTTGTGACAACTTTAGTAGAAAATTCAAGTCGATAACACCTAGTCAATTTCAATGTTTGTAAGTTAACAAGATTGCTTATGGATTTGGGAAGACTTGCTAGTTTACTACAATCTGATAAGTCAAGGTATCTTAAATGCTTCAATTCACCAATTGAATATGGTAACTTGTTTAAGGAAGAATGGGATAGATTCAAGACTCGTAAGCATTCGAAACTTGAAATAACAGACAATTCTCTCCATTTTGTCCCCCAGTGGTTTGACTTCCGCAAAAACAATGTTCGCAACCGACTTGCATCTAATGAATCCAACAAACCGATGGCAGTAGATTCCAATGAGATTTGTAAGGGTCGATTGACAAGTTCTTGTCTCTCACTGTCCAAGTGACAATCATCGCCAGCTACTAGCAATGCAAGATCATGCATTAAATCATGCATTTTGAAACAAAATATGTTACCATATTCATCAATTTTTGCATCTTGAAAAAATGACTTCATCAGAAGAGTCTCAACAAATTGATTGCCCACATCTTCCATGTGCTGCTTTTCATGTAAACATTCAAGGTAACCTTGTGCCATCCATAATTGAATCAACTCATTCTTTTCAATCACCCAATCCTTAGGATATATAGAGCAATAAGCAAAACATTGTCTCAATTGAGGCGACAAATTTTGGTAACTCAATTTTAAAACAGACATAATACTATTTTCGTCTTCTAACAGTTTCCAAAAATCACTTTCTAGAACATTAATCCATTCACTTTCTTTATCTTTACATTGTAATACGCCTGCCACTGTTCTAATTGCTAGTGGAACTCCTCTACACTGCTTTGCAATTTCTTTACCAATTGATTCTAGTGTATCGTTCATTCCTTTGGTATCATCTCCAAATGCTAAGTTCTTTAACAAACTCCAAGATTGTTCTATAGTCAGTTCTTTCAAAACATATGGAGTGTTTACTCCCATTACATGTGCAACAATTTCAGTACGAGTTGTCACTAAAATCCTACTACCTTGAGCACCACACATCAAATAAGTCCTCAATTGAATCCATTTTTCATGACTCTCATTCCAGATATCATCCATGACTAACAAATACCTTTTACCATTTAATTTTTCACGAAGCTTATTTTGCAAGTTGTCTAATGATAACTTGTCTAACAGACCTAATTCTTGGTCGAAGCTTTTGCTGCCAATTAAAGATTCTAATATTTTCTTCACAATAGTTTTGACATCAAAATTATCAGAAACACACACCCACATTCGCTTTTCAAAGGACCTTTGGACTTCTGCATCATTGTATACCAACTGGGCAATAGCTGTCTTGCCTAAACCACCGATACCAACAATAGCAATCAATGAAACATTTTGATTTCCATGCGGTTGCCTCAACAAGTTTAAAATCTCCTTTTTGCTATCTTCTCTTCCAATGATATCTGATTCTAACACAAAAGAACTTGTTTCCCTCCATGGACTCTCAGTCTGCTTACTCACATCAGATGTTGAGCTTAAATTCAACTTAGCCATATAATCTGCTATATCATTAAAATTCTTTCGTATCTTCTGTATTCTATGAGCCATTTGAAGACGAAAAACAATTCGATTTGAAGGTGAAAAGAAATTGCATACCTCTCTCACTATTGCGTTACGATCATCCAGTTTGAGTTGCAAATCTTCAGTAGCAATGTCATCAAACAAGTCATCAGCAGCATGAAGCACATCTTTGAGCCTTCTTATCCAGAGTTTTACAGCATGGTCTTGCTCTTGTTTCTTCTTAGCATCAAGGAGCACAGCTTTGATGGATTCAATTTTATTCTTAAGCCATTCTAACTCATCCATGACACCATAAATTCGTCCAAATTCACTGATGGCAAATGGAGACAACATATTAATGAGGCTTGCAGCTAATGGAATTAGCTCAGGCATCCTTCAAATGATTAAGAAAGAAAGTAGAAGGCAGACTGAAGAAAGAGGAAAATGGAGATCAATATAGAAAGTTGTTCACTTTGTGATAGGCAATGCACGGAGGTAAAACATGGGTATTTATGAAACAAGGGAGAGTTGTTGCCTGGTGGATGCCGCATGCATGAAAGGGAAGTTTTTTTTGTGTTGGTGAATCATTTATTGATTAAAATTTCTAAAGTTTTTCAAATCAATTATATATGATAAATAAAGTTTAAAAAAAAAAGATAAATACTTACATTTAATTTAAAATAAATATTTAATAAATATTTTTACAAATATTATTATGAAATTAACTTTTAGACATTGTTAGGACTAAAAAATCTTTTAATATAAATATTATATATATAAATATACAAAGTGAATATATATATATATGAATGAATCCTCTGTAGTTGAGAAAAAATATGTAAAAAAATTTATTCATTGAGTTTAAAATTTTATATAATAAAATATTAAAAATAAATATAATATAATAATTTTTAATAATGAGATTGATAACTGAATTTTGTGAGTGGATGAATAATAATTTTCAAAATTTTGCTTGAATTATATGAGTATTCTCGTTTTCGTTATTATTTCTTTGTGAGAATAATATTGCAGGCCAAGCAAAGGGAAAAGATAAGAAAAGATAAATAAATAAAAATATTTATTGTTAATTTGATATAGTGCATTGAATTTTTTTTTTTTTTGTCGTTTTACCATACTTCAACTGGTCAACAGAGTATGGGTACTGCAGTTTTCTTGGTGTTAAACTACATTAATGGTTCATATTTGTGACGTGCTATCTGTGCAGGTCATGAATGTCATGAATTATAAAAAATCTTGTTTTTTGACATGATTCAAATTTAACCTGTCCCTTGAATTTAGGAGACAGTCTACATTGAAGACGAAGATCACTTATTTTTAATTTTTAATTTATTTTTTATTTAAATTTTATTAAGTATTTTAAATTTAATTATATACTTTAATTTTTATTTTATTTTTCACTTAAAAGAATTTAAGCAAAGACATAAAAAAAAGGGATAGAAATTGAGACAGGTTATTTTCATCTCTCTATATAGGTCCAATGCTGTACCGCCTTACCCAACCTCCTCGCCACCTAGCACCACTGCAAGCAAAAGTCACACGATCTCACGATCTCAACTGCAGAAACTCTACGTCGTCGAGCTCCGACGAGAGGTCCACGGCTACCATGTCATTCTGGAAGTCTCTCTAATCCTTTCTCTCTCTTCTTCGAAATTTCAAATATTTTATTGTTTTTATTTAATTTATTTTTCTTTTAGGTTTTAGATCTTATTTTATTTTATTTTTTGTGCTTTCTTTTTCAAAGTCATTGTTGTTGAAGACTTGAAGGTGAAGAAGTTGGAGGAAGAGAGAGAGAATCAGATCTTGTGGTTTCCGGCAAGCAGCGGTTGTTAAACGACAATATGACAATACCAATCGCTTAATGAGACATGGAAAAGTAGGCATGCAAGTCAACTTTGTGCTATTTAGATATGTATATGTGTATGTATATATACTTGGGCTGATGGTATAATCAATTTAGAGTCAGTTAGCTTAGTCAATATTCTTCTCCAATCTAATAATTTTCACTATTTTATTTCAAAAAGGTTTTTGTATCATTAACTATATCATACAAATATCTGAAATTTTAAAACATATAAACTGATTATAAAAATATAACATAGATTGCCAAGTGGATTGACTGCTCGTTAAATCATATGACGAACCAAAAGAGAACAAAGAGTAATTGCTCAGATTAAAAAAGCAGTAATATTCGATAAGTTGTTACTACTTACTAAATTAAAGAAAAATGTTATGATTATGAATCTGTAGCGTGTGGAACCAAAGTGTTTTTTTTTTTTCTGAGATTTTCCTAAGAGAACACATAAGGCACAAACATTTCACTTTATGAAGATCATGAAAATAGACCAAGGTATAGCTCTACCAAGTCTATTGTCTGCCAAAGTGCTGGCATAAAAAGAGTAGTTGCCGTATAAATATGAGATCAAAGTATAAAAGAATTTCATAGTAAAAAGACTTGCAATAGTTTCAATTTGGGTAATAAAACCATAAACTCGATCAATAATACCTGTTATGGTGCATGTCACTGCATGTTGTAAAACAAAAGAGCATTAATTAAACAGAAAGCACAAGTCATCAAAAATCAAAATGATTAACCAATATTATTTAATTTGAATTTATAATTTACTCACATTGTTTTAAGTGCATCCAAATAACAAAAATTAAATTTTTTTATTGATCATGATACTCCAATTCAGTTAAGCTTCTTGCTACAGAATCATCAGACTAAAAGAAAAATTTATCATCAGACAAATACTTTCAATTATAATTACTGATAAATTTAAAAGCATAACTTGTATTCTTTTGTTGAAAAATTTCTTTTAAAGAAGTATGCGACTTACACTACAATTAACTGGGATGAGACAACATTGTCAAATTCAAGTCGTTCTCATGAAAATAATGATGAAAGAAATCGGTCACCTGTCCATCACTTTAATTTGTTATTAATTTCAATTGTAAACAATAGAATAATTAATTTGTAGTTATTATTTTATGTTAAATTGCCTTAACCTCAATCAGTTACATTCCATTAGAGAATTTATATCATAGCAAATTGAGTTTGTGCTTGATGATAGAGAGCGACCTTAAGTATAAGATCATAACACCAAACCTATTTAGGATATGCCTCCACCAAATTCTAACCAAACCTATGCAAAATGATTATATTCCAGTTCCGCCCAAACTTCTTCTTATGTCACCAGCAACTTTACTCATCATCCTCTTCCTTCTGTGGAATAAAAACAAAGAATGCACATTAAAACATAATATTAGGATCAATTTAGATGCACTAATAACAAAGTACAAAATATACAATTCATGATACAAACCTAACTACTACTCCTCCACATCATTCACGTCAAACTTTGACTTGTTCTTCATCTAAAGGTTTCTTCCCTCACCCTAATACAGTGTAACTAAATGAAGAACTAAGTTTTCAATCACTATCTTTTTTCTTTGGTCTTCAATTCTCATAGTTATAATGGAACCAAATGATGAGACCTGATGGTGATTTGGTGAAGTACGGAGGGAACAAATGTCCAAAATATTACATGTAAAGGTGGATGCTATGACGGATACAAATGTCCAAACGATCTATATACATGCAATTTCTTAAAAAATAAGATACGGGTACGATAGATATGCATAACATATATATAAAAAAATCATAAAATATGTCATTTTAAATAACTTAAAGTATTAAGTATCAGATAAATCATAAAAAAAATCAAAAGTACAAAATAAATAGTTTTATTAAATATTAAAGTCATTGTCGAAAATTAAACTATTCATTATCCATGGATAATATTCGCTTTTCTAACTCGGTTCATCTTGATAATGATGCAACCTCAAGGCTTTCAGCACCATCAAACGGCACCCATTCATCTCCAAAGAAGATCCCACATTTTACTCTCTCCACAAAAAAGACGAAGATTTGTATGTACATATACTAAATCTTCACCCTTTTAGGATTAATCTTGTTTCTCTTCATGGAGTGAATGAAAGAGTAGGTGCTCCAATTCCGTTCACAACATGATGATGAGCTCGGTTGTCCAAGAAGCTTCAAAGCAATGCCTTGGAGTAATGAAGAACCATAAGTTATCCACCATTCTTTTGGCTCCAAAAGAGCTCTATCCGCTAAAGAATCTTGAAGGCCAAATTGCCTAACTCTCCAGAGAATTTAGAAAACTCTCTTGTTACTTGTCTTCTTTCATCGGGATCAGTAAAATATCTTCTTAAAAAGAAATCTCATGATCTCTATGTGGAGGAACTCTATTTGGTCCTTGTTGAAGCCATTGTTGACTATAATACCTATTTAATAAAAAAAATTAACTAATATTAATACCATAAATGCAACAACTTAATTTAAAAAAAATAAAATTAAAAATGAATCATTCGAATTTACCTAGGATTTAGTGAATGTGCTAAGCAATGCAAGGGTGTGCAACTTTTTGTCCACCGATCAATAAGAATTTGATAAACAACACTATAGAAGGATGATGTACCTCCTTCTTCGACCCTTTCATGGTAGAATATTATAGTCTTCACTTGCTCAATCATTGAGTCCCACATATCATAAATTAAGTGAAGCGTAGGCTTATCAGTATCACACAATCGAAGCATATCACAAATAGGTCTCGTGAAAGAAAGAATATAATCCACCTTGTCCCACCAAGAATCATCAAGAATCATTGCTTTCACATGTGTTGCCTTTCCAAAGATCATCCTCCCTATAGGTGTTCCACTTCTCACTAATAACCACATTTTGGAGACCATGTTTGATGAGCCTTAGTCTTTTTAACATGACTATTGTGGAAGCAAACCTAGTCTCAGCAATGGAAAGTAGTTTTAAAGTCACAAACTCATTAAATATGGTAAGCCTCATAGAATGGTTCATGATAAAATTTCTAATAAACATAGCATCATCACTAACCAAAGTGATCCAATGACATTCCTCATAAACAACCTCATTCTTCTCTGTGTTTCTAGCCGCACATATTTTTTCAAAGCAAGATTGAGTGTGTGCACCACGCAAGGAGTCTAGAAAATATGAGGATAGTCATTTTCAATAAGAAGTCCAGCTGCCTTACACACAGGGGCATTATCAGTGATAATTTGGACAACTTTTTTGGGTCCAACCTCTTCAATAGTGGATTTCATTAGGCCTGCTATGTAATTCTTATCTTTTATCTCCTTAGAACCATCAATGGCCTTTAAAAATATAGGACCTCCATCCGAAGCGGCCATAAAATTAATCAGTGGCCTCCTTTGCGCATCATCCATCCATTTACTATACTTATTCCCTTTTCACTCCAAGTCCCTTTGATTGGTTCAAGTAGTTTCTCAACATTTGCCCTTTCCCTTTGTAACAATGTAGTTCTTAGAGAATTGTAACCAGGAGGAATAAAACCAGCAACAGAATTATTTGCAACAAACTGATATGAACTAATGTATTAATAAGGATTGCGCGCAAGATTGAAGGGCAAACCGTGCAGAATAAAACATCCTAGCAATTTCGGACTTAAGTTGCTCTCTAGCTCCAAAGATTGAAAGCTTTATCTAAAGGGTTACCGCTCTTCTTTTATTTCCTAACACAGATTGTGATGATTGTTGAAATGAGTCAATAATAGATGTAGGAGGAAGGGAACATTTCTTGGTTTTCTTGATTCTTCAAAGACACTCAACAACTTTTTGAATTTTATTCGTCATTCATCTTTGGACATCTATCAATTCCAACACCAGTAAGTCTAAGCAAGTGGGCCTTGACTCTAGTATATGAACCATAATAATGGTTCTGACAAAAGTTACATACCCATCCTCTATTTCCACCACCCCCAGGAGCAGGGACTTCATCTCTTATGACATAAGCCCAAAGAGAGTAGTTGTTTTTTGCTTGTCATCAACAACAAATTTACTAATTATGTTGTTAGAACTACTATTAGGCTCAGACATTTTGATCTAAAAAAATAAAAATAAAAATTTGTTAGAAACTAAAAATTAAACCCAAAAATTATAATTCATAAAATTAATAAATATGATAAAATTAAAGTCATATATTAAAATTCATCAATCATAAAATTTTTAAATATTAAAAATTATCACTAAAAAAAATAATCAGGATAAAATTTTTAAAAATTAATAATTCTAAAACATTAAATTAATTAAAAACTTAAAAGTTTTGCAATCACAATTATATTGCTAGTTAATAAACTTGAAAGTTTTTAATTACAAAAACTTTTCAGTTAAAATTATATATATTATATATTAACGTGTAAACATTTAAAAAAGTTATATATATATATATATATATATATATATATATAACCAAATAGAATGATGATAAAACATCAAAACGTGAAACAAGCTTCACGCAAGCTTCACGTGTGTTGACTGTGAAACAGTGAAATTTGAAAAAGTAAAAAATTTAATATTAAGTTATAAAACAAAACGTAACTAGATATGTATATCAGTATATGTTATAATAAGTGGCTTAAAACTTAAAAGCCATCAGCTTTACCTGAACGGTGCAAACGGCGAAGTCCCTGTTTGACGAATGACGAGGAAGGAAACAGAGCACCGAAATACTAAGAGTGAAAGTCTGAGAGAGCTTCCACCAGAGAGACCGAGAGAGCTTCCACCAGGGAGAGACGAGATGAGCTTCACGGACACAAGCACAGCAAAGGTCGGAGATGGAAGTTGGAGACTCACCGGAAAAGTTACAGTCGCAGATCGAAGAAGGAGGCTGCAGATCTAGAAAACCATGGGTGGATGGGTGTTTTTCGACTCAAAATATAGGGTTAAGGTGAGTTAAATAAGCTGAATCTATTTGATAAGTTAAATCCCAAAAAAATCTCGAAATTTTCGGATTGATTTGATTCACCGACCATTTACGCGTTTTTTACAGTTTTGGGACGTTTGAACGTTTTAACGTGTCCGAAAAAAAGAAGAGAGAGAGCTTTACGTATTTTTCCGGCGATCCATACGCTTGCTTTCCAGATTGACGGGACACCTGCAGACGGCACCGAGAGCCGTACCGGTGCTTCATAGGGTGGATGAGATAAACATGTGAAGTCAGCAAAACATGTATCATGCAGAGAACACTTGAAATCTTGATTAGGTCTCATGCAATTATTACAACAGAAAACAATTGTCAAAAGTATGATAAAGAGTTAAAAAAAATCTTGAGGAAGATTTACGAAATTTTGAAGTAACAAGTATTAAGCAACTAAGCGTGTGCCAATATTGAAAAAAAAAAATCGAATTAGAAGCATGATTACAAGAAAGAGATTTTTGTGATGGTGGTTTCCGTTTTGACAGCAAAGCCACCTTATATCATCCTCATACGAACCAGCTCAAATCTGACTCCATAAATATCTATCTTCTTTCCTTTCTCCCCATTAGAAAACTCAGTCACCCAACAAAAGTCTCTCTGTTTCAACTAACCAAATTTCTCTAACTTCAACCACCCTTTCCCAACCTATTTTAATTCTGAAAAGAAGTAGGAAATTGAGAAAACACCATTCTTTCTTCTTTATTTCTTTCACCCACACCTCCTAGTTCATTACTTCACTCCTATTTTTACTTACTATGTTTTTATATTTATGCAACAGTGATATTCTAGTTTCTACAAATGTGATTTTCGATAGTTTTATTCAAATAAGCTTGGGTTTATTTTAATAAAACATGCTAAATGTTTCAAAATGTTACGTTCTCACATGATTTATTCAAATAACCCAACCTTCATTCGAATAAAACATTGTTTACTAAGTTTATAAGGCTACCCAACCTTTATTCGAATAAAGCATTGTTTACTAAGTTTTTAAGCAGCCTTACTTGAATAAGTTTTTGCTTATTCGAATAAAATGTTTTCAGAATACTAAATATTGCAGGATTATTCGAATAATCAAACATACACCAAAATGATAAAAATGGGATTTTAAATATATGTGAACAGTTCTGTTACTCATTTTATACTTTTTTCCTCCAATTTTCTTATATGAAACTTTTATTACTCTTTTAGTTGAATTAGGTTTGATTTATTTTACTACTCTTACATTTGGATAATGTCTGATTTTGTGAAAAAGATTTAAGGTGAGATATTTTAAGCAAAGTGTTAAAACAATATCGTCCCATAGACAAAAATGAATCAATGTACAAAAGAGATTTATTGTGACATGATGAAAGGATTAAGGAATGACTTAATCAAATTTATTATTGTGACCATGATGAGAGAATCAATGGACATCTTGGTCAAATTATTATAATCATGATGAAAAAATTAATAGACGCCTTAATCATTAATAATGATTGTGATCATAATAAGAAAGTTAATGGACACCTTAATTAAATTATTATGATCATGATGAGAACATTGAGGGACACCCCTAATGAAGAAAAAGATGCACATTTGGTAAAAAGTATTAAAATGATATGACAATGGTAATGATGAATATGATAACGATAAAAAGAAAAGTTTGAGATACTCACTTTTCATTGAGTTGTTTATTCATTCATTGTTGAATTTTTAATCATTCTTATTGTGATATTTACTTCTTTTCAATTTTTAATTTAATTTACTATTTTGTTGGACTCTCAGGTATGATTATAAAAATAGAGAATTATAAAAAGTGAAAAATGTATATTAATTTTTATTCTTTTCTACTGAGATTGTATTTTACCTTTTTGTAATTTAACATTTCAAAAAATGTCAATAATTAGAGTTATGATTCATTTTAAAGTTGAGATATATGCCCAAGCTTGGCAATTATGTGTTTATAGTTACTTATGGAAACTTGTTTATGATAATTCTACTCTTCGATGAGTAGATACTAAAGAAAAATAATATATGTATATATGTAAAATAGTAGTAACACCTTGAAAGCTTCTGTAAACCTCAATTTTGTTAAATAAGTCCTTAATTTAAATAGTATTATGTATGAGGCTAACTCTAGAATGATGCATTCTCTATATCCATGTAAAATATTGCAAATATGAACTAATGAAAAACTAATAGTTTTTATGTATCTTGTTGTTTTAATAGAATATTATAATATATATTAATAAAATAAAAATAATTAAAATTAGAGCAAAACATTACATGACCCAAACCAACCTATTTCCTATCAAGTTGGTTCAATTCGGGTTATCAAAATTTTTCTATCAAAACCAATCCAATCCAACTTGACCTCAGTTAAACGGTTTGGACTTCAATTCCCCCTAAACCAGTCTCGTATGCAGCCCTAGTCAACCCCACCAAGAACAACAAACCTCCTGCTGGCGATTGAAGGTATGAATCCAAACCTAAAGTTGAAGCTCAAAGAAATCATCACTCTAACCTAATTTCCTCGTCATTCTTGCTTCTTCTACACCACACATAATTTCTTATGCGCCTTTCAGTTCTCACTTGATTCATAAGGATCAAATGCATTCTGTCTATTCAACCACACCAAGTATCTAACGTTTTCAAGGACAGGAATATGCCACACCGAATAGTACATATAATATATAAATGCATTAAATTTAAATAGTACTGAAAATGTTTGGGCAGAACTGAGGAGGTTCAAGTTAGCTAAATCCAAAATTGTAAAGAAGAAACTGCGGAACTTAGGGGGGAAAAATCAATACTTAAATATAAATCATATGATGTGCCCTCTAAGCTGTATGTTCCTGTTTTATTGGTACAAAGGAAAGAGAAAGGAACTAAGGCCAAACAAAACTCTCACCGGAAGAATAAGCTTACAGCTGAACACTTAGCCTTGGAAAAGTTTGTTCCCATAAGGAGTTTAGAGTCGAGTAATATAGAGTTGCTAACTTACATTGAGGTAGCATTGAATGAGCTTATTCAGGGAATAACAGAAAATTGATGTATGACAATCTCCATTTTAATGAGGTTGATAGCAGCCAAGGAATCAAACTCCAGCAAAAGCTGACAAAGGCATCTCTTACAATAAGTCAATATCTTAGAGAAGATTTCCCAAAGTTGTGCACAAACAGTTGCATTCTCCCACAAGTAAATTTGTAACTTATCCAGCAATGTTCCTAGAACAAGCACAAACAAAAATGCAAACACTTTGTTACAACAAAGACGGACTAAACACGATCAACATTTTTTGCTATTTAGATACGTACATATGTATATATATACTTGGGGCTGATTGTATCATCAATTTAGAGTCAGATAGCTTAGTCAATGTTCTTCTCCAAATTAATACATTTCACTATTTTATTTCAAAGAAGTTTTTGTATCAATAACTATATCACATACAAATATCTGAAGTTCTAAAACATATAAACTGATTATAAAAACATGACATAGATTGCCAAGTGAACTGACTGCTTGTTAAATCATATGACGAACCAAAAGGGAACAAAGTGTAGTTGCTCAGATTAAAAAAGCAGTAATATTTGATTAGTTGTTACTACATAATAAACGAAAGAAAAATGTTATGATTATGAATCTGTAGTGTGTGTAACCAAAGTGTTATATATTTTCTGTAAGATTTTCCGAGGAAGACACATAAGGCACAACCATTTCACTTACTTTACGAAGTTCACGAAAATAGACCATGGTATGGCTCCACTAGGTCTATTGTCTGCCCAAGTCCTGGCATAAAAAGAGTAGTTGCTGTATGAATATGAGATCAAAGCATAAAAGAATTTCATAGTAAAAAGACTTACAATAGTTTCAATTTGGGTAATAAAACCATAAACTCGATCAATAATAACTGTTATGGTGCATGTCACGGCATGTTGTAAAACAAAAGAGAATTACACAGAAAGCACAAGCCATCAAAATGATTTACCAATATTATTTAATTTGAATTTAGAATTAACTCACATTGTTTTAAGTGCATCCAATTAACTAAAATTAAATTTTTTTATTGATCATGATGCTCCAATGCAGCTGAGCTTCCTGTTGCAGAATCATCAGACTAAAAAAAAATTTATCAGACAAATTCTTTCAATTGTAATTACTGATAAATTTAAAAGTATAACTTGCATTCTTTTGTTGAAAAAATTATTTTAAAGAAGTGTATGACTTACACTACAATTAACTAGGATGAGACAACACTGTCAAATTCAAGTCATTCTCATGAAAATAATGAGGGAAGAAATCGGTCACCTGTCCATCATTTTAATTTGTTAGTAATTTCAATTATAAACAATAGAATAATTAATTTGTAGTTATTATATTATGTCAAATTGCCTTAACCTCAATCAGTTACATTCCATTAGAGAATTTATATCATAGCAAATTGAGTTTGTGCTTGATGATAGAGAACAACCTTAAGTATAAGATCATAACACTAAACCTATTTAGGATATGCCTCCACCAAATTTTAACCAAACCTATGCAAAATGATTATATTCCAGTTCCACCCAAACTTCTTCCTATGTCACCAGCAACTTTACTCATCATCCTCTTCCTTCTATAGAATCAAAACAAAGAATGAACATTAAAACATATAATATTAGGATCAATTTAGATGCACCTAAAAAAGTACAAAATATACAATTCATGATACAAACCTAACTACTATTCCTCCACATCTTTCACTTCAAACTTTGACTTGTTACAGTCTTCTTCATCTAAAGGATTTCTTCCCTCAACCTAATACATAAAAACCAAGCTCAATCATTAATTAAAAAAAAAAACCAAGTTCAATCAATTTTCAGTAACAAATTCAGAAAACCTCAGTAAAAGTAGAACAATACAAGCAGCAGAATGGTAGAAAGAGAGAAAGAGAAAAAAAAGAAAAGTAAGTAACTACCAATCTCTTAACGTTGGCCTGGATAGTTTTGTCATACTCCTCTCTTCTGCTTTGCCTTAGCAAAGATAGGAGTTTTGTTCTGAAAGGCGTTAATCAATCAAATTAAATTGCATGATAATGATGACACAGTTAAAATCAATCATTACAGTAGAAGGGAAATCATTTTTCAGAAAAATAAAGAGCAAATTACTCACAATATGATACATTGGTTTCCATTTGTCACTGATTATCACATATTTGATACATTAATAAGCCTTCATTTTTAGTCATTTACACTCTTCATGTACTTAATTGATTAAGTTTGATTATGTTTTGTAAATTTGGACTCAAATTGGACTTAATTGAATTTTTCAGCATAATTTACGTCTTATATTATTTCTGTATTTGGGCTATATCTTGAGATGTAGGTGGCCAAATGAGGTGAATCTGGTGACATTTTAGAAATAAGAGAGAGCTCTATAACTTTCATAAAGACCTCAAAGGCCCAATCACACGAGTAAATAACTCAAATTGGGGTTGAAGCAAGAACTAGAGTGTTGTTCCTGATAACTTGACCTATGTGTACTGCTCACACCAAATTTCGGACTAGAGGTTGTCAAATGGGTTGAAATTTTGATGCCGAATAGTTGAGACCTATATCTACAACTTTCATGTTGAACACTTTCCCAGAATCTGAGGCCTAGTGGGTGATATTGGACTTGCAAGTCAGAATAGAGAAACTGTGACGGGCCCTGAGTAGTATGCAGTAATTTGAACTTATCTGGAGTTATAGAAATGATATTGGACTCAAACCAAAGTCATTTGAAAGTTAAGATCCAAGCCTACAACTTTTATGAAGATCATAATTGCTCATTCTGACGCATTCAATGACTTCAAAGCTAAATGATTTTGGAGATAAAGAATCTCTATAATTTTTCACTCACCAAAAGTCATTTGGCATTTTTCACTCATTTTCCACTCATCCACTCACTAATGATTCAGCCCCCTTGTCATTTTGTATCTCTAATCCTCTATAAAAGGGGGCCTTGGCAGATCATTGAAGGTGTGAGGTGTTAGGTACCAAAATGATGCTAGTTTGTTACTAGGTTTTCTTGTAGTAATTTTTCTTTGTTCTAAATTAAAAAACTTGATGCGGGATTAAAAGTTGTAAACCCAAGTGCAGGTTATCTCAAGTAATAAATTATCGGTGAGTCCGAGGTCAAACCACAGAGACTTGATGAAGAAAAATTAATTAAAATAAAGTAAATATTTTGTTACAACAATAAAGATGATAAATAAAATTGTTCACAAGTAAAAAGGAATTGCTTGGGTTAGGAGATCTAATCTTGGTAAATAAATTAAGGACAATATTAATTCTTTTATAACTCAATTAGAATTCACACATGACGGAGGTTCCAATTGAAAAATACAACGTTTAAAGTTCATTAAAAATTATATACGTAATTATATTATGATTCTTTTAATCATCTATTAATACCATCACTCATAAATGGGATCAAGCATTCATTGTGTCAAAATCTTGTATACAACAAATCAAGATCTCCACTTTATAAGGAGAGTTTGTAGCACCACCACTTGTAAATGAGTTAAAGCATTTATTGTGTCAATCTCTTGTCTACAACAAATCAAGAATTCCACTTTACAAGGAGGGTTTTTAAATTAATTGAAAACAAAATATAATACGTATAATGACCACTTGAAAATATATCATTTAAGCACAAGAGAGAAATTAATCTAACATTATTTCATTACCAAGAGCTTCACTCTTTCACCCAAGCAAAATGAAACTTAGTTACTCATAGATAAGAAGAAAGAAAGAGAGAAGAAGAAGAAAAAGAAGAAGAAGAACATGACTTCAATTTAGAATAAAGAAAAATTATTACAGGAAAACCTTGTAACAAACTAGCATCGTTTTGGTACCTAACACCTCACACCTTCAATGATCTGTCAAGACCCCCTTTTATAGAGGATTAGAGATACAAAATGACAAGGGGGCTGAGTCATTAGTGAGTGGATGAGTGAAAAATGAGTGAAAAATGTCAAATGACTTTTGGTGAGTGAAAAATTATAGAGATTCTTTGTCTCCAAAATCATTTAGCTCTGAAGTCATTGAATGCGTCAAAATGAGCAATTATGATCTTCATGAAAGTTGTAGGCCTAGATCTTAGCTTTCAAATGGCTATGGTTTGAATCCAATATCATTTCTATAACTCCAGATAAGTTCAAATTACTGCACACTACTCAGGTCCAGTCACAGCTCCTCTATTCTGACTTGCAAGCCCAATATCACCCACTAGGCCTCAGATTCTGGAAAAGTGTTCAACATGAAAGTTGTAGATATAGGTCTCAACTATTCAGCATCAAAATTTCAACTCATTTGACAACCTCTAACCCGAAATTTGGCGTGAACAGTACACATAGGTCAAGCTATCAGGAACAGCACTCTAGTTCTTGCTTCAACCCCAATTTGAGTTATCTACTCGTGTGATTGGGCCTTTGAGATCTTCATGAAAGTTATAGAGTTCTCTCTTATCTTTAAAATGCTATTAGATTCACCTCATTTGGCGACCTACATCCCAAGATATAGCCTAAATACAGAAATAATATAAGACGTAAATTATGCTGAAAAATTCAATTAAGTCCAATTTGAGTCCAAACTTACAAAACATAATCAAACTCAATCAATTAAGTACATGGAGAGTGTAAATGACTAAAAATAAAAACTTATTAATATATCAAATATATGATCATCAACCACCACTAGCTTTAGCAATCAACATGATTTTCCTAGTAACAAGGATTCGGGGATCTAAAAAATGAAGAAAACATAGATCACATAACAGCTTAAATTTGTAGTATAATAGCAAGGCATTTTGCATGCTAGTAAATATTAAAGAAATTCATGCCACATTGGTTTCCAATCATTAGAAGGGAAATCATTTTTTAGAAAAATAAAGAGCAAATTACTCACAATATGATACATTGGTTTCCATTTGCCCCCACTAGCTTTAGCAATCAACGTGACTTTCAAAGCAAATTGTGAATAAGAATTCAAAGTAGCTCTGAAATTTTAGAGTACTAAAAAATGAAGAAAACATAGATCACGTAACAGCTTAAATTTCTAGTATAATAGCAAGGCATTTTGCACGCTAATAAATATTAAAGAAATTGATGCCACATTGAGAGCAAGTAACGTCCTTCTAGGAGAGAGAGATGGACTATCTTTAAGTCTTCTAGAAACTTCCTTAAACCTTATAGAAGTTGTTGGGCCATAGGGAGAGTCTAAAAGCCGAGGAGATCTCCATCAATGGACTAAGTGAAAAATTACAATAGTGAGTCTGACACCACATCTTGACTCAAAACCTTAAAGCATTAGGTTCATGGATCTTTTCCACTTGTATAGTCTTCAACTTACACATTCTTTACCAATATAAGACTTCAACACTTACACTTAAATTGAGGAGATCTCTATCAATGTACTAAGTGATAAACTATAGTAGTGAGTCTGACGCCACATATTGACTCAAAAGTCTATGGGTCTTTTCTACTTATATAGCCTTCAACTTGTTCATTCTTTACCAATATGAGACTTCAACACTCACACTTGAATTTACTCACACTTGAATTTCTAACATAAGCAACCAATATTATATATTAATTTAGGCTTTCTGATCCAAACAATTACAGTTACGAGATATTCATCTTAAAACAAATAAAATAATTTGAAAGGTAAAGCACGAGATTAATTGTACAGGAAATGGAAAGTATAACCAAGGATCATATACCCCCTCCCCAAAAAAGAAAAGGAGGTACTCTAGCCAAGTATTTTGGGTAATTTAGGCTACACTTTGATTAACTTTCAATTCCTACAGCAATTACATCAAGCAAAGAGATAAGCAACCAACAGTGAAGGAAGTAAGCATCAATACAAATTTAAGAAAAGGAGAAATAAATCAAAGAGCCACGCAAATTCCAAGTAACAGAACTAGGAAATCTAAAGCCAATACGTGGGCCCATTAGGATGATTATATAATGATTCATGTAGCAGCGAAAGAAAGAAGGTTTGAAGAGCAACAAAGTGATTCTTCCCATTCCTCGGTTAAAACAGAGGTTTCTGATTTGATTATTTACCCCCACCCCCCATTTTCACTTGTCAATATTCAAACAATGAGTCTTCCTATTCTACAACTATAAGTTGAAAATTTATCTTCAATTTAAAATTGAGAAAGCCACATTAATTGAAGATGATAGGTAAAGAGGAAAAAGAAATTAAATTAATTGAAGATGATAGGTAAAGAAGAAAAGGAAATTACCTTCTCTTATTTGGAAGTTTTAAAATACATGAGACGTGGAAGGAACACATAAGAAACCATTTTCCATCTCTTTCTCTCAAAGGCCCAACTTTTGTTCCTCCCAAAATTGAAGTGGAATGAAAAAAATACATGATTAATGAAGTTTCATTCCGTTCTCTTATTAATCTTCCAAACAAAGAGAAAGATAACTATGTTCTATTCATTCCCTTCTTTTTCCGGTCTATTCCCAATTATTCTATTTCATTCCATTAATAAAAAAAATCCAAAAAAGAATTGCAATTATAAATTTTTCCTACTATATTTCAGATTTATAAAGATGATAGGATATAATGACGTTTGATCTATATAGCCGACTTAACCAAATGAAAAAAAGTTTGGTTGTTGTTGTTGTATTTCAGATTTATAAAGAAAAGAGATACGATATTTCACACAAAAAAAACAAAAAAAGAGAGAGATTTCACAACAAAAAAGAAGGAATACGAATTATATGAAACTAGCTAAAGAGGTTTTTTTTTAGTAAATCAAATAAAAGCAATAACCAAGAACAGAGACATTTAGGGTACACTAAAAACAAAAAAGATAAGAGCTGTTATAAAAGGATTTTCTAGGCAATGGGCAACCAAATGTATTTTCTCTATTCTGTTATTAAGAATGTTCTTGAGGTGAGAATTTGAAGCCATCTAGTTTTGAAATTCAGAATATCATACAGAAACACTAAATTTATAGTTTTTATAAAAGGGTGGTAGTACCTTTATCACAAAGATTCCTTCAAAATTATGTTTAGGATGTGAGCAATTTTGGGCCAATCCACACCTGTTTCTCTCTTGCATCGTTCAAGTAAGAGGGGACATTCAATTATTTCTAGTGTTTGTAAGTTGGTGAGGTGAGGCATTCCTTCTGGCAGCGACGCCAGATTATAGCATACCTGTATCACAATATGCTGTAGTGATAGGACGTTACACATGCAATCTGGCAAAGCCTGAATTTTACAAAGAGATACTATGACTTTTTGCAGAGAAGGAAGGCAGTCGAGGTCGTCCATAAACCAATTTTCAAATTCCTCAACATTCCAAACTTTAAGATGCTCGAGAGATGTAAGGTTTCGCATCCACTGGTTTGGCAAATCTTTTATGTCCAGAAGTTTGCCTACTATCGTTAAGGACTTGAGCATGGAAAGAGGAGTGAAGGAGAAGGATGACGCTGTGTTCAGTGTTTCTGTCAATGGCCTCACCGTAAAATCACACAATATCAATTGCTTATCGAGGCGTGGAAAAGTAGGCATGCAAGTCAACTTCGGGCATTCCTCGATTATTAATTCAGAGAGACGAGGAAATGGAGGCAGCGAGAGATGACGTGGATACTCAACATCACTGACATCATCTCCCATCCTCTGCCATCCCCAAAGATTGGGGCATTTTCTTAACTTAAGCCACTCCAAAGATGGGAAGAACGTTACAGCAGTCGAAGAAATCACTTCAAAACATATGTACTCTAGTACTTCCAAACCGACTATCAAAAGAGACTTGAGGGATGGGAGACGCTCCAATGGGGGGTGATATCGGCAATTACGGCACCAAGAGAGAGAGATGTAAGAAATATTTGTGAGTGAAGAAAGCCAATTAGAAAACTTCACACCTGGATAACCAATCACGGATAACCTTCTTAGATGTTGGTGGGGTCGAAGGTTTTCTAATAGTTGTAAGCTGTCACTGTTGTAATGACTTCTTCCAATTTCCCAATATAAATCCAAGCCCTGAAGGAGTTTCTTGTCTGTCAAATTTACTTCCTGTGATTCCAACGTCACATCTCTTACCAAATCTAGTCTCTCAATCACAAAATAGCCTTTAGGTTATTTAAGTAATTCAATTCATTCAGTTTGCTAGCTTTCTTTTTTTGGTTATCTCCCACGACAAAGTTTGATAAGTATTGCAATGATGATAATTTCCCCAATCCAGCTGGCACCATGTGTTGAAACGCTTTACAACCACTAATGTCAAGGTGTCTCAGATTGATTAACTTTGTGACAACTTTAGTAGAAAATTCAAGAAAATCACACCGAGTCAATTTCAATGTTTGTAAGTTAACAAGATTGCTTATGGATTTGGGAAGACTTGCTAGTTTATAACAATATGATAAGTCAAGGTATCTCAAATGCTTCAATTCACCAACTGCATATGGCAACTTGTTTAAGGAAGAACGAGATAGATTCAAGACGCGTAAGCATTCGAAACTTGAAATAATAGACAATTCTCTCCATTTTGTCTCCAAATTGTATGACTGCCGCAAAAACAATGTTCGCAACCTACTTGCATCAAATGAATCCAACAAACCGATGGCAGTCGATTCCAATGAGATTTGCAAGGGTCGGTTGACAAGTTCTTGTCTCTCACTGTCCAAGTAACAATCATCGCCAGCTACTAGCAATGCAAGATCATGCATTAAATCATGCATTTTGAAAAATGTTACCATATTCATCAATTTTTGCATCTTGAAAAAATGACTTCATCAGAAGAGTCTCAACAAATTGATTGCCCACATCTTCCATGTGTTGCTTTTCATGTAAACATTCAAGGTAACCTTGTGCCATCCATAATTGAATCAACTCATTCTTTTCAATCTCCCAATCCTTAGGATATTGATAACTCCACAAAATGGAGTTATTACAATCTCAATTTGAATAGAAATGAGAGCGATGAGTGCAAATATCTTTCAGTCCTCATAAGAAATTATGCTTAAAGTGCACACTTCTTTCATGTCTTGAGCTGAGCCAACTTTCACATTGTCCAATTGCATTTCATGATGCTTAATGATTCATTTTAATGTAATAACTTGAGTCTGACTAATTGAATTTAATCTGTGGATTTTAAAGGGCAAGAGAAGCTTTGGAAAAGGACTATGGAGCAATGGACATGAAGAGCAAGTATCAAAAAATGACAACAATAACTTTGGAAGAGAATAATTGAAAGTAGGCATCCACGCATGTGCGTGAAGGCTCCACGCACGTGCGTGACAGCCTCTGTTTTGGATCAGAAAAACTTACACATGTGCACAAGGAATTCACGAACGTGCGTGACAGCCTCTGTTGCGGATCAAAAAAACTTACGCATGTGCGCGAGGAATTCACGCACATGTGTGACAGTCTCTGTCTTGGGTCAGAAAAACTTACGCATGTGCGCGAAGAGTTCACGCACGTGCGTGGACGACTGATGCTAATTTTCTGATGTACGTGGTTATCACTTGACCCAATATAAATAGATGGAAGGCAACCGTTTTGAGGAGAGAGTGAGTTTTTAGGGACTTTTTCATCAAAGAGGCCGATTCTTCTCCATTCTTTCTCGCTCTTTCCACCATTTTTGCAAGTGAGGGGCATGGATCCAAGATCAAGGAAGTGAAGATTTATCCTCTCCATCTTCATGGATCTCTTGGTTTCTTCTTCCCTTTCTTCTTTGTTTTCATTTCTTTACATGGGTAACTAAATCTCCATAACTAGGGGGAGATCTAACTTGACCCAAACTTGATGTACATGGATCTTTGATTATTTGATGTTTAGTTCTTCTCAATTGAGTGTTAATCTCTGTGCTTAATGCTTCTATGACTTGATCAACCATAGATTGTTTTGTTGGGTATTTTGAGAATTGGGAGATTCCTCTTTACCTTTTGCTTCTTGAGTTTAGCACCATAATCTATCAATATCTAGGAATGGGTCTTGGTGACTATGTGGTTAATTTGGGAATCTCGTGTGTAATCCTCTCAATTGCATGAAATTGACTAAGGAATTAGTAATTTTAGGTAATTGGGAGAGAGTTAATCCACCAAGGAATTGGGTTTTGGCTGTTTCTGTGTATTCCTTACCATCAGTTGAGAGAATTAAACATAATTAATTGAATTACATGGAAATTAAGGATGGGTCAAGTGAAAATCAACCCCTAGTGTTCTCATTCATTGATTTCATTTTATAACTCTTAATTCAAATTCTTCTAAAAATTAAGTTTAATTGCTTATTCCTTCAGTTTATCCTCTTAATGTTCTTTTTACAATCATCTCATTATAATAGTTAGTCTAGATAGTAATAGCCTAGTGAAATTGGTACTTAATATTAATCAATCCTTGTGGGAACGATACTCACTCACTCTTTATTACTTATGCGACTCGGTATACTTGCCGAAGCCTCATCAAGTTTTTGGCGCCGTTGCCAAGGATTGAGTTAGTATTAATATCAAGTAGTACCTAGAATATTGCTACTATAGACATTTTTTTTTACATTGTTTAATTGTTATTTAGTTTTATTTTTTTTTGCTTTCACTTTTTCCTTTTGGTTTTTATGCGAGGTACCGTTAATTCGAGAGCTTTGCTTTTTGATCTAGAAATTGAAAAGTCTACTAGAAGAAATCGAAAAAGAACCAAAGCAAGGACAAAGGCAGAACAATCAGCTATGGCTGACCGAAATAGACAACCAATGCGAAGAACTCTTGGGGATTATTCCATCCCCACAGTTGATGGGCGTGTATCTGGTGTTGTGCCCCCTCCTATTGAAGCCAACAATTTTGAACTGAAGACATCTCTTATTCAGTTGGTGTAGCAGGAACAGTTTGGAGGTAATGATGATGAAGATCCTAACCTCCATATTTCCAATTTCTTGGACAATTGTGAAAACATAAAGATCAATGGAGCAACTGAGGATGCCATCAAGCTGAGATTGTTCCGGTATTCTGTGAGGAATAAAGCCAAACATTGGTTGCAGTCATTACCCAATGGGAGTGTCACTACATGGGATGACTTAGCCAACAAGTTCCTAGCACGATTTTATCCACCCTCAAGATACATGAAGATGAGGGGTGACATATCTTGCTTTGCACAAAAAGAAGGGAGAATCACTACATGAGGCCTGGGAAAGATTCAAGGAGATGTTGAGGAAATGTCCGAATCATGGATTTGATGAATTTCAAACAATGCACATTTTCTACAACAACTTGAATCCGACTACAAGAAATATGATTGATGCCTCCGCAAATGGTTCTCTCAATACCAAGACTCCAGAAAAAGCTAGACAATTAATTGAGGTCATTGCAGCAAATGAGTATCATACACATACACCATATGGAAGGCCGACAGGGAAGCGTGGTGTTATGGAATTGGAGGCTTTGGATGCTATCTTGGCCCAGAATAAGTTACTCTCTCAGCAAATGGCCAGCCTTGCAAAACAATTTGGAAGCATGCAAGTGAACTCCATGAACTCTCAACCTCTAGTTTGTAACTTTTGCGGAGGAAACCATATGAATGGAGCTTGTGATGGAAGTGCTTCAATTCAAGAGCAGGCCAATTACATGGGAAATTTTTCCAGACCTCAAAACAACCCTTATTCAAATACTTATAATCCAAGGTGGAGGAATCATCCAAACCTCTCATGGAATACGCAAGGAATGTCAAGGCCACCTCCTCCTCATCTTCAACCTTCATCTGCATCTCCCTCACAACCTCAACAAGCAAAATCATCTAATCTTGAGAGCATTATTAAAAGTCTTGCCTTGACCACTGATAGTTTCATGCAAGAGACTAGATCCAATTTCAAGAATCAAGAAGCATCAATTAGAAGCTTGGAATCTCAAATTGGACAACTTTCTAGACAAATGGCTGAGCAATCACAAGGCACTTTGCCTAGTGATACTATTACAAACCCCAACGAGCACTGTAAAGCTATCACTACAAGAAGTGGGAAAGTGATTGAGCCACAAGAAAGGAAGGATAAGTCGAGTGAGGAAGTTCAAGAGCAAGTGACTGATGAGACTCCTTTGGAAGATAAAGTGACCAAGGAGCTTAGTGAAGAAGACAAGTCTAAAGAAGAAAGTCCTAGAAAGGAAAGAAGGAAAAGGAAAGATCTAGATTGGGACAAGCCATATGAACCTTCACCCTATGATAGAATTCCATATCCTCAAAGGTTGAAGAAGCAAGACCAAGAGAAGCACTTTGCTAGATTCTTAGACATCTTCAAAAAGCTCTAAATCAACATTCCATTTGCAGAGGCATTGGAACAAATGCCCTGTTACGCAAAGTTTATAAAAGAATTGCTTTCCAAGAAAAGGAAATTGAAGGAGGATGAAAGAGTAGTGCTCAAAGAAGAATGCAGTGCTATCATTCAAAAGAAGTTACCCCCAAAACTCAAAGATCCGGGAAGTTTCAGTATTCCATGCACCATTGGTAATATTACCATTGGTAAAACTCTCTGTGATCTTGGTGCAAGTATTAATCTTATGCCTTTATCTATCTTGCACAAGCTTGGAATTAATGAGGTAAAGCCTACAATGGTCTCCCTTCAGCTAGCAGATCAATCAATTAAGTACCCTTACGGTATTGTGGAAGATGTGCTAGTGAAGGTGGACAAGTTCATATTTCCAGCTGACTTTGTTGTATTAGACATGGAAGAAGATGCAGCGATTCCACTCATACTTGGAAGACCATTCTTAGCCACTGGAAGAGCATTGATACATGTACTGCAGGGAGAATTGATGCTAAGAGTTCTAGACGAAAAGGTCACTTTCAATGTGTTTGAGGCAATGAAGCAACCAATGGAAAAGGACCAGTGTTTTAGAGTTGATGTAATTGATTTTTTGGTGAATGAAGTATTTCAGGAATCTATACCAAAAACACCACTTGAAATAACCATGGTTCATTCCAAGACAATTAAGGAAGAAGATGTTGATCAGGAAGTAATGAAGTGCATTGAAGAGTTAGAAACCTTGCCAATCGACACTAATAGGAAAAAGGTTGAAGATTTGAAAAATGATAAGGTTGACAAGGAAGAACTTCCTTAGTTGGAATTGAAGCTACTGCCTCTTATTCTCAAGTATGGGTTTCTTAGTGATAACAATACTAATCCAGTGATTTTCAATGCTTCATTAAGTAGACTTGAAGAAGATAAGCTTCTGAGGGTGTTGAGAGAGCATCTCGCGCACATGCGTAAGAAAACTACGCACATGCGTGGGAGTCTCTGGCTACTAACAGGAAAGCTAGCAGAGCATCTTGCGCACATGCGTAAGAGACTACGCATATGCGTGGGTTTTCAAAAAACAAAAAACAAAAACAAAACAAAATTAATAAAATCTGGAACGCATCGTTCCAGTAACCCTCCATTTCTCCATTTCTCAAACCCCACCCCAACACCACACACATCTTCCCTGTTCTCATTTCTCCCCGTTCACTCTATTTCTCCCACAACGCAGTCATCTTTTCAATCACCCCACACACTTATCACTCTGTTTCTTCCCTCTCTTTCACTACCACTTCTCCACTCCTTTTATTTCCCAATTGTGGTTTAAGTACTACTACACTATTGGGGCTTCACCTCCTCATCTCTGGTATGTCTTTAACTCCTTCTCTTTTACATTCTAGTCTTCATATCTGATATTTTTTTTTAACTCTCTTTTGCAATTATTTCTTTATGTCTTCATCTCTGTCTCCTCTTTATTTTTTTTTATTTTTTTCTTAATTTTCATTTTTTTTGTGCTTATTTCTATTGAACCATGGGGACATGTTTCTCCTTAGATTTGGGGGTGGGGTGTAATATTTTTTTGAACACTCTTTGGATTATGCATATTGTTCATTATTGTTTTGAGATCTGATCTGACACCTATGCTCCCCTTTTCCTATTCTCTTCCTATTTTCTTTCATTTTTTTTTATGCAAAAAAAAAAAAGGGAAAAGAGAAACAAGTAGAGGAACTAGCTTGTAAGCTATTGAATGGAATGGCCAATGAAGAGTAACTACATGGATCATCTTGATTTAGTGTTACCTTTGCCAATTCAAATCTTTATTTGATATCCTATACACCTTTTTGTATGATTAAGCTCTCTTACCTTGTGTGTGTGTGCTTAACTCAAATTTTGATGGGAATGCATGTCTAGAGAAATTATGATTTGCATATGTATGGATTGTGAATGACTTATGAGTTGTTTTGATTCCCCTTGAGGCGAAATCCTAGGCATTACATGACCAAGGAAATGATTAGGGCAATTTTTTTTGAACAGATTGAGCCTTTTCAAGCCAACCAAAGATGAATATTCCCTAGGTCCCATTTTGAAGCCTTGAGTGTGTGAATTTAGCCAATAATTTTTTTCTTTTACCCACAACTTCCAACCTTTAACCCATGTTCATGTGGAAATTGTTTTATCCCATTCACATAACTTTTGTTGAATGCATGATTGGGCATCTTCATTTGCTTTAAGTCTTAACTGTGCATTATAAATGAGAAGAGAAGACCATTGAGAATCAACCCTGGGAAGTAAAGAAGAATATGGAAAAAGTGTAAAAAAAAAAAGAAAAGAAAAAAGGGGATATGATGTGTGGAGCAATTGCACTCTAAAAAAGAATTTATAAAAAAAAATTTAAAAATAAAAAGAAAAAAAAAAGGAGAAGAAAAATACTTGTATATATATATATAAAAAAAACAGAAAGTTGTACAAAAATAGGAGGAATACATGGGTTGATTCTTGAACTCTTTCTTTTTACTGAATGACTTGAAGCATTTGAATTTCTTAATTGTGCATTTGACTGTTGATTCAATTTTTCCTTTCCCCTTCTTTCTTTACCCATACCCATAGCCACACATTACAAGCTCAGAAAGTCCCTCTTGATCCTTGGTTGTGCTTTGTCTACATTAGTGGAGAGAGGGATGAGAATCAATTTTATAGGGTATGCATTTGAAGCACATGTACTTACTCATAATTTTTTTTAGGAATGTTGAACTTGATCTTGAAGAGTTACACATCC
Source organism: Ormosia semicastrata (assembly GCA_029884595.1). Lineage (NCBI taxonomy): Eukaryota > Viridiplantae > Streptophyta > Magnoliopsida > Fabales > Fabaceae > Ormosia > Ormosia semicastrata. The sequence continues at coordinate 19,886,718 of JAQQTO010000034.1, forward strand.
ATGCATTGTGAGGAAGTCATCATATGATTGTGTGCATGGGCATGTATTGGTTGAGTTTGAGTTGTCAATTGCAACACTTCACCTTGAGCTAATATGTTTTGAGGCCATATATGATATTCTTCTGCTTGCATTGTTATTTTCCCAAACTTGTAATCTCTTTGAACATTTTGGGGTAATCTGTGCTTGATTAGTTGATTGGAGTTGGTTCTATATTTTGTTCGAGGACTAGCAAAACTGAGGTTTGGGGATGTGATAACTCCACAAAATGGAGTTATTACAATCTCAATTTGAATAGAAATGAGAGCGATGAATAGAAATGCACACTTCTTTCATGTCTTGAGCTGAGCCAACTTTCACATTGTCCAATTGCATTTCATGATGCTAAATGATTCATTTTAATATAATAACTTGAGTCTGACTAATTGAATTTAATCTATGGATTTTAAAGGGCAAGAGAAGCTTTGGAAAAAGACTATGGAGCAATAGACATGAAGAGCAAGTATCAAAAAAAGACAACAATAACTTTGGAAGAGAAGAATTGAAAGTAGGCATCCACGCATGTGCGTGAAGGCTCCACGCACGTGCGTGACAGCCTCTATTTTGGATCAGAAAAACTTACGCATGTGCGCGAGGAATTCACGCACGTGCGTGACAACCTCTGTTGCGGATCAGAAAAACTTACGCATGTGCACGAGGAATTCACGCACATGTGTGACAGTCTCTGTCTTGGGTCAGAAAAACTTACACATGTGCGCGAAGAGTTCACGCACGTGCGTGGACGACTGATGCTAATTTTTTGATACACGTGATTATCACTTGACCCAATATAAATAGATGGAAGGCAACCGTTTTGAGGGGAGAGTGAGTTTTTAAGGACTTTTTCATCAAAGAGGCCGATTCTTCTCCATTCTTTCTCGCTCTTTCCACCATTTTTGCAAGTGAGGGGCATGGATCCAAGATCAAGGAAGTGAAGATTTATCCTCTCCATCTCCATGGATCTCTTGGTTTCTTCTTCCCTTTCTTCTTTGTTTCATTTCTTTACATGGGTAAATAAATCTCCATAACTAGGGGGAGATCTAACTTGACCCAAACTTGATGTACATGGATCTTTGATTATTTGATGTTTAGTTCTTCTCAATTGAGTGTTAATCTCTGTGCTTAATGCTTCTATGACTTGATCAACCATAGATTGTTTTGTTGGGTATTTTGAGAATTGGGAGATTCCTCTTTACCTTTTGCTTCTTGAGTTTAGCACCATAATCTATCAATATCTAGGAATGGGTCTTGGTGACTATGTGGTTAATTTGGGAATCTCTTGTGTAATCCTCTCAATTGCATGAAATTGACTAAGGAATTGATAATTTTAGGTAATTGGGAGAGAGTTAATCCACCAAGGAATTGAGTTTTGGCTGTTTCTGTGTATTTCTTACCATCAGTTGAGAGAATTAAACATAATTAATTGAATTACATGGAAATTAAGGATGGGTCAAGTGAAAATCAACCCCTAGTGTTCTCATTCATTGATTTCATTTTATAACTCTTAATTCAAATTCTTCTAAAAATTAAGTTTAATTGCTTATTCCTTCAGTTTATCCTCTTAATGTTCTTTTTACAATCATCTCATTATAATAGTTAGTCTAGATAGCAATAGCCTAGTGAAATTGGTACTTAATATTAATCAATCCTCGTGAGAACGATACTCACTCACTCTTTATTACTTATGCGACTCGGTATACTTGCCAAAGCCTCATCAGATATATAGTGCAATAAGCAAAACATTGTCTCAATTGAGGCGACAAATTTTGGTAACTCAATTTTAAAACAGACAAATACTATTTTCGTCTTCTAACAGTTTCCAAAAATCACCTTCTAGTACATTAATCCATTCACTTTCTTTATCTTTACCTTGTAATATGCCTGCCACTGTCCTAATTGCTAGTGGAACTCCTCTACACTTCTTTGCAATTTCTTTACCAATTGATTCTAGTGTATGGTTCATTCCTTTGGTATCATCTCCAAATGCTAAGTTCTTTAACAAACTCCAAGATTGTTCTATAGTCAGTTCTTTCAAAACATATGGAGTGTTTACTCCCATTACATGTGCAACAATTTCACTACGAGTTGTCACTAAAATCCTACTACCTTGAGCACCACACACCAAATAAGTCCTCAATTGAGTCCATTTTTCATGACTCTCATTCCAGATATCATCCATGACTAACAAATACCTTTTACCATTTAATTTTTCACGAAGCTTATTTTGCAAGTTGTCAAATGATAACTTGTCTAACAGACCTAATTCTTGGTCAAAGCTTTTGCTACCAATTAATGATTCTAATATTTTCTTCACAATAATTTTAACATCAAAATTATCAGAAACACACACCCACATTCGCTTTTCAAAGGACCTTTGAACTTCTGCATCATTGTATACCAACTGGGCAATAGCTGTCTTGCCTAAACCACCGATACCAACAATAGCAATCAATGAAACATTTTGATTTCCATGCGGTTGCCTCATCAAGTTTAAAATATCCCTTTTGCTATCTTCTCTTCCAATGATTTCTGATTTTAACACATAAGAACTTGTTTCCCTCCATGAACTCTCAGTTTGCTTACTCACATCAGGAGTTGAGCTTAAATTCAACTTAGACATATCTTCTGCTACTTCATTAAAATTCTTTTGTATCTTCTCTATTTTATCAGCCATTTGAAGACGAAAAACAATTGGATTCGAGGGTGAAAGGAAATTGCATACCTCTTTCACAACTGGGGGACGATCGTCAACTTTGAGTCGCAAATCTTCAGTAGCAATTTCATCAAACAAGTCATCTGCAGCAAGAAGTACTTCTTTGAGCCTTGTTATCCAGAGTTTTACAGCATCGCCTTGTTCTTCTTTTTGTTTTTTCTCAGCATCATGGAGCATAGCTGTGATGGATTCAATTGTTTTCTTAAGCCTATCCAACTGATCCTTGAAACCAATAGCCCGTCCAAATTCACGGAAGGCTAATGAAGACACCTTATTAATGAGGCTTCCAGCAAATGGAATTAGCTCAGCCATCTTTCAAATGATTGAGAAAGAAAGTAGAAGGTAGACTGAAACACAGGAAAATGGAAATCAATACTGATAGTTGCTGGCTGTGGCAATGGTATATACTAAGGGAAGGGAATATTAGCTGGATGCACGCTGGGGAAGTTTCCTCGAAATTTCCCGAAGTCTTTTCCCAAAAATTAAAAAAAAAATGAGATTTACATTTTAAAATTAAATAAAATAATATTATTTCTTACACTTATATGTATATCATATTTTATAGGTGTAATTTTTATTATTTTATTACAATTTATTACAATTAATTTAACTTTATTTTTATACTTATATTTTAATTTTATTATGAGATGTAAGTCACGAGAAATATACAACTAATTTTTTTTAATAAAATATGACCACCTGTTAGTAATTTAAAATAAAAAATGCAAAACTTGCATTTTAAAATTAAAATGAATGGATTAAAAATCAACCAGATTATGTCATAAGACTTTCAGACTGCATTTGGTATATATGATAGTATTTTTTGATCGTAAGTATATATGATAGTATAAGATATAATAATATAAGATAATAAAATAATATATGATAATATAAATAAACCGATAAAATCCTATTCTATCAAATATTTAATACACATAATATAAATAACTTAATAATATATATAATTATCTATTCTAATTATATTACCTTTTACCTTCTTCACCATTGTTAAACCCAAACAGTGACCGTTCCATTTCGTTCCAAAGTTCGTTCCTTCTTTTTCTATTTCCATTTCGTCAAATCAGAAAGGCTAATTGTGAGAATCATTTGCAAGTTGCAATAATTAGGACAAATTAACAATCTTTTCTTTGTTTCTTTTTTTTTTTGGTTGGGTTCGAAGTCAAACTCAAAACAAGAGAGGGATGAGCGACCATCATGACTGATGGCACTGATAAATTGATAATTTTTTCTGTTTACACAAGTTTCAACTTTCAAGATTTAACTATTAAGGGAAAAAAATTGGTCTAGAAATATTGTCGACAGAAACTTTTGCTATTGAAAATGACAGTCCTGCAATTACACTTCATATTTATATATCTGAGTAAAGGATCGATATATTACTGAGGGTGCTTGCTATTGTCTCATCCGTTGAAGATCAGAGTCGTTCTTTCGCCGCTGAAATTGCTCAAGAATTCGTGTCTCCTGCTCCGTCGTCTTCCCCCAGTGCCAGTCACTCTCCGTCCAAATCGCCACTCACCTCCGTCGAATCGCTGCCATATGCGACGATGGTGTACTATTTGGGTTCTTATTTGGACATCCACACCTAATATCTGTGGCCAATGTCAATCTGGGTTCTTGGCAAAGGAGAAAGTTGGACTAAGAGGCTGGATTCTTGGTAGAGGAGAGACTTGCACTGAGAGGGAAGAAGAGGTAGGATGGGAAGAAAAATTTTATCAGGTCTAATCAGGGAGTAGAGAATAGGATAAAATAATCAAGTTAGAATAGGATAAAAAAAATTTGACTTAATTTGACTATACTATCAGGTTAAATCATCAAATACTTGATAAGACCTGATAGTATTAATTAATACTATCATATTCTCTTTATCCTATCCACCAAATACAGCCTCATATTAAAATGAATGGATAACATTTTTAAAATAAAATATGACCACCTGTTAGTAGTTTGAAAAGAAATTGCAAAACTTGCATTTTAAAATTAATATGGATGGATTAAAAATCTTTAAGGTTGTGACATAATACTGCAAAACATAAGTTTGGAAATTCGTTGAAAATTTGTTTAGTAAGTTTGGAATTTTTGAATGGTCGATATTAGGGGTGTAAATTGGTTCGGATAATCTGACCAAATCGACCAACTCGAACTGAACCAATTAAATTGGTTTGGTTTGGTTTGAGTATTTTAATTAGTTCGGATAAAATCCGAACTAATGAGAACTTAATTGGTTTGGTTCTCGGATTTAAAATTTTAAACCCGAGAACCACCCAAACCAATCTAAACAGTACACACTTAATCAGTTAATTGCTATTTGATAAAATGTGAAGGCCAAAACCATGCCTTTTCCAATTTTCCCAAATCTGAACCCTAAGTCCCTAACCCAACCCAGACTCACCCTCTGCCTCACCCACCGCCGCTCGCCGCTGAAGCTGCTAGGATCGCTGTCACCCCTCGCGCGCTGACGCTGCTCAGCTCTCCGGAAGTCTTTGTGCAATTGGAACCATCTTTCTCTCTCTACCACGCACCACTCGTAGATGTGGCCGTGGCTCTTGTAGCTGTTGGTGTTGGTGCTTTCTACCTCTATTCATCTAAGAAACCCAAAGGTTTGATCTCTTTCAACTTCATGTCTTGCCCAGTTGAAATCCTCTGCTTTTGTTTTGATTTCTACTTTTGTTCATGTCTTTCTGTTTTGTTTTGAAATCACTACAAAAAAAACCCGGTGATTAGCCACAATTTTTTTTGCTATGGTTCCTATTAACTTCATTCTTTCCCACTTCTGTTTCAACATCTTGATACTCTTTGTTGTGTCATTAGCTCACCTAAATCGATAAGTTCAATTAGCAAGCCTTAGTGAAATGTAAGTGTTACATTTTGGCGTATACAACTTGAATCTTGTATTCTGCCAGAAGATTATGTCATCATTTGTAAAGATAAAAGTACTTCATGATTGTTTGAATACGGTGGCACCAAAAGAGAACAGGTTTTGGAAATTGGTTGAAAGAGTTTTGCAGTTGAAACTTCAAGCTAGTTCAGCTCTGGCCTTATTGGAGATCTACTGCTAGTAGCGGCAATTGATAATTAGGTTCTCTCCCTGCACCTACTAATTTAAAAACCTATGTATTACAGTAATATGCCATAATGTTTTTTTTGTAATTTTTCATTACCTATAAAAGTTTACTTCTGGCTGGGGCTTGCTTCTCTTTTTATTTGGTAATGGCATTTGAAGACTATTTCCTTTTTCTGCAAGAAGGCTTCTTGTTGTTTTTGTTAAAATTATAGCAATAGTTATAGGTTTTGCTGAGTGGTTGTGTCTTAATTACCAATGCACATGTTCTTAATGGATGACTTGACACTACAAAGTAAGTGACTAATAATTTTTCCTCTCTGGGATAGAAAACATGTCTAGTTCAAAATTGTAGCAGGATACTTTAGTATTATATGACTTGTGCTTTCTCATACTTTAGTTCAAAAATATTGCAAATAATTTTCAGTTTCTTTGTTGTTACTAGAAGTGCTCTGCCTAGTTGTTAAGGCTTATTCCATGCTGGTTGCTCTTGATTCTATATTTCTGTTCCAAAAATAGAGTTATAGGTTGATCAGGTTTCATGCTTTCTTTGAGAGTCTTGAGGGTTGTTTAGCATAATTATATGGTCGAGAGCCCATCACGAACCATTATTTGATTCTATATTATCTGATGGCTTTGTATAACTTTTTTGCAGGTTACTTGACACCAACAAATGGCAAGTGATCTATTTGGAACTAGTGGGACTTCAAGCATTGGTGATAGTGGAACTCAAGTTGGGAGTGCTACCACTCCAACAACAACTAGTGACATGCAACTAGGAGAGGTACTTCCAACACAAGGACAAGAAACGTCATCACATGAACAAGATGCCCCCCATCACAACAAGAGGTATTGAAAAGGAAACCTAGTAGACCCCCTTCTAATGCTTGGTTTCATTTCAAGAGAGTAAATGATAAGGCTACTTGTAACTATTGTAATAAACAATATGCATGCAATACTACTAGTCATGGGACCTCAAACATGTTAAAGCATTTGAAGATTTGTGTGAAAAATCCACATACGGTATTTGATAAAAGGCAAAAAATAATTTCTATTGGAAAGCAATGTGAGGATGATCCTAATAGTGTTAGCATGAAACTTGTTGAATTTAATCAACAGGTAACCCGATATGCACTTGCAAGGATGATAATTGTTGATAAACTTCCTTTTAAATTTGTTGAAAACCAAGGATTTAGAGATTTGATGAGTAAGGCTCAACCGAGATTTAAAATCCTTTCTCGTGTCACTCTTGCTAAAGATTGTATGCAATTGTTTCAAATGGAGAAAGAGAGGTTGAAGTGCATATTGTCTACAAATCACCAAATGGTTTCACTTACCACTGATACTTGGACTTCAATCCAAAACTTAAATTATATGTGTGTAACTGGTCACTACATTGATGATGGGTGGGAATTAAACAAGAAAATATTAAGTTTTGGTTTGATAGCTGACCACAAAGGTGAAACCATAGGAAATGCCTTAGAGAAATGCATGAAAGAATGGGGGATTTCAAAGATTTGTTGTGTGACTGTTGACAATGCTAGTACTAACAATAATGCTATTGCATATTTGCTTAGAAGAATGAGTGATTAGAATGGTACTTCTTTACTAAATGGAGAGTTCATGCATATGAGATGTTGTGCTCACATCCTGAACTTAATTGTTAGTGATGGCTTGAAAGAAATTGATGTTTCAATTGAAAGGATAAGGGCTGCATGCAAGTTTGTTAGGTCATCTCCGGTTAGATTGTCTACTTTTAAGACATGTGTCAAAGAGGCTAGTATAACTAGTAAGATAATATTAACCCTTGATGTGCCAACCAGGTGGAACTCCACTTATTTCATGTTAGATGTTGCTGAAAAATATGAAAAGACATTTTATAGCCTTGAAGATACAGATAATGCATTTTTGTTAGCCCTTGACAATGTAGGAGGACCTCCTAATAGGGATGATTGGAGTAGTGCACGTGTTTTTGTTAAGCTTTTGAAAATATTCTATGATGAAACTCTTTCTTTTTCGAGGTCATTGCATGTTACATCTAATATTTTTTTTCACAAGTTATGTGACATTAAAAAGACTCTGGATAAGTGGAGGAAAAACAATGATGTAAGACTACAAAGAATGACAACAAACATGAAAGTCAAGTTTGACAAATATTGGAAAAATAGTGGGAGTATAAACTTTCTTTTGTTTGTAGCTGTGTTTCTTGATCCATGTTATAAGCTTGAATATATTGAGTTTAGTTTTAATAAGATGTATGATGATGGTTCGGATAAGTACAAGGAGATGGTGGAAAGATTGAAGGGTCTGATTGATAAATTGTTTGAGCATTATCAGTCAATGCATCCCATTCCCCTGAATATTGGTAATTCTAGTAGGTTGGCCTCAAATGTTGCCTCACAATCTCATGCTAGTAATGATGGTTTAAGTGATGATGATGAGGGTTAGGAAGATGAGTTTAGATTGAAAGTGAGGAGAAAGCAAGGTGAGGTGAAAAGGAATGAGTTAGAAAGATACAAAGAGGATGATGTTGAGGACAACACTCCTGGATTTGACATTTTGAAATGGTGGAAAGGGAAATCAATGAAATATTATGTTCTTTCTCGTATGGCTAGGGATATCTTGGCTATTCCAGTGTCTACTGTATCATCTGAGTCTGCATTTAGCATTGGAGGTCGACTTCTTGACCCATTTCGTAGTTCCTTGCATCCTACCACTGTTGAGGCATTGATTTGTACTCAGAACTGGATCAAGACTCCTAAAAAGAATCTTGAACTATGTTATGAAATGGAAGAAATGGATAAGGTTGAATCAGGTATGGAAACTTAGTTTTAATTCTCAAGTTTTTTATTTTTTGTTATACTTACTATTGTTACTAATTAATCTTGTTTACCTTTTATGTTTATGTTTGAATTTTTAGAGTTGTCAGGATTATCTTCAAATCTTGAAATTGGGCTTTAATAAGTCTTTAACAAGCTTTTAAGGTAACATTTATAAGTACATTAATTATGATTAATTGTTAAAATCTAGTATACACAAATTCGAATATTTTGTTTATCTTTATTGCAGGATGTAGATGAAGTTGAAAGATAAATTCGATTTGATGAATCATTTTATTTTTTTTATGTTTGGATTGAGTTTTGCTGAGTTTGAATTAACTTTGGGTGATGCTCATTATTATGTTTGTACTGGCTATATATTGATATTGGATAAAAGTCATGTATTGTATATCATATGGCTAGTAGTTTTGCTTTGTCTATCCTCTTAGTCATTTTCTAACACAGATAATTGTCTTTACTTGAACATTTATGTTTTCTATTTAAAGTTCAAATGCTGACAAGTTTTCTGTACTGTTTGTCTGTGGCACACCAGTAACTCGGTTGCTTGTTGTCTATCTCGAATGTGATGCTTTTTATGGTTTACATGAGTACCTTGAGGACTTCTTCCCTTTGATGCCCTAAGTTAATTTCAGGAAGTAAAGAAGAGAAGAAAAAAGAGTCTGTTCTGTACCTGAAATGTCCAAGAATGCCCAATTCCGTGCAATACAGCCTAGCCCTTCAATACTTTCCTTTGTGGAAAAAAATGTAATTTGTATGAGCAGGGACTTTTGATTGATGTGTTGATTATGTTGTTCCATTGTTGCTGTGAAGGTATTTTGATCTCTTGTACTATGTTTATTGTTCACAGTTGTTGGGTAGAAGACGCTTGATTGACTTAAGAAGGGCAGACTACGATATAGATCTTTCTGCACCGTTAGATAATATTCCTTTCTCTAACAGTTCGAAAAGAGAGAGAACTGAAGTAAATGTATGTGCCTGTTTAATGTGTCTGAAAACAATAATCTATATAATGCTATTCATTTTAAGTGTTGTTGCTTCTCCTCTGTTGATTTTGACATTTTGTGCTGATTACCCGAGACAGGTTTTTAGGAATATACTATGGCATTGTTGCATATATTTGGTCGGGGTGTGATATTTGATCATTGTTATCTTATTTTTGGTTCCATTATCTTTAGCTGTTCTGCTTATTACATTCTATTTTTCTATCGTCTACTAGGAAGTTTTCTTTACTCACTATTTTAGCATTTTGGATTTGATTTGATATAAACAGGAAATCTCAAAGACCAATGATCATGTGACTCAACTTAAAATTGAATGCTCATTGTCTGATGGAAGAGCAAATGTTAGTCTATGTTCTAATATTATTTGAAATTTTAGATACATTATGTGCATTTTTTTGTATTACATGTATAGTTATTTAGCTAATTTTTGTGTTAAAAAAAAGGGTCAACCCGATCACTCAAACCAAACTAAACCATAAATGTTGAGTTTGGTACGGTTCAGATTTAGCTATCAAAAAATAAGAAAATCGAATCAATTAATTTTGATTAGTTCGAATTTATTTTTTTCCAAAATCCGAATCAAACCACCCATTTACATCCCTAGTCAATATTATGTCATATTATAATAAAATATGACATAATACTGCAATAATAAGTTTGAGTATTTGTTGTTTTGTACTATTTTAATACCTTTTTTTGCTTTTGTCAAAAGCAACAAATATATTTGTTAAAGTTTATTTTTTTATATTTATTTTTTTAAATTCATTTTTGAGATAAAAGATCTCAATTATAAATCACGTCATTGTAAACTCACTTCTAATCAAATTTAAGTTTATAAAATTAAATTGACTTAAATTTAAGTTTACAAATTCTAATACAAACACACTTTCATTTTAAAATTAATGGATTTGAAAAATAAGAAATGCCAGCTGGGAAAAATATGATATAAAGTGAGTAGCCGGCTGTTAAATTTTCAGTATGAGAGTAATTAAAAAAGAAAATACCAACTCTTGCATTTAAAAATGATGAATGAATTATAATTTGAGTGGAAGAGAATGTGTATTTTAAGTATATATTTTTTAGTTTAATCTTAAATTTTATGGGTTTTAAAATAATATTATTGAGATAAGTCTTTACTTAGACGTTTAATTATAACTTGAGAAATTAATCTCTTACATATCGAAAGAGAAAATGCTCAAGAAAATCAAAAATAAAAAAATAGATTATTAAAAAAAAGACAAAAACTTGCATTTTAAAATGAACTAGTTGTAAAAGTTAAAAAAAAAATAGTCGCATTCCCGTGCTTTGTACGGTATTATTAAATTGATCGATTATGATTAATTTTAAGACTTCTTATATTCTGTTTATTTTTAAATTTATTTAATTTTTTTGGTAAAAACATGAAATAAGATTTATTAAGTTTGATTTAATTTTAATTCATTTGATAATTCTTTACTTTGTACTTTTACGTGTCTTTTATGTTTAATATGCTGCTAACATTTAGTAATCAATTTAAATCTTTTCTTTTAATAAAGTTTAAACACAACAAAATCTATACCAATTAACAAAAGCAAAACTATTAAACATACAAAAAATGTAATTTTGAAACAATCAAGAGTACAACAATGTAATAGAAAAATACAATTGTGTTATGAATGATATTAAAGATAGATATCTAATAGTGACAAGAGTTATAATGCATCAACTTAAAAGACATTTTATGATTGACTTTATTTTTTACAGGAAGTAAGTTACTTATAAATGTTATTATTATTATTTTTACTAAATTTTTATCTCACTAAGTTTTTTTTAAACAAAATTTTAATAAGGTATATTCATAATGTATAGTTATCTAAAAAAAATATTATAAAACATCCATATTATGCATGTGGTAGATGACTAACTTGATTATGAATTAAGGATGTGATTAGAATAAGTTTATGGTTATAACTTTTGATATGCTTATTTAATTTGTACATTTCATACATAATGGTGTATTAGAGAGTGTAGCTACCTTTTTGTATAACCACTCTTTTCTTATGTTTTAGTAAAATGGAAATTAACATATCTATTTTTCAAAAAGTTGTCATGCATATGGAAATAGATCCTCTCTGGTTACAGGAGAGGTCTTTCGTTTTAATAGATAAATTTTCTCGCATGCAGTATGTTATAAAATACATATTGTATACGATATGTTAAAAAAGTATGTATTTTTAACAGGATTTTCTCTTGTTTCTATGAAAAAGGAGAGTATCCTGATCTCATGCATATACATAATAATATCAATAAATGACCCCCTCAATAAAAATAATAAAACATGGGCTTCTCTCCTCTTTACTTAAAAATCATTTGGCTTGCTCTGATTTATTAAAAAGCCATAAAAAAGTATATTAAAAAAAACAAATAGACCATTTAATTCCCAAATTATTATTGGTGTGCGGTGTGGTGGTCCTTCACTCCTTCCTTTTTCATTTTATTTTCCATTCGTTGGCTCACTTTTTTGGTAGTAACTTGTTTTAAATTTTAGATATCTGATATTTTTTTTTGAAGTATAATTATGTTAATTTAATTTACATATTAAACACTACGGCCCCTTAAAATTGTTGTCTAAGCTATGCCTTTCTATACATGTTAGTGTAAGGATCTTACATACTATCACAATCAGTAAATTTCTTTTTTTAACTCGTCATTTAACGCTTATCTTAAGATAAAAAATACAAGATCGTGACTACACTAATTTGCAGCATCATTACTATGCCTTGCAGCATCGTGATTACACCATCGTAGTACACCCAAAGAAGCTCCCACTTGCGGTGGGTTGCAATAATGATACCCACTTTGCCTAAATTTCAACATAGTATATGTCCAACATATTAGAGGCAATAACGTGTATACTTATAGATAGACACCAACCTCTGAAACTAGATAATTGCTCATATTGGGAATTGAAGGTATACCTTTGATATCATTTTGTAAGTAAGTTGAAGAATCTTTTGTAAAAGATCATCATCAAATTCCCTACCACCAAATCAGAGGTCGTAATCATCAGGTCCATGAATCTTACTTACCTTTATACCGATTGGAACAAAGTAAATTACTAAAAAAATAAGCTCTAACTACTATAAAGAAATTTTCCCATGTAGGCAAGGAAAATGAGAGAATATGTGTAAATGAGTTTAATGGAGAGATTAGATTGAGGTAAATTTTGACTAATAAGGGACTAAATTGCAAAAATTGATCTGAGGGATTAAATTGATAATGAAAGTATTAGTGAGGGACCAAAATAAGGTTTTTGTCAAAACTTTTATTAGTTACAATGTCCTTTTTTATATTCTAAAAATACTAATAAATTACCAATTCCATTAATACAAGCTTAACTCAATTTTTTTTGCTTTGCCAAAGATATGAAATTCATTACCATAATGAAAGAGAAAACTAAATCCCAAGTAAAAACGATGGGGCACATACCCAGAACAACCTTCCAACAAACTTGGAAGTATAGCTGGTGGAAAAGGTGAAAGAGGTGTGATACGGATTAAGTGGTGTCCATGCAAATACTCTTGCCTTCTCCCTCGTCATTTGCTTCTAGACTATACTTTTTCACCAAGCGATCCTCAGAGGTAGGCTACTGGATAGCAACAAGTACTTTTCTTAATGAAGTTTTAATGATCTTCACCTCACATGATCAAATCATTTAACACGAGATTCTATTATCTTTTACACAATAAGTACTATCACTATTTTTTGTCTAATACATTCATTTTTAATCTTATTTTGTCTTATATGTCTACTCATTCAACACAACATCCTGATCTCTGCAAAACTAAGCTTATGCCCTTGTTTTTTTACCACCCAACATTCAATCACATAAAATTTTTCTACCAAAAAAAAAAAAGAGTTGTATTCATCACTTGAAAGTTGATATTAATGTCACATTTATGGAAATTCCTTACTAAAACTATTATACTATATTCACTAAAAAAGAGGAATATATTACAGGAAACAGAGATTCCTTCCAATACAGCAAAGCCAAGAAGTAGAATAACAGAAGTGCGAAAAAAAAGGTAGAAGTTAATTAAATGAACCCTTCACCTCTACAGATCCATCGAACAAATATTCCTAAAAAATGAATCCTCCAATCCCTCTAGAGATCCATACATGACATATTCTTAAAACAAAACACTTCACAGAACTTCAGCACAAAATAAAAAATTAAAAAAACACTTCACAGAACAACTAGAACACTTCACAGAACAATTAGCCAGAAAAACTACCTACCTCAAAGCTGTAAGGATGAAATCCCTGGTTGAAAATGCATTATGCTTAAAAACAAGTGCCCCAAATCCCAGCAAACAGTATACGCTTCCACATGATCTTTCCCTATGATATAGAGCTTTATCAACTATGGAGATAAAAAGTAGAGCCAGAAAAATACACAAATAGCATGTATTAGGTGTATTAAAAAGGTAAACACACTGCCTTCTCATTAATCATAGTCATGACACTACCATCTTCTAATGAATAAATGCTAAATATGCTCTAAAAGAGAAAGGGGGAAAAAAGGGGGGGAAAATGTACTTCGTGTATATTTCCCAATCCGATTTGTCCAAATTATTACCTAGCATCTGAAAATTATCAACAATGAAATCATCAGAAGGCATTCCCGTAGAGACATGAAGACAGGTAAAACACAGAGCTTCTCTTTGAAAGGCTATAGTTAACTTTGAGATCCTCAATTCCAAAAGAATATAGTAAATCACAATGGAAGCTTCAGCTCAAGCATCTGATTAATAACAGGCTACCGTTGATCTGAACTAGAGGCCAAAATTGCACATCTGCACAAACTCCATATCATTGTCCACATATTTGGTCCAGAGATTTTTGTATTGATTCAAAGCAATATCAAGCCAAGGTTTCATATTTCCATTGTAGTGAATGACTGCAGCTTTGTTGATCTCATCCATGCTAATACTGGGATTGTATCCTAGCCCAAGCACATGCCAGGATTTGTCCAATGACTTGGTTGTGGAGTAGAAGGTGACCAGACCAGGTGGGAGCGTCCCCAATTTCCACAAAGTTCGGTCTTCATTCTGAACAAAGAATCATCGTTAAAAAATAAATAAATAAATAAAAGAAATTAGAGAGTTCTGCTTCAAAGTAACCCATTAAGTTAGCAATTTTACAAAGGTCAAAGGAACAGCAAGAGCATTATCCAGGTAACTTTTTGAGAAAAAAAAAAGAAGAAATACTACACTTTTAAAGAAAAAGAAAAAGGCAGTTGACAATATCAGTACAAAATCATCAGCACATAGAACAGGAAGGGGTTAAACTACAAGCAAAAGAAATTTACCATGTTCTGCCAGTAATGGTACTGATCTGTGCATTTTTCACGCCTCCAAGCATCAAGATTAAATATATTCATGCCGTAAGCCCAAGCACAAGCTTTTGGATTGAACCTCTCCTTGATTAAACGATGAGAAAAATTCAAGTACTGGCCATATCGGTGGAAAGAGCCGAAGCATGTCTCAACAGCACCATTCACCTTCCCATCCAAATCAATCTTCCACAAACCTGTCAAGTCTTTTTGAACCACAACATCATCATCCAAGAATAAGATTTTATGCAATTTAGGGTACATCTCTGGCAAATAAAACCGGAGATGATTCAACATGGACAAGTATTTAGGGTTTCTAAAGTTCTTGTTATGTGCATCATCTGTTGCATTTTCAGCTTGATTCTCAAAGTAAAACTTCTGCATTTTTGCTGACTCAATTTGCCTCAACACAGGGACATATGATGAATTTAAGAATGTGAATTCTTCTACTGCCTTCACTTCTAGAAATGCACCCCCTTCAACTGGCCTCATCTTAAACCAAACCTTCATTGCTGCAACATTCATCCTATTCGTAACTACATGAAAAACATGCTTCCATGGCTCTATCGCATTCCTCACCACAGATCTCACCACAACTGACACAGCTATCACATTATCTGAAAATATTGCATAGTGATACAAATTGGGATCTTCAAACTCAGGCTTAGGTTCTTCATCCCTATATTTCTCCGGGTTTGAAATTCTCTCACCCATTAGCCTCATTGCCAAACAATGCAAGCTCTTGGGAATCGATTTGGCAGAAATCAAGCTCGCCAGCACCCCATTCTTCTTTGCCTTCGCAAGCGATGCATTAACTGCAAATATTGCATCCTTCAACTTCTGAATCTTTAACTGATTATCGTAATTCTCTTTTGCCTCAACAATCATCATCCGTGCTATTTTCACTCTGTCCTTAACCTCTTTCTCAAACTGCCTCAGCACATCCTCATCAATTGGACCATCTGACTCGAAAAGCGATGCTTGATAGGTTGGCTTCATAGATATATCCGAAAAATTGCATGCCAATTCATCAAACACCCTCAATTGCTTAGATATCTCAAGCTTGAGCTTCCTAGCATAAGCAGCATAAGCATTCACTAGTGTTATGTGATCATTAGCTTGCTTGTGTATCAAATCCACTTGGGTCCTAAGAGGGTCAGACTTCAATGCCAAAAATGTTCGATGCACGTATGCATTACCAGTCGTGGGAATAGTCTGTGACCAAAAATATCTAAATCAATCAGAACTGTGTTTGAGATGAAAAATGAGTTCTAGTTTGTTGATGTGATCAGTTTATATACAGTGAGGTAACAACAGAAAAAGTAACCGCCATCTAACAGAATGCTAACCTACAGATAACTACCTACATATACATATAGTAGACCATAACAACTATACAAACTGACGCCTAATTGTATGAAATAAATATAGCATACATGACTATGCGTGAAATTATCATGTAGCTACAGCAGCTATATCCGGTGATAAAATCACTACATGTGGTTCATTCAATTTGTCAATTTGTCATGTGGGTTATGCTTTAAACTGAATCTACAATAATGGGTCGTTTCCAATTTAGCAACTTGAAGATGGGTTTCAATCAAAATCGAAAATTTGGAAGAAAATTACAAAAAAAATCCAATGAAAAATGCATAAAAACAGAGGAACTTACAGAGTCATCTTGTGGTGTGAAGGGATTGGTGGTGAAGAGGACTGAGAGAGTGGCAATGAAGAGGAGAGAAAACATAGCAGAGATGAAGATCCGGTATGAGAAGAAGCTACGGAGGCTAGAGTCACCTCTGCCCCCTCTGACGGCAACCGCCATTTGAAACAGAGAAATGAACCTGTGGATGTGAATCAGAACTCAAAAGGGTCTTTGATCTTTGTGCTTTAACTTGCAATAAAAGGAGCTTCTTCTGGCAACTAGCACCAAAAAGGTTAGTTGCTTGGCCAAGGCCAAGAACTGTGAGAAGTGAAAAGGGAAGTGAAGAAGGAGAGGAAGAATCCGCGTTGGTTTGTGTATATTTTAATGTTGGATGCTGATTTGATTGATAGGTGATGAGATGAGACTATTATGTAATGGATGTAGTATGTTGTTGTAGATTTTGTGTGAACACAGAACGTGAAGGTGGGGGTTTAGTTTAGTTGCTTAACATATGAAGTCCCACCACCACTGCGTGTTCAGTGTTTCTGACTAGTGACTTGTGAGACTGAATCTATAAAGACAAAGAAAATGTTTTCTTTACAACTTATATAGATTATTTTAGGATAATTTAGAAAAATAGGGAATATTTTTAAAATAAATAATAATTATTTATGTAGTATTTTTTATTACATTTAAGTTAAAATTTGAATTTATCTTATAAATAACAAAAATTATTATTTATTGTATTAGTAATTATTATATGATAGTTTTTATGTAAAATGTGATAAGGACAACACAATGTTGGTCCCATCTCACACAGTGCTAATTCATGGAATTTTTTTTTTCTTTCTATAGTTTATGGTTGTTACTTGTTATGTCCGGTTGTCAGTAGTTTATGGATTTTTCTTTCTTTTCTAGTAAATAAATTTAAGGAAAATTATGCTAACTTTTATAAGATTTGGTTTAATTATATTTAATATCTTTTTTATTTTATAAATTATACTTATTTCTTTAAAGTGTATATTATCATTATATTAACTTATTTTTTAAGTTTATATTATTATTATACTTATTTTTTTATTTGTCTATTTTAAGAAAAATCAATGTAAAAATACAAACATAAAATATCGAGCGTAATTAATCCAAACTTTAAAAGAGACTGAGTTGTCCATTTAAAAGAGACTAAGTTGTCCATAAATTTACATTTTGGATATCCAAAGATGTCTTATTTAAGTGGGTTCTTTTTGTACCAAAAGTGGGTTCTTTTATAAATATATCAAAATGTTTTTTCAATATTAATAAATTAACATTAATAAATTGGTTTCGAAAGTAATATCTAAATGAATCTGTTAATAACTTTAATATTTTTATTATAAATAATATATATATATATTTTTTACACATCATTTAATATTATTTATCATATTTATTTTTTTTATTATTTTTTCTCTCAATTATACATCTTTAAAATAAATATACATAATATCTATACCTCTAAAAATGTGTAAGATCATCATTTTCTTTCTGTTAAAAATGAATTTGAAGTCAAAATTTGACATTAAATAACTATTTTAACATATTTAAAAAAATCAATATGATAACACATATCTATTCTTATATAATAAATTAGAATATATTCTCTTAAGAGTAGATTAATTTTTAAGTTAATTTTCAATTAAAAATGACAAATATCATTCTTATTTTTTAAATTACAAACTCAAATTATCTTTTTATTTAATTATGTATATCTATTTTATAATAATTTTAAATATTTTTCTCTTTTAATTTATTGTTTTAGATTTTATTTGAATAAATTAATTATGTATAGCTTCTTTGTAATTTTAAATAAATTTTCATTTCAATATTTAATCATTTAAATTTTCTCTGAATTAAAAAAAAATTGTACAATGCATGAGAAACTTGCTACTATTTTTAAAGGACAAAAATGAAGATACACTTTTAATAATTTATTTAAAAAATTATGAGTGGCAAAACAATTGAAATTTTTTTTTATCGAACTGGTACATTATGTCATCATGCATCTATTTATCTATCTATTTGTAAGTATCATAAAATTTACTTGACTTTAACTAATGATCCTATAAGTATTCTAAAATTTAAGTTAATATTTTATCTTCTTATGATTTTAAGATAAATGCATTAAATATTAACATATGAGACTTGAGTTCAATAAATATCATGAATAATTATCTGAGTAGTACAAGTTCATCCTCATGATTTTAAGAGAAGGGGTGTGGTAGTACTCCCTCGAGCAGTTATTGGTCATTAGTGTTATTTCGGTGGATTTACATATTTTCAAGAATCAAGTTTTAAACCGGAAAAAATAAAATGAAAAGTTTTCTTTCACGTTTCACCCAGACGCTTGAGAGCATTTCGTAGAATATCCTTCAAATAAATACACTACATCAATTTAATCCAAATAAGATAACAGTTCGCACATATCCCATCTCTTTTAGCGAATAAAGATCAAATCACTTTTGTCCTTTTTTGGTCTTTAACCAGAATATCACTTGATTACTATCACAAATAAAAAATTCTCCTAAAAATTGCTTTTTTCGAGGGTTATGCTTTTATCCTTTAAGTAGCTAAAATTTTCTTCTATGCTTTCAATAAAACATAGCAAATGAAGTTATTATTCTTGAAATTCAAATAATAAATAAATATTTTATATTGATTTCTACTTCATCGTAGAAGTATCTTATTTATCCAAAAGTTGTTGATCGCAATGAAAATAAACCTTAACTCTAGCAAAATTTTATTTTAATATCAAAAGTTTGAATCTTAAAACCAGTCATTTTAAAAAAAAAAATTTACTTAACTACTACTCTTAACCTGAATTGCATAAACAATTACCTAAATAAAAAAAATAGAAGTATCTTGTTTAAAAGAGGTTGATCGATCTCTTTTGTCTTCGAAATAGCTGTCATTTCCTTTGGTGATATGAAAGAAAATATTGATGTTTGAAATTCTAATTTAATGTTCTGAAAAGATTAAAACATGAATATAAACATGGTGAATTGGCATAAAAATTGAAAATATAATTCATTATCATTCGAAATTCTGATGCAACATTCTTTTAGCCAGAAAGGCATGACATTTCATTTGTGGTGACTAAATAAGGATAGTTTTGTAACGATCTGCTTTGATTTGGATTTGTCATAATCCATATTTTATATTAAATTTAGAGAATTACATACTACAATCGGTTGAGGAGTTCTTCACAAGCTATTTAGAAGAATTGAGATTTTTTTCTTCATGGTTTTGAAGTTTTACATGAAGGCTGAATTGTTCGCAGATAGATCTTAAGATATTTTCTATTTGAAAAGAATGAAACGAGTAAGAAATAATTGAAGAAGTAAGAAAAAGAACAAAATTACCTTTTTTATTTGAAAAATTAATAAAAGAATGAAATGAAACTCTATTATTTTGTTTGAGAATTAAATCATAAAAAAATTGAACAGAATATAAAATAATTTATTTTTAAGCTTATAAGCTAATTCCTCCCCCCCTCCAATTTCATCCCAATTTTAAGAATGAACAAAAATTTAGTATATGAAAGAAAAAGAATAGAAATAGTTCTCATTAAGTTCTTTTTTTTTTATCTATTATTAAACTCTCAAATAAGAAAGATTATTTTCCTTTCAATCATTCTTTATTATCCAAACATAGTGTAAGAAATTACTCCATTGAATTGATTTTGCATTTCTCTTACTTTATTTCCTAGGGATCTTGGAAGACCAGTAAGAAAATTTTCTTTGTAGAAAGGATGTTGGCTATGCTCAAGGACATAGATTCTACTGAGAAAGGTATCTTTACACCACCTGATAAGCTCCATACACAGGGAAAGAGAGAGGGTAGAAGAAAGAAAGGGGAGAAAAGAACAAAAAGAGAGAGCATGCATTCGTAGAAGTTACATGTGACAACTAACTCAAGTATAAGGAATATAAGTGGAAAAAACTGGAAAAGTAAGGAAAAGACAGAGCCTAAAATGATAGGAAAAATAATAATCTCCTCCAACAGTATTTTAAAAATTGGACCGAATCGTCCAATTGAACTGTTGAACCATAAACCAACTATATCTGTGGTTTGATCAATATCTGGTTTAATTATGATTTAATCAAGGTTCAACTACAAATTTAACCAATTGAACCAATCGAATCATATAATCCAAAGGTCTCACCAATTCGATCTCCAATCCGATTTTTAAAAACATTGCCCTACAGTGACTTAAACATCACCGGTATTGGTAGGATTAGACACAACAGATTTATAAGGGAATTGTAAACTCCAGAATCTAGACACCAACAAAGGATAAAATAGAAGGGAAACGAAAAAAAAGAATTGCATTGAATTTTTTTCTTCTGACATTAAAAGAGAATGAAACTTTGCCTATGAGTGCTTATTGAAAATCATTATATAACCAATCCCAAGCCCAAATAAAAGAGGAGAGTTGTGTTAGAAAATTGATAACCAATGTAAAACTTTATCAAATCTTATAATATGGGCTGTCATAAAAAGAGGATGAGTAGAAGTTACTTCTGTGTAACTATTTCAAACATAAGGAGTAAGTGGAGGGAATAGGAGGGAAATAAAGAGTCCGCCTGTGCATGGTGGCTGATTTTGGTTTATCTGCTGTGGAGCGAGCTACACACATATCAAAATTTGTCAACCTCCACATGTTCAAATGATGACTACAAATTGTGTGCAACTATCATTATTAGAGGAGAAAATAAAGCATCAAATGGAAAAATAAAATACAATCCTGCAGTAATCTCATAAACACCAGATGTATCCATGATACAACAACAATAACAACAACAACCAAGTTTTTTCTCACTAAGTGGAGTCGACTACATGGATCAAACGACGTTATTATGCCCTATCATAGTAAGGGAAATATTCTCAAATGATATAAAACTACAAAGGCACCATAAACTGGGACAATTTTGCATCTAAGCACAAATATTCAGCAGGATCAGCAAAGATACAACAAACTAGTTGAGAAAAACAAAAACCAGCCAATGAATATCGATATAATGAAATACAAGTTCACCACATTGCAGTTATGTAAGCTCAACTCAGCATACAGTCTTGAGCAGAAAACATTACATTTATTGGGATTTCGGAGTTTTGATAGGTTTGAATACCTATAATCTACATTCTTGCCTGTTTGGCAAGCTTGAACCACTCAGTATGGAAAGACCCCTCTATGTCAATCCTTTCATATGTATGAGCACCAAAGTAGTCTCGTTGAGCTTGAACCAAATTAGCTGGCAATCTTTCCCTTCGGTATGTGTCAAAATAAGCAAGACTAGCAGACATACCTGGGGTGCTGATACCCGCATTGATAGCAAGGCACACAACTCTCCTCCAGGCAGATTGGCGATCAATTATTTCCTTGGCAAACTCTGGATCCACAAGAAGGTTTGCCAGATTAGGATTCCTGTCATATGCCTTCTTGATTCTGTCCAAGAATATTGCTCTTATGATGCAACCTCCCTTCCAAATCCTGGCAAGTTCACCCAACTTCAAATCCCAACCCTTTTCAACACTCTTTGCACGGATCAGATTCATTCCCTGCGCATAACTACAGATTTTTGCTGCATAAAGAGCTTTCCTAACATCATCGATCAACTTCTGCTTCTCTACAGGTTGATCAGTCAAGATATCGCCAAAGCCACCTGATTTAAAGACCTTTGCAGCTTCAACTCTTTCCTCCTTCAATCCACTAAGGAACCTAGCATCCAAAGAAGCTTCAATAGTGGGAGCAGCAACTGATAATTCAGCAGCTTGTTGGACAGTCCACTTACCAGTACCCTTCATGCCAGTTTTGTCCAGAACCTTGTCAACCAGGTGTCCATCTCCTTTATCATCCTTAATTCCAAATATATCAGCACTGATTTCAATCAGGAAACTCAGAAGTTCTCCCTTATTCCATTCTGAGAAGACACTTTGTAGTTCCTCATTTGACAACTTCCCAACTGACTTTAGTACATCATAAGCCTCTGCAATCAGTTGCATGTCACCATATTCAATTCCATTATGGATCATTTTTACAAAATTACCTGATCCTCCTTTACCAATATATGTCACGCAAGGACCACTGTCGGGGACTTGAGCTGCCACCTTGAGAAGAATGTCTTCTATGTATTTGAAAGCTTCAAATGAACCACCAGGCATCAAAGAGGGTCCATGTCGAGCACCCTCCTCACCACCTGAAACTCCCATCCCAAGGTAGAGCAGACCCAATTCAGCCACTGCTTTCTCTCTTCTCTCAGTGTTCTCATACCACTCATTTCCACCATCAATTATACAATCACCTTTCTCCAAGTATGCAGATAGGGTCTTAATGGTCTGGTCAACAGGTGCCCCAGCCTTAACAAGCATTATTATTACCCTTGGTTTTTGAATGGATTGAACAAAAGATTCAGGGTCATGGTAGCCATAAACAGGAAGATTTCCTTCTTGTTTCGCTCGTTCCACAGTCTCATCAACCTTGGATGTGGTTCGGTTATAAACAGAAATGGGAAAGCCCTTCTCAGCAATATTGAGAGCAAGATTTTGGCCCATTACAGCCAGCCCAGCAAGGCCTATTCTAGTAAGATTTGTAGGTTCAGCCATAATTTATGTCCTGTTCAGCGTTTGGTAATTCACATGAGAAGAAAGTCCAAAAGTAAAACTTCTAATTTCTGAAAGAAAACGAAAGCTGTAAACTACAATAACTGAACACAATTAGAAGTTGATTGGGGGCATTTACAGGCCATGAATAAAAACCTCTAACAAGTACACTATGAAGTACAATAAACAAGAACATGTTCCAAGAATAAAGATTGAGAGGGAGAAAGAGGAGTCTTCTAATTACAAGATTCAGAGATAAAAAGGTATTATGATTGATTTATACCCAAAAAAAAGTACTATGATTGATTACTTAAATTTCCCCTCAAAAAGTGAGATTTCCAAAATGGCGCTAAGATATAGAAACATTAGAGTACCTAAACCTTAAAAATAAAGTTCGTAGAGTTGCACCAACAAAGGGAAGATAAGTTCCCCTTCACTTATCCAAAAGATAAGTATTAATCCAAACAACCAAACAAGTTTATGGTTTCCTAGATTTCCACATATCAAGCAAGGGCTATGGCGTCAAAGCCGCCAAAACATCAAAATTCAACAATCTAATATGCGAATTGCAATCAAAATCAATTATTGTTTCACAGTACAGAGTAATCCAACAAATCATAACAAGCAGAATTGCATCCACTGCATGCAAACCAGTATCACCAAGAACATGGTCACACAAACTGATCCCATCATTAAGGATATTAATCAATAATAAATTAGAATGTAAGCCCAGATCAGCAATAACATTCACTGTCTGCTTGATTTCACAGAAAACCACAACAAAAACAACAGTAAAAGATATAGGTAGAGTTTCTGAGCAAACACAAAAAGTTCATAATCATATATACCACCAATCCAACACTGACTAAAGTGCATCCAGTAAAGGCAAAAAGAAGCAAGCGTTAAAGGCAAACCTGGTTCTTGAATGGAATTACAGAATATTGAGATCTGGGTATCCCAGAGAATAAACAATGCATAAAATGAGCAAAACATACAAGTACACTGTATATAAAAATTATGCGGGTCAAAGTTGTCCAACCAACAAGTTGGGTAGGTGGAAATGCTCAAAGGAAATATTGATTCCCCCGTCACGGCTAGGCGGCTAGCCCTAACTCACGTCTGATTCGCTGTTTATTTTTTTCCTTTTATTTTTTTCATCCTTTCTATCATAAGTAAAGCTGGCTAAATGGGCTATGGCAGTGAGCCGGCCTGTTTAACCTGTAATCAGCATAGGTTATGATTAGTTATTTTGTAAGCCCATTTAAACGTATGTTTATAAGGTCAATTAGTTTAATCCACGAGTTAAATGGGTTGTGCCCTGCAGGTTTGAAGATTAACTTGTCAACCTGTTTAATTTTCTTTTTTTTAATAACACTTATAGTTTTGTTTTGTGTAAATAGAATTAGAACTAGCCCAAAATGATATGGCCCAAATTGTTTTTTTGTAATAAATAGATATAATAGCCCAAAGTATGAGACGCCTCAATAGGGAGAGAAACAGGTCAAGATTGTATCTTAATTAGAAGGTCTGAGTCTGGTCTATGAGTTTGTAATAAGTTAATTTTTAAGATCTGACTTGACTTTTTTAAAATTTTAGCCTGATCTGAAAGCTTATTTAAATGTCTATTTTGTAACGAGACCTTTAAATAGGCTAACAGGCGAACCTTTAAATAAGCCAACAGGCCTTCACATAGGCTAATAGATCTATCTTTAAGTAGGTCAACATGTCTTACATAGGCTAACAAACTTACATTTAAATAAGTCATATGCCTTTACATAGGCTAACAGGCTTAAGCCCTGAAATAAGTCAACGGGTCTACTCAAAGTCAATAGATATTTGTTATAATTTAACACTCACCTTCTAATTTTATAGATGTTCATTACTTTCTTACTCTAATCTTTAGTCGATATAGGACTTAGAGATATACCAAGTTGCTCACTTTCTTGCTCTAATCTTTCAAGTCTCACATCGACCAAAGATCGAAAGTAAAGAAAGAAATAATATCTATAAAAGTAAAATGCGAATTGAGTGTTAACTATTATTTTTATTCTAATAAATATATTAATAAATATGTTATTTCTATTTTAACTTACTAACTTAAGTTTTAGTTATTGACTTTTATTAAGATTTACTTAAAAATATATTAATATATTATAATAAATCAATAATTATAGTTATAATTTATAATCATTTTAATAATTATAATTATAATTTATAATTATTATAATAATATATATTTATATATATATAATTAAATAGTCAGTCGTCTACCGCCAAGTTTAGAAGTCTATTAGAATTGAGCCTAACTTTTTTAGTTAAAAAGACTTTTAAAAAAACATTGACCTAACTTATTTAGTAAACAAGTTAGGCCAACCCAGGCCATAGGCTCTTGATGGACAGTCTGGCCTATTTCTATCCGTACACCTCAATCAACAAATAATATTAAAAAAAGTTAAAAACATAAAAATTTAAAACTAAAGAAACCTAGAGTTAGAAGTCTCTGAAGCTTCATATTGTTTTGGAAAATAATCATCCTACACCTCTTTTAGAGGTGTAAGTATTGCACACACCTTTTTAAGGATGTGTGATTGAGAGAGAGAAAGTAATAAGAAAAAATAAGTATAATAAATAGTATTAGATGATATATGAAAAGAGGTGTATACACTGTTTGTGATAAGAATATAAGAGTTGTATTGTTTTTAAATCCCACTCCCACCTCCTCCTACCTAGCCAGGCAGCCATCCTCACCCTTATCACTCCTCCGGTTCACCTTCGTGTATCACTACCTCTGCTCACGGCCGACACCGTCGTTCATGCGCCACTGCCTATTTCTCACCTTCGTGCTCCACTTCATTCATGGTTCGCCTTTTCACTCCTTAGCTCACGGTCCCTGTCGTTCGCTCACCAGCATGTAGTCGTCGTTCGTTCTAGCATGCCTAGGCCACCCCCAAGCTGAATCAAGCGAAACAGTCTCACTTTGATCTTTGATCTCTCACTAATCTCCCTAATCTCTCTATGTTTTTTGCCATTTAAAACAAAAAAAATAAAAAAAATTATAACATAATAGGTTGTGGGCTGCGGGCTCACAGTTTTAAATAGTGCGAATGAGAACCTGTCTTCTACCAGCCCATTTAAGTCGCAAGCCAACCCGGTCCACCCCATTTATGCCCATCTCCAAACGGGCTGACCCGTATACCCAACTTTAACTATAAGGTTAGGCCTTTGTTACAAGCTGTGTGTGCTTGAACTTTGTCTTTCTTTTGTTTCTTATGCACAATTCGCATTTGAGGAGGTGGATAACTCTTCAATTTTACTGATTGGTGATGTTTTTTTTTTTCACCTTATTAAATGTGAACATTTCTTATTTTTTAAATAAACTTGAGGAAGGAAAAATTCTTCCATGATTCAAGTATGTACAGTATGTGTTTTTATTTTAATTATAATATTAAAAATGTAACTGTAAAACAATAATGGTTTACGGCTAGAATAAAGTAAGATAAAATCTCTTATTTCAAAATCGTTGACATCTATCTTTTTATGTACTATTGAGGTGATGACATGTGATCTTTATGGCTTCTATTGTCTCTCATTATCGTTAAGAATGAGAAATTATTAGGTGTGCTAAGAGAAAAAGACTTTTCTTATTTTAAATTATTAAATGTCTATAGCTTTAATTATGTATGTTATTATCATCTCTCATTTTAATTATATTTTTATAATATTATAGTTGTAATCATATATATATTTGACAGAGTATATAAAAATGACTCCTTCTAATATTTTTAATTCTTTTACCTATGTCGTAGGTTCAAAGTCTTTCAAATTTCAAAAATATATCCATACTCTTTTGTTTTTCATTTTTTTCTAAAAAAATACTTGGTACACATATTTTTGTGTATATTCACATTCTTATGTAAGTGAGAGAATCATAATATAAATATGTAAAAATTTAGGTGTAATTATGTAAATATCAAAAATTAACTCAAATGATAAAAATTATGTAAATATAAAGTAATATATGTGTAAATATCAATTTGAGAAAATTGGACTGGACTGGCCAGTTCGATTAGTGAACCGGTTATAAGTTCAGTCCATTTAACTCGTAGAACTGGCTTGTAAGAGAACTAGTCAAAAATTGATTGAATCAGTCAAAAATTGGTAAAATCGATAGTAAACTGATTTGAATTAGTTTTATTAATAAAAATTTTAAACTCATTTTTTTTGTCAACAAAATTTTAACTCATCCAAAAATAATATTTGAGCCAAATAGAGGCTCAATGCCAAGTTATAAAGGCCATATATAAGGTCTAAGAAAGGCATAAAAAAGTTTGCTCCCCTCTTGGTTTTTATATAGGTTGTATGCTTGGATGTTTCACTCATTACTCTATGTGAGGCTCGTAAGTGTGACATTCTCTTAACTTTTATATATATTATATGCTTAGATGCTTCACTTATTGTATAATGTGGGACTTTCAAGCAATAAGTAACACAATATGATATATTAATATGCTAGTTTATTACTTAATATATTATATAATATTTAAAATATATATACTTAATTATCACTGGTTCGACCACGATTGAACCAATGAATTATAAATCAGTGTCTTCACCGGTTCAATGATTGGTCCGTTTTTAAAACCATTGGTAAATATATAGGTTGAGAACCCCAAGAGTTGGCTTAACGATGGACAAATATGTGATATGTAGGCAGACACACAGTTACAAGTTCGAATCCTAATTACTCCAATTTCTTGGGGTCAAACTATAAAAAATATCCTTGTGAATCTCCTAGTCTCAGTGTAGATGACATGTCTTTGATCAGATCAGAAAAGTAAATTAGTTGAGATGTACACAAGTTAACTCAGACACTATCTGACTGCAATACTAAAAAAAAAAATGCTCCCTCCATTCTTAAATAATAATAACTTTTCAAAACTTATTTTTTCTAAATTATTTGCCACTTTTAGAGAATCAAGAAAATATTTATTACTTATTTTCAATTTTACCCTTATCTATTATTACATATACTAACAACTTTTTTCTCTTTCATATTGTCTCAAGGACAGTGTTGTCAAATATCAATTTTTCTTCCTAGCATTTAGGTCATTTACTGAGGTTCTTAATTAATATACTTAAACTTTAAATAACTATTATTTAAGAACAGAGAGAGTGTGGCAGCAAAGATGTACTCATTTTCCTATTGTTGATGCTTCATGTTTTTCTGTCCCACTTTCCTTTTACCACTAGTCACGTTCCAAGTCAATTAATGAATGAATCAACATGATGCATTAATTATGAAAGAAAACATATAAATTGACATAAATTTATTATTCAAATTCCAACATTTGCTTCCTTCGTATGAAATAGTAATGCCCTTTCTTTCCATTAGGGTGTTTATATATGAGTTGGGTTGGATCATATTTGACTTGGCCTGACCCCGACCCCATATTTTGACCAGTCAATATTTTTGAACTCAAACTCGACTCGACCATAGCCTATGTAATGATCGGTTAGAATATAGTTGACTCGATATTAAATAAAATTATAAATTTAAATATTATATATAATTAAATTTTAAAATTTTAAAAGTAAGAAATTAAGACTAAAAAATATTTTATAGTTCATATTTTAAAACATATCATATCAATACAAAAATATTAGTATGTTATGTAAAATGTATTAATTCAAGTTTTTTTTAATATTATATATATCAAGTCAGATTGGATCAACTCGAAATGTGACCTAAATCCAACTCAAAAATTACACATTTATTTTCTAAACTATGATCCCAACCTAATTAACTTTAGACCAGACAAAATTATTGGGTCGAACCAGGTTTTGAGCACCCAAACTTGTTACCAAGTGGCCTCAAACTCAAGAGGGGGGTGAATTGAGTTTATAAAATATTTTCGTAAATCTTTTGTAAAACGTTTGTTTATCAATTTTCGTTGAAGCTATTGGATGATTGAAGTGAATAGATAAATAAGATTGAATACTTCACTCACAAATTAAACAAGCCAAGATAAATAACATTTAAGCAAGCAAATAAAATAAATTCACAAATGTAAAGATGAGTTTAGAAGATCAAACAAAAGGTTTATCATGGTTCAACTACCAATCCACTTGTGGCTTACGTCTAGTCCTCAAGCAACTGCTAGAAATTTTTCACTATTTCTTCAAGTTTCAATAGGTGCTTGACAACCTTTACAAGATAGACCACTCACCACACCTAGGGATACCTCACCCTTGTGCTTGAGCTCAAAACAGGGATACCTCACTCTCTTCACAAACAAGGGATACCTCACCTTTTTTTTTCTAGAGGGATACCTCACCCTCTTTATAAACAATCAAGGTGTTTAAAAGATGAAACTCTCACAAGAGTAGATTAATATAAATTAAAGCTCTAACAATGCTCTTCAAGAATATCTCAAATATATACAAAAATAGAGCACTTGATGATTCAAAGATGATTCTCAAATTATAGTGATTGAAATATGTTTCTCAGTTGTTGGTTAGCCACAAATGATGCCCCAAAATGTGTATTTATAAGTTTTCAACATTAAAGAGTCATTGGGTAGCATTTATGGCAACATTAAATGCCAAGAAAATAACTGTTGGCTGTTGTTAGACCACTGGTAATCGATTACACAATCTCTGTAATCGATTACATGGCTGTTTGAACATGTTCTTGGCTTTCTGGGTATGATGTAATCGACTACCATACTTGTGTAATCAATTACATGGCCTCTGCCAAACTTGTAATCGATTACCACACTTGGTGTAATCGATTACAAGGCTTCTACCCTGATTGTAATCGATTACATGCTTAATGTAATCGATTACCAACTCTCTGTTTAGCTTGTAATCGATTACAAAACATGTGTAATTGATTACCTTGCCCTTTGAACACATTTTTCAAACCCAATTGAGGATTCATGCCATTTCTTACTTATAGAAACTTGGATTGGAAAAGATTAACTTATGTTTTACAAAATCCAAGATTGAAATCAACATTTCTTTAAAAAATGAACTTTGAATATCAAGTTAATTTAAAAGATCTTGAAAAACTATTTGAATATAATTGAGATACCTTGAGAGCATTTCACATTGATGTTCTAAGACCTATATCTAATATACCTCTTTTGATTTTGATCTTTATCTTTTGATCTTGGTCTTAATATTTTGATCTTGGTCTTCTCTTTTGATCTTGATCTTCATCTTTGGCTTTGTTATCATCAAAAATCGTTTGACATGCTACAAGACATAAGCATTCACATTCTCTCTCTTTTTGATGATGACAAATTAAACATTAAGAAGAAAAGATATGTATATCAGAGATTTAAGCGCAACTCTCCCCCGTAATGTATGCACAAGAAATGGTTAGTGATGTGTCCATGTAAAAGCTTAAATCAAGCTCCCTCGTATTTATGCAATCACTAATCTCTCCCCCGTTGGCATTATCAAAAAGATATAAGCATATCAAATTAGATATAATCATTTCAGCCCAGCAGGATCAATATTAGAATAGAAACCATTTAGCACATCAATATGTGATACCAATAGCAAATGCATATGAAAAAAATCTTAGATAGTATTTATCATTTATGCCAATAAAATTCAGAGTCATATACAAGAGCAATATAGGGTCAGATAAAGATTAAGCATAAGAAAAGCATCATGAAAGAACATAACATCAAGATTAAGTAAAATTATGAAAAATAAGGTTTTGTAATCGATTACACTTTTATTGTAATTGATTACACGCGTTCTATTTTCCTTGTAATCGATTACAAAGTTTATGTAATCAATTACATGCTTTCTGACTTGGCTTGGAACGCTTGATAGATTCTTTGTAATCGATTACAATGGTCATGTAATCGATTACCAAATTACTAAAGCTCAGTTTTTGCATCTTAAATAGTAAAGGACCAAACTTAAATCATTCAAAATTATTCCAAATCAATTTCAAACATCATTTAAGCATATAATCCAATCAGATTATGATCCAAAACACATAATTGTGCAAAATTACTACTTTTACCACGAATTACACTATTTGGATGGATTTGTGAAGTTTTTGAGTTTCTTGGAAGTCTTTGACATGAGGAAGCACCTACAAAATAACTTAGGGGGAATCTCTGACGCTTAAGTTAGTATTGTATTCAAAAAGATTGAAAGCAAGGAAATTATGTAGCAAAACCACATTATTGTGTAGCAAAACAACATATTATACATCAAGATATCATACTATGCAGCAAGATATAACATTATGCAACAAAACAATATATTATGCATCAAAATAGCATATTATGCAGCAAGTTAATGTATTGTACGATAGAATTAGATGCATAATTGATCCATTGTGTCAAGTTCAAAGATATTGATATTATACATGTCATTTCATACAAGAAACATATTCATTTAGCATATTCAAGACATATAGAGATATTTTTTAAGATGTTAAACTAGTAAAGTATAGAGAAAGTCTCCACTTAACCAAAGGATGCAAGTTCAAGCTTCTTGGAGACAAGGAGGACAACTTGAAGTATTTTCTGGTTTTGTGTTTAGAGCAGCCACTTTTCAAGATATCCAAAGTCAATTCTTGGCCATCAAACACACCTACAACACACTTCAATTTTTGACTTTTGGTACCTAAATTTTCTTGGGTCCTTGTGTGTTAGTTTTTGGAAAAGTGCCATTGGGAACCCAAACCATTTTAGTTCCTAACTTGTTATTGATATTCTTCTTTACATTGCAAGTTAATGCACTATGCTCTTTCCTTCCACAATGAAATCATTTAATAAAGGGACTACTTGATGTACTTGATGTACTTGATGAAACAAATAAATTCTTGAGAAATTTTTGTTAGTTATTGAGATTATATCCTAAATCAGCCTTTTGAAAAATACATATTTGGTTCCCAAGCAATATGTTAAAATTATCACTTCCAAAGGTAAATTTTGAAAGAGTATTTTTCAAATTCTCAATCTCAATTTCAAATGATTTACATGATGAGCAAGATGAGGGTGTAGATGTATTATCAAGTGATAAACATGTCATGCATGAAGAATTTGCATCAATAAGTCCAAGAGTTTCATTTTCTATTCTTAGTTCCTCAATTTCTTTGTTTAAAATAGAGATTTTATTTTCAAAAGAGGAAATTGTTTTCTTAGATGATGAAACAAGTTTTGTAAGCCTCATAGATTCATTATGTAATTCTTCAAATGCCTCTTGCAATTCATCATAGGAAGGGGAAGAGTTTGATTCAGAATTTGAGGATGTTACCTCCATGTCATCTTCATCCTGCTCTTCTCCTCTAGCCATGAAACATAGATTAGATTTCTCATTGTCTGAGTTATCGGTTGAATCTATGTTATTATCATCCCAAGTTATGTAGGCTCTTCTTTCTTTCTTCTCTTTTGAGGACCTCTTCTCATACTTTTTCACTTTCCTTTGATAAATTGGGCACTCCATCTTCATGTGACCTAATTCTCCACATTCATAGCATTTAGGAGTGGATGAGGTTCCTTCTTCTTTGTGATAGACATTCTTTTGGGGAAATAGAGGTCTTCTTTGAGCTCCATTCTTCTTGAAGAATCTTTCAAATTTCTTTACTAGTAGAGCAAAATTCTTTTCATCTATTTCCAAGCCATCTCCATCATCTTCATCATCATCATCGTCATTAATCATGGAGGAAGTGGCCTTGAGAGCTATTCATTTCTTTTTCTTGTCAAGCTCCTCACTTTGGTTAAGTCTATTTAATTCCAATTCATGTTCTTGGAGCTTGGAAAAAAGTGTGGCTAAGGTCATAGTTGAGAGATTTCTTGACTCTACAATAGCCGTCACTTTAGGTTGCCAATACCTACTCAAACATTTCAACACTTTGTTAATAAGATCTTCATTAAGAAAAGTATTTCCCAATGAAGTAAGATGATTTACAATATGTGTAAAACGTTTTTGCATTTCTTAAATGCTTTCATTTTGGCTCATTCTAAAAAGCTCATATTCATGAGTGAAAGTATTGATCCTTGATCTTTTCACTTCACTAGTACCCTTATGGGTTACTTGTAAAGTATCCTACATTTCTTGGGTAATTTTACAATTTGACACCCTAAAAAATTCATCATACCCCAATGATGTGGTAATGATGTTTTTGGCACTCAAATTATATTAGACCTTTTTCTTATCATCATTGGTCAATTCACTTCTTGGTATATTAACTCTTACACCATTAACAACTTGTGTGGGGATAAAAGGACCATTTTTAATAGCATCCCATACATCTAAGTCGATAGCTTTAATAAAAATTTTCATTCATTCTTTCCAATAAACATACTCATCCCCATTGAAAAAGGGAGGTTTATAGATAAAAGAACTTTCTGAAAAATCATTTGAGGAGGCCATCACTTTCTCTTGAACCTGCTAAACCCTTTACACAAGAGCCTAACTCTGATATCACTTATTACCAAGTGGCCTCAAACTCAAGAGGGGGGTGAATTGAGTTTATAAAATATTTTCGCAAATCTTTCATAAAACATCTGTTTATCAATTTTCGTTGAAGCTATTGGATGATTGAAGTGAATAGATAAATGAGAATACTTCACTCATAAATTAAACAAGTCAAGATAAATAACATTTAAGCAAGCATATAAAATAAATGCACAAATATAAAAAAATGAGTTTAGAAGATCAAACACAATGTTTATCTTAGTTCAGCCACCAATCAACTTGTGGCCTACGTCCTGTCCTCAAGTAACCGCTAGAGATTTTCTATTATTTCTTTAAGCTTCAACAGGTGCTTGACAACCTTTACAAGGTAGAGCACTTACCACACCTTGGGATACCTCACCCTTGTGCTTGAGCCTCAAAACAGGGATACTTCACCCTTTACAATCCTTTAGGGATGCCTCACCCTCTTTACAAGTCAAGGGATATCTCACCATTGACAACTTTTGAGAGATACCTTACTCTCTTCACAAACAAAGGATACCTCACCCTTTTTTTTTCTAGAGGGATACTTCACCCTCTTTATAAACAATCAAGGTGTTTAAAAGATGAACTCTCACAAGAGTATATTAATACAAATTGAAGCTCTAGTAATGCTCTTCAATAATATCTCAAATATATACAAAAATAGAGCACTTGATGATTCAAAGATGATTCTCGGATTATAGTGATTGAAATATGTTTCTCAATTGTTGGTTAGCCACAAATGATGCCCCAAGATGTGTATTTATAAGTTTTCAACATTAAAGAGTTGTTGGGTAACATTTATGGCAATATTAAATGCCAAGAAAATAGTCGTTGGTTGCTGTTAGACCACTGGTAATCGATTACACAATCTCTATAATCGATTACGTGACTGTTTGAACGTGTTCTTGGCTTTCTGAGTATGATGTAATCGATTACCATACTTGTGTAATCGATTACATTGCCTCTGCCAGACTTGTAATCGATTACCACACTTGGTGTAATCGATTACAAGGCTTCTGCCCTGATTGTAATCGATTACATGCTTAATGTAATCGATTACCAACTCTCTGTTTAACTTGTAATCGATTACAAAACATGTGTAATCGATTACCTTGCCCTTTGAACACATTTTTCAAGCCCAATTGAGGATTCATGCCATTTCTTACTTATAGAAACTTGGATTGGAAAAGATTAACTTATGTTTTACAAAATCCAAAATTGAAATCAACATTTCTTTAAAAAATGAACTTTGAATATCAAATTGATTTAAAAGATCTTGAAAAACTATTTGAATATAATTGAGATACCTTGAGAGCATTTCACATTGATGTTCTAAGACCTATATCTAATATACCTCTTTTGATTTTGATCTTTATCTTTGGATCTTGGTCTTTATCTTTTGATCTTGGTCTTCTCTTTTGATCTTAATTCTTCATCTTTGGCTTTGTTATCATCAAAAATCATTTGACATGCTACAGGACATAAGCATTCACATTCTCTCTTTTTTTTATGATGACAAATTAAACATTAAGAAGAAGAGATATGTATATCAGAGATTTAAGCGCAACTCTCCCCCGTAATGTATGCACAAGAAATGGTTAGTGATGTGTCCATGTAAAAGCTTAAATCAAGCTCCCCCGTATTTATGCAATCACTAATCTCTCCCCCGTTGATATTATCAAAAAGACATAAGCATTTCAAATTGGATATAATCATTTCAGCCCAGCAGGATCAATATTAGAGTATAAACCGTTCGACACATCAATATGTGATACCAATAGCAAATGCATATGAAGAAGGTATTTTCTTGTCTCAAGCTAAATATGTCTCGGATCTTATCTCTTGAACTGGTCTCACTGACAATCATAATGAATCCACTCCCCTAAAGAGCCTAGTGTGAGATTTATGCCTCTAGATGGTAATGTACTCGATAACCCCACTCTCTATCAGTAGTTAGTTAGCAGCTTGATTTATCTTACTATTACTCGTTCAAATATTTCATATGCTATTTGTAACATCCTCCCTGACTTAATAAAGTCTATTTGGTGTTATAGAAGTTCAATATTATAAGTATAAGATGGATAATAATTTTGGAAATCTTTTAGATAAATTTGAGTGCAATTCTATAACACAGAAAATGAATAATGGCTTATATTTTGAGATAAATAGTTAAAATCAAGGAAATAAATATGAGAGAATGTATTCCCCGGATGAAGATAATTAGTATGAATTGTAGCAAATTCTAGAGAACCAAATGGGTTAGTTTGGTATTTTTAATAATACTGAGAAAGTGTTTAAAGGATAAGTTAAATAACTAGAAAGCTCAAAAAATTATGAAACTGCTTGGAGGTGATAAGTATAATATGGAGAATATTTTGATATGAAAAATAAGTTAAGATAGACATATTTACCTATTTTACAAGTTCAATTTAATTTAAGAAAAGTAGTTAATGAATAGTAGTGTATGAAGAATTATGGAAATTTGAGTATGAGAATTTAGTTGAAACCTGTAATTTTCTGGAACACTTATGGAAGTTGAAAAATATGATTTTGGAGGATTAAAGTGTTTCTAAGAGATATAGAAGTTCCAGATGCAACCCTATTCTTATTTTAAGTCAGTAGAGAATAGAGAAAAGAAGAAAAAGATAAGAAAGAAAGAAAGGGAGAGAAGAGAGAGAACAAAAAGAGAGAAGGAGAAATGAGGAAATAGAAGAAAAAGAAGAAAAAGAGAAAGAAGGAGATCGTGAAACAAAAAACGAAAGAGAAAGAAAGAAAGAAAGATCAAGAAGAAAGAAGAAAAAGGACCAAAGCTTCAAGAAGCTTAAGGAAGAAAGGTAGAAAGAATGATTTTTTCTACTATTTTTGTGTTTGAGTATTTTCATGAATTTGAAAGTGATTTGTATGGATTTTCATGATTTTGAATGAATAATTTGAGGATTTGAGAATTTTATTCTTGGGCTTGAATTATTGTGGTATTTAG
Organism: Ormosia semicastrata; assembly: GCA_029884595.1. Classification (NCBI taxonomy): domain Eukaryota; kingdom Viridiplantae; phylum Streptophyta; class Magnoliopsida; order Fabales; family Fabaceae; genus Ormosia; species Ormosia semicastrata. The sequence goes on from JAQQTO010000034.1 coordinate 19,923,501, forward strand.
GGTATAAAAAAAGGGTTTTATTTCCCCATTGAAATTAACGTTTTATGAGTGATTTGGTTGCATATTCATGATGGTATGATGTTGTTGTTGTTATGGATTGGTTTAGATTGGGTTGAGATGGTTAAGAACTCTATTTTCTGCAAATTTATAGTTAGTAATAAATTACATAAGCATTGTAATCAATTACCAAGCTCTTGGAGCTGCGAAATGTGCTTTTGGGCAGCTTGTAATCGATTACAAGGATTCTGGGCTAGATGTAATCAATTACATCCTGATGTAATTGATTACATGGTTTCTGTCAGGCTTGTAATCGATTACCAAGGCCATGTAATCGATTATCGGACTCTTAATTTAAGGATTTTTGGTCTGAAAATGATGGAATAGAGTTCTCTATCATATGTAACCTAAATACAAACCTTAACCTTGAATTAAGTGATTGAATTTCACTAGATAGTGGTAGAATATGCATCCAAACTACTTGGTGAAGTGATTTTTATAACGTGTTGAATTAAATGATGTATAATGAATTTGAAGTATGAATGATATTGAGAAGCATATTAATATATGCATATTGATGAATGATATTGACGAATATGGTAATGAAAAGTATAAGAATGTATGTAAAATGAAATTGATGAACAAGAAAATGAAAAAGAATTGAATGAGATATAATCTCGAGTAGGAGGCTATCCCAAAATGAATGAGACTTGACTAAGATATAATCTCAGGTAGGAGACTATTCCAAATGAATGAGAATGGAATGGTAATGTGAGGATAAACATTCCCTTACTTACTATAAGTAGTAGAACTAGATATAAACTCGAGTAGGAGAGTATCCAGAATGGAAAGGGATATAAACTCGAGTATGAGAATATCTCGAATGAATCGGAATGGAATGGAATGGTATTGTGAGGATGAACATTCCCTCACTTACAAAATGAAAGTGAATATGCATAAATGGGATATAACATCGAGTATGAGAGTATCCCGAATGAATAAATGAATGAATGAATTGAATATAAACTCGAGTAGGAGAGTATCCAGAATGAAAAGGGATATAACCTCGAGTATGAGAGTATGCTGAAATGAATAGAATGGAATGGTACTATGAGGATGGACATTCCCTCACCTACCAAATGAATGAATGAGATATAACCTCGAGTATGAGAGTATCCCGAGTGAATGAGAATGAGAATAGAATTGTAACGTGAGGACAGACATTCCCTTACTTACCATGTATAAGAGAACTGAATATAAACTCGACTAAGAGATTATCCAAAAGAGAATGGAATGGGATATAACCTCGAGTATGAGAGTATCCCAAATTAAATGATATATGATTATTTTTAATGCTTGATGGATTTAAGATATGATGGAATTATGAATTGTATTGAATATCAAAAGAAAATGAATAGACATTGGTGAATTGTATTGAGATATGACAATTGATATGGTTTAGTATCTTATGCTTTATTATGAAGTTGGATACTTATGATAACTGTTATATATATCTAGTAATGATAATTGAATTGATTTGGATAAGGAATTGGATTTGAAACTGTATGATTTATTGGATAGTGGTAACAATTTTCATAAAGAATAATAATTGAACCTTTGTTTCGGGAAGAGAGGGGACTAGTTTTGACCGGTTGCCACCTCTCTAACTTATGAATATATATATGTATGTATGTATGTATACTAAGTTTTAAATAAAATGTGTTTTTTCCCAAAATAGTTGGGAATACTACAATGACATGTTTTTATAATACTACTGAGAATTCTTTGAATTCTTACCCCGGTATATTGTATTCCGTATTATTTCTAAGGACACTCAAGACATCAACCACCATAAGCGAAGATTGGAGTTGAGATCAAAGAGCTTAGTAGTCGAGACTAGAAGAGTATTATATAGAATATGTATACATATTGCCTTGGAGACAAATGTTGTAGTATTTGGATTACAATTAATGTATTTGTGTAAAGATTCATTATATATGTGTGTGTGTGTGTGTGTGTGTGTGTGTAATATTACACTTGCAACAGGCTTATATTTTGTATATTACATAAATGTTTTCATAAACTTTGTAAACTATAACAAAGTGGCATACTTAATCCTAACTATTATTACATGATCCTGGACATGTTATTAGTACTAGTATTAGGGTGTTACACTATTCATTTAGTCAATCAATTTATGTCAGTTTCACGTACCACTCACTATGTTATTCTTCTTCATATTATTCGTTATGTAAAGGAAACTCTGTTTCATGAGCTTCATTTTTCGGCCGACTCCTCCTTGGTCATTCGAGCTTATTCTGATGCCGATTGGGGTGGAGATCCCACTGATCACTGATCTACCACTGGTTACTGTATCTTTCTTGGTGATGCTCTTATTTTGTGGCGAAGCAAGAAACAGACATTGACTGCTCTTTCCAATACTGAAGCAGAGTATCAAGATCTTGTTGACACCACTTCTGAGATACTCTAGTTATGTTGGCTCCTTGATGACTTAGGTTTCTCTTAATCCTCTTCCACTACTCTCAATCGTGATAATCAAAGTGCTATTTAGATTGCTCACAATGATATCTTTCATGAGCGCGCCAAGTATGTTGAGATTGATTGCAATTTCATTTGTCAACACATTCTTCGTGGTACTCTTTGTTTCATTTCTATTGGAACTCTTGACTAGCCAACCGCTCTATTCACCAAAGCTCATCATCTTGGTCGATTTCATGCTCTGATTTCCAAACTCAAATTGGTTCGCTCTGCACCCACTTGAGTTTAAGGAGGGATGTTAACATCATTTTAGGGATTGATTGATTTGATTTTGTACATAATTAGTTTAATTATATTTATTATTTTTCTTTTGTGTATAGTAGCCTTCTTATATAAATAAAGACTAATCTTCTTGTATACAACATGTCCAGAAAATATTTAGATATATTTCTTAGTCTTTTTTTTTCTCTCTGTCTCTATTTATAATTAGAGGAACTTGTAGAGTCATCTTGTGGTGTGGAGGGATTGGTGGTGAAGAGGACTAAAAGAGTAGCAACGAAGAGGAGAGAAAACATAGCAGAGATGAAGATCCAATATGAGAAGAAGCTACAGAGGCTAGAGCCACCTTTGCCCCCTCTGACGACAACCGCCATTTGGATAAGAGAAATGAACCTATGGATGTAAATCATAACTGAAAAGGGTCTTTGATCTTTGTGCTTTAACATACAGTAGAAGGAGCTTCTTCTAGCAGCTAGCACCAAAAGGGTTAGTTGCTTAGCCAAAGCCAAGAACTGTGAGAAGTGAAAAGGGAAGTGAAGAAGAAGAGGAAGAATCCACGTTAGTTAGTGAATATTTTAACGTTGGATGATGATTTGATTGATAGGTGATGAGATGAGACTATTATATAATGGATGCAGTGCGTTGTTGTAGATTTTGTTTGAACACAGAATGTGAAGGTGGGGTTTAGTTTAGTTGTTTAACAAATGAAGTACCCAGTGTTTTGAGAACCGAACCGAACTGGTTGGTCGGAATGATTCAATCGTAAACTGGTTTTCAGGTCGATTTGGTTAGGTCCATAGAACTGGTGATCTAAAAATTGGTTGAAAAATTAGTGAACAAGTCTTGATTTGATCGGCTCACTTGACCTAAAAATGATGAAAAGTTGACTTGTGAGATTCAAATTCGAATACTGAACATCAAGGATTGAGAGGGCACACCTAATCATTGAGTTATCATTGGATGTTATGTATAAATCTAACATTATATATATATATATATATATATGTGTGTTATTTATTAACACTTTTCATGATAATAAAATAAAATATTTTATTTAAATAAATATAAAATGTATTTAAAATATTAAATTCTTCAAATTTATATATACACAAAATTATTATTATTATTATTATTATTATTTTATTGTACTTCAATTTGACTACATTTCAATCACGGTTAGATCATTGAACTATAAATCAATCCCTTCATCAGTTAAATGATTGATCAAATTTTTAGAACCATTTCACCACCATTGCCTGTTCAATGTTTCTGACTTGTGACTAGTGAGGCTAAATCTATAAGGACAAACCCAATGTTGATCCCATCTCACCCCATGTAATTCCTGGAATCTTTTTTTTTTTTCTTAGTTTGTGGTTGTTATGTCGGATTGTTAGCAGTTTATGGATTATTCTTTCTTTTCTAGTAAATAAATTTACATTTTGGACATACAAATATGTCTTATTTAAGTGGATAGAAATGCTCTACTGTTTGAGGCTAGTAGGACATTGTCCCGTTCATTAAATCTAAGCCTTTAATTTTCATTAATTTATAATCTTTGCTCCAAAGAAAAAGACCTCACCAAACTAATCACCTTCCTGACTTCTACATTTTTTTTTTTTGCGGCACCAAAACTTGTTTGGGCTGTTGTTATGGCTATTCTCTGCATGATTGCACAACAAGAAGAAGAATATTATAATGAGGAGATTGGATCAGTTCTTATAATGCTTAGAAACGTGTTATGCATTATGTTTTGTACCTCAACTTTGTAAAAAGCTTAGCACTTTTCTCCTCATACCATATGTTAAAAATACTCCATTCTCTACATACTAATTCACAAATTTCTTCAAATCCTGTTTCCAAAACTGCGCTGGGCTTGTAACTAAAATCTTTTCTCGCCAAGCTGATGTTGGCATGCCAGAAAAGAACGTCCCCATTTATATTGGCATTGGCAGGAATTTCTTCTTTGCCTCCTTCTTGAGCAACTTCTCCAGTATGCTCACAAGCTTTGTCACATGCACCGGTTAAATGTTGCCCAGATTGTAAACCCACAATTGAACTGCCTCATTCTTATTCCCACCACTTTTGGTACTCTTCTTATTAGTGTCCAATGCCCCTAAACAACCCTTCACAATGTAATAGTAAAGTACCTTGCAACAGAGCAATTATAAGGACCTTCAAAGATGGGTATTTGCTTCCCTTTCAATATACCTCTTGTTGAAAAGGAATACCCATATCGAGACGACCCATGAACCATAAACTGTGAAGAATCTAAAACTAGTGATGGAAAGGCCATAAATGTGATTTTAAACATATCAAAAATAGAGTAAGAACGATACGGAATGTCTCAACTCATAATAGCAATATAACATAATCACGAGAAACGATTTTAAACATTAAAGGATGTGATACAATCTGCTCATTATTATTTTCTTCTTGTTGCTATTGTGCTATCATGTTGAGAGCAGCTCGAAAGAACAAGAACAGCCCATACACGTTTCGGTGGAGGAAGAAAGAAAGGTAAAAGTCACAAAGCAGATGAGTTTGGTGATGTGTCTTATCATGGACCATGGATGATGAATTAACGAAAATGTGAGACTCAGATTCAATTAATAGGATTGTGTCATGCTAGACTCGCACAGGAGAGCATTCTCATCCTATTTAAGTAGGTTCTTTTATAAATGTCAAAATGTTCTTTCAATGTTAATAAATTAACATTAATAAATTGGTTTCGAAAGTGGCATCAAAATGATTCTATTTAAAACGAAATTGATGTCAAAATTTGACATTAAATAACTATTTTAATATTTTAAAAAAAATCAATATGATAACACATATCCACTCTTATATAACAAATTAAAATATATTCTCTTGAGAGGTGGATTAATCTTTTAAGTTACTTTTTCTTTAAAAATGACACATACTATTCTTAAGTTTTTTCTTTTAAATTTCAAAATTCAAATTATTTTTATTTAATTATGCATATATCTTTTATAATTTTAATAAATTTAAATATTTTTTAATTTTAATTATTTTTTTAAATTTTATCTAAATAATATTAGCCTCACACAGGAGAGGATTACTATCCTATTTAAGTGTTATAAATATATCAAAATGCTTTTTCAATGTTAATAAATTAACATTAATAAATTGGTTCCAAAAGTACTATCAAAATGATTCTATTTAAAACGAAATTGATGTCAAAATTTGTCAATAAAAAACTATTTTAATATATTTAAAAGAAATCAAAATATAACACATATCTACTCTTATATAATAAATTAGAATATATTCTCTTGAGAGTGCATTAATCTTTTAAACTATTTTTTTTTAAAAATGACACATATAATTCTTAACATTTTTTTCTTTTAAATTTCAAAATTCAAATTATATTTTTATTTAATTATGCATATATGTTTTATAATTTTAATAAATTTTAATATTTTTTATTTTAATTTATTTTTTATATTTTATCTAAATAATATTAGCCTCACACGGGAGAGGATTCCCATCTTATTTAAGTGTTATAAATATATCAAAATGCTCTTTCAATGTTAAAAAATTAACATTAATAAATTAGTTTCAAAAGTGGTATCAAAATGATTCTATTTAAAACGATATTGATGTCAAAATTTGACATTAAAAAACTATTTTAATATATTTAAAAGAAATCAATATATAACACATATTCACTCTTATATAATAAATTAGAATATATTCTTTTGAGAGGATTGATTTTTTAAGTTACGTTTTCTTTAAAAATGACACATATCATTCTTAACTTTTTTCTTTTAAATTTAAAATTCAAATTATCTTTATATTTAATTATGCATATATCTTTTATAATTTTAATAAATTTAAATATTTTTTCTTTTAATTTATTTTTTATATTTTTCTGAATAATATTAGCCTCACACAGGAGAGGATTCTTATCCTATTTAAGTGTTATAAATATATCAAAATGCTCTTTCAATGTTAATAAATTAACATTAATAAATTAGTTTCAAAAGTGGTATCAAAATGATTCTATTTAAAACGAAATTGATGTCAAAATTTGACATGAAAAAACTATTTTAATATATTTAAAAGAAATGAATATATAACACATATCTACTCCTATATAATAAATTAAAATATATTCTCTTGAGAGTATATTAATCTTTTAAACTTTTTCTTTAAAAATGACACATATCATTCTTATTTTTTTTAATTTCAAAATTCAAAATATATTTTTATTTAATTATGCATATATCTTGTATAATTTTAATAAATTTAAATATTTTTTATTTTAATTTATTTTTTAGATTTTATCTAAATAATATTAGCCTCACACAGGAGAGGGATTCTCATCCTATTTAAGTGTTATAAATATATCAAAATGCTCTTTCAATGTTAATAAATTAACATGAATAAATTGGTTCCCAAAGTGGTATCAAAATGATTCTATTTAAAATGAAATTGATGTCAAAATTTGACATTATAAAACTATTTTAATATATTTAAAAGAAATCAATATATAACACATATTCACTCTATATAATAAATTAGAATATATTCTCTTGAGAGTGGATTAATCTTTTAAGTTACTTTTCTTTAGAAATGGCACATATCATTCTTAATTTTTTTATCTTTTAAATTTCAAAATTCAAATTATCTTTTTATTTAGTTATGCATATATCTTTTATAATTTTAATAAATTTTAATATTTTTTATTTTAATTTATTTTTTAGATTTTATCTAAATAATTTTAGCCTCACACAAGAGAGGATTCCCATCTTATTTAAGTGTTATAAATATATCAAAATGCTCTTTCAATGTTAATAAATTAACATTAATAAATTGGTTTCAAATGTGGTATCAAAATGATTCTATTTAAAACGAAATTGATGTCAAAATTTGACATTAAATAACTATTTTAATATATTTAAAAGAAATCAATATATAACACATATTCACTTCTATATAGAGGTGGCAAAATGGGTTCAACTCGTTGGTTAACCCGCCAACCCGTCATTTTTTTGCATGTTGGGTTCAAGTTTTCAATCCACTTTCATTTTCCAACCCGCATAACGCGCATAACCCGAGTTAAGCGGGCGAAGCGAAGTTCAATTGGCGTTGGTTGAATTTTTTAAAGTATTATAAATAAGTCTTTTTATTTATGTTTGTGGTATTTTTATGAGAATAATACTAATTTTATTTTGTTTTTTGTTTTTTAGTTTCTATAAATTATAATTTTTTTATTTTTTAAAATTTTTGTGGATTTTTTTGTTTTTTATACATTTTTTTTTACTTTTTAGGTGGATTAGGTGGATTAATCCACCAACTCACCTACTTTTTTTTTTTTTTTTTTTTACGCGGTCAACCCGTTAATCTACAACCCACCCTAAAACGGGGTGGGTTAGCTCTTTCAACCCATTTTTCAAAAAAGTTAACTCGCCCCGCCTACCACATTTTGGCGGGTTGAAGGTGGGCAACGCTTGGAAGGGCGGATTGGCTATTTTGCCACCTATACTCCTATATAATAAATTAGAATATATTCTTGAGTGAATTAATCTTTTAAACTATTTTTTCTTTAAAATTGACACATATCATTCTTAACTTTTTTTATTTTAAATTTTAAAATTCAAATTATATTTTTATTTAACTATGCTTATATCTTTTATAATTTCAAATAATTTAATATTTTTATTTTAATTTATTTTTTAAATTCTATCTAAATAAATTTATTATGTATATATTCTTTATAATTTTAAATATTTTTCTATTTTGATATATATATATTTATTTATATTTTATCTAAAATTAAAAAAATACGTATAATGTATAGGATACTTGTTAATATTTTTAAAGAATAAAAGTGAAGATTCACTTTTAATAATTTATTTTTAAAAAATTATGAGTGTCAAAACAATTGAAAAATTTGTTTTATCAAACTGGTACATTATGTCATCATACATCTATTTCTCTATCTGTTTATAAATATCGTAAAATTTACTTGACTTTCATAAATGCAACTAATGATCCTATAAGTATTCTAAAATTTAATATTTTATCTTATTATTTTAAGATAAATGAGTAAAATATTAACATAATTTATATGAAACTTGAGTTCAATAAATATAATGAATAATTATCTAATCAGTACAAGTTCATCCTCATGATTTTAAGGGTCTATTTGGCATGCTGTATTAGACTTGATAGGATAAGCTAATACAATACATTATGACTTTATCAGTTGTTTGGTGTAAATAGTGTATTGTATAAGTTTATCCATCAAAACCCTCTTATATATTAAAATGATGGATAACTTAATCAAGCATTGGAGAGTGAAATTAGGCCTGATTGAGTTTTGATGTATAAACTGTTATAAAGACTTTTCTATTATAATTTTAAACATTTCGATATTTTCAACCATTACGTATTAGACCTTATATTATCAAGTCTTATACTATCATATTTAATACTATCAGGTCTTATAATATCTTTCATACCAAACGGACCCTAAGATAAGGAGTGTGGTACTAATCCCTTGAACAGTTATTGGCATTAGTATTATTTTGGTGGATTTACATAATTTCAAGAATCAAGTTTTAAACCAGAAAAAATAAAATGAAAAGTTTTCTTTCACCCTGCATGCTCAAGTATTTCGTAGAATATTCTTAAAATAAATACACAACATCAATTTAATCCAAATAAGATTACAGTTTCACATATCCCATCCTTTTTAGTGAATAAAGATCGAAATCATTATTATCCTTGTTTGTCTTTGACTAAATATTTCTATAAGTATTGTTATGAGACTAATCATTTGATTACTATTATGATTAAGAAATCTTCCTAAAAATTACCTTTTTGAGGGTTATCGCCTTTGTCCTTTAAGTACCTAAAATTTTCTCCTATGATTTCAATATAACATACCAAATGAAGTTATTATTCTTGAAATTCAAATAATAAATAATTATTTTATATTGATTTCTACTTCATTATAGAAGTATCATGTTTATCCAAAAGTTATTGGTCGCAATGGAAGTAAACTTTAACCCTAAACGAATTTTATTTATAACATAAAGGGTTCAAATCTTAAAATTTTCACTTTGAAGAAGATTTCATCTAACTACTATTCCAACTCGAAACTACATAAACAATTATTCAAATAAAAAAAATAGAAGTATCCTGTTTAAAAGAGGCTGATCGATCTCTTCTGTCTTTGAAATAGCTGTCGTCCTTTGGTGATATGAAAGGAAATATTGATGTTTGAAATGCTAATTTAATGTTCTGAAAAGATTAAAACATAGTCAATATAAACATGATGAATTTGGCTTAAAAATTGAAAATATAATTCATTATCCTCCGACAGTCTGAAGCAGAATTCTTTTAGGCTTTCATTTGTGTTGGCCAAATAAGGTTAGTTTTGTAACGATCTTCTTTGATTTGGATGTGCTAGAATCCATATTTTAATATCAAATTTAGAGAATTTTTTTACATAATGCAACCGTTGAGGAGATTTTCACAAGCTATTTAGAAGAATTGAAATTTTTTTCTTCAGGGTTTTGAAGTTTTACATGCAAAGCTGAATTGATCACAGAAAGATCCTAGATCTTTACTATTTCAAGCTTTTTCTTTAGCTAACTATTTTTGAGCTAGCCATAACTTAGTCCTTTCTAAGAAATTACTCCATTGAATTGATTTTGCATTTTCTCTTACTTTATTTCCTAGTGATCTTGGAAGACCAATAACAAAATTTTCTTTCCAAAAAAGTTGTTGGCTATACTCAAGGACAAAGATTCTAGTGAGAAAGGTATCTTTACACCACCCGATAAGCTCCGTACACAGGGAAAGAGAGAGGGTAAAAGAAAGAAAGGGGGAAAAAAAGAGCATGCATTCGTAGAAGTTACATGTGACAACTACCTCAAGTATAAGGAATAAGTGGACAAAACTGGAAAAGTAAGGAAAAGGCAAAGCCTAAAATAATAGGAAAAAACATAAGCCCCTATAGTGACTTTATAAACATCACCGGTATTGGTAGGATTAGACACAACAGATTTATAAGGGAATTGTAAACTCCAGAATCTAAACACCAACAAAGGATAAAATAGAAGGTAAACGAAAGAAAATAATTGCATTGAATTTTTTTTTCTTCGGGTCATTCAACCAACTAAGAACTTTCTTCAGGTCATTGAATAAAAGATGAAGGTTGTGTTTTACAAACAAGCAACTAAGAACTTTATCGAATCTTATAACATGAGTTGTCATAAAAAGAGGATGAGTAAAAGTTACTTCAGTGTAACTATTTCAATCATAAGGAGTAAGTGTATTTGAGAAAATTGTAAAAATTTGTTTATGTTTAATAATCAATTATTATATAATTTTTTTGTTATAATCGATTATAATTAATTCATTTCATGTTTAGATGCATTAACTATAAAATAATTTTAAATTAATCTAATTTATTTAGATGATATAAAAAAAATCACTTTTATGCATTAAATTATTAAAATAAGTATAAAATGATTAAAAAAATTATTTAATTGAGAACAAAATAATATTTACATATCAAAGTGTAAGAAATAATCTATAAATTAAAATCATAAGCTTCAATATTCAGCATTATCAAAATTAGCTTTAAAAAACTTTTATTTTGTATTGAATTTCATGCAAAAATTGAAGCTGATTTTGTCAAACATAATTAAATACTATTACAACAGCTTTTTTTTTAAAAAAAAACTAATTATAATCTCTACCAAACATGCTCTAAGTGGAAGAAATAGAGGGGAAAAAAGAGTCCGCCTGTGCATGGTGGCTGATTTTGATTTGCCTGCTGAGGAGCGAGCTACACAGAAATCAAAATTTGTCAACCTCCCCAGGTTCGAATGATGACTACGAATAGTGTGCAACTATCATTATTAGAGGAGAAAATAAAGCATCAAATGGAAAAATAAAATACAATCCTGCAGTAATCTCATAAACACCACATGATAAAATCCATGGTGCTAGGGATATATTCTCAAATGATATAAAACTACAAAGGCACCATGAACTGGGAAAATTTTGCATCTAAGAACAAATATTCAGCAGGATCAGCAAAAAAGATAAAACAAACTAGAGAAAAACAAAAACCAGCCAATGAAGATGGATATAATGAAATAAAAGTTCACCACATTGCAGTTATGTAAGCTCAACTCAGCATACAGTTTTGAGCAGAAAACATTACATTTATTGGGATTTGAGAGTTTTGATAGGTTTGAATACCAGTAATCTATTTTCTTGCCTGTTTGGCAAGCTTGAACCACTCAGTATGGAAAGACCCCTCTATGTCAATCCTTTCATATGTATGAGCACCAAAGTAGTCTCGTTGAGCTTGAACCAAATTAGCTGGCAATCTTTCCCTTCGGTATGTGTCAAAATAAGCAAGACTAGCAGACATACCTGGGGTGCTGATACCCGCGTTGATAGCAAGGCACACAACTCTCCTCCAGGCAGATTGGCGATCAATTATTTCCTTGGCAAACTCTGGATCCACAAGAAGGTTTGCCAGCTTAGGATTCCTGTCATATGCCTTCTTGATTCTGTCCAAGAATATTGCTCTTATGATGCAACCTCCTTTCCAAATCCTGGCAAGTTCACCCAACTTCAAATCCCAACCCTTTTCAACACTCTTTGCACGGATCAGATTCATTCCCTGCGCATAACTACAGATTTTTGCTGCATAAAGAGCTTTCCTAACATCATCGATCAACTTCTGCTTCTCTACAGGTTGATCAGTCAAGATATCGCCAAAGCCACCTGCTTTAAAGACCTTTGCAGCTTCAACTCTTTCCTCCTTCAATCCACTAAGGAACCTAGCATCCAAAGAAGCTTCAATAGTGGGAGCAGCAACTGATAATTCAGCAGCTTGTTGGACAGTCCACTTACCAGTACCCTTCATGCCAGTTTTGTCCAGAACCTTGTCAACCAGGTGTCCATCTCCTTTATCATCCTTAATTCCAAATATATCAGCACTGATTTCAATCAGGAAACTCAGAAGTTCTCCCTTATTCCATTCTGAGAAGACACTTTGTAGTTCCTCATTTGACAACTTCCCAACTGACTTTAGTACATCATAAGCCTCCGCAATCAGTTGCATGTCACCATATTCAATTCCATTATGGATCATTTTTACAAAATTACCTGATCCTCCTTTACCAATATATGTCACGCAAGGACCACTGTCGGGGACTTGAGCTGCCACCTTGAGAAGAATGTCTTCTATGTATTTGAAAGCTTCAAATGAACCACCAGGCATCAAAGAGGGTCCATGTCGAGCACCCTCCTCACCACCTGAAACTCCCATCCCAAGGTAGAGCAGACCCAATTCAGCCACTGCTTTCTCTCTTCTCTCAGTGTTCTCATACCACTCATTTCCACCATCAATTATACAATCACCTTTCTCCAAGTATGCAGATAGGGTCTTAATGGTCTGGTCAACAGGTGCCCCAGCCTTAACAAGCATTATTATGACCCTTGGTTTTTGAATGGATTGAACAAAAGATTCAGGGTCATGGTAGCCATAAACAGGAAGATTTCCTTCTTGTTTCGCTCGTTCGACAGTCTCATCAACCTTGGATGTGGTTCGGTTATAAACAGAAATGGGAAAGCCCCTCTCAGCAATATTGAGAGCAAGATTTTGGCCCATTACAGCCAGTCCAGCAAGGCCTATTCTAGTAAGATTTGTAGGTTCAGCCATAATTTATGTCCTGTTCAGCGTTTGGTAATTCACATGAGAAGAAAGTCCAAAAGTAAAACTTCTAATTTCTGAAAGAAAACGAAAGCTAACTGAACACAATTAGAAGTTGATTGGGGGCATTTACAGGCCATGAATAAAAACCTCTAACAAGTAAACTATGAATACAATAAACAAGAACATGTTCCAAGAATAAAGACTGAGAGGGAGAAAGAGGAGTCTTCTAATTCCAAGATTCAGAGATAAAAAGGTATTATGATTGATTTGCACCTAAAAGAAAAGTAATATGATTGATTACTTAAATTTCCCCTCAAAAAGTGAGATTTCCAAAATGGCGCTAAGATATAGAAACACTAGAGTACCTAAACCTTAAAGATAAAGTTCGTAAGTTGCACCAACAAAGGGAAGATAAGTTCCCCTTCCCTTATCCAAAAGATAAGTATTAATCCAAACAACAAAACAAGTTTAGGGTTTCCTAGATTTGCACACATCAAACAAGGGCTATGGCTTCAAAGCCACCAAAATATCAAAATTCAACAATCTAATATGCGAATTGCAATCAAAATCAATTATTGTTTCACAGTACAGAGTAATCCAACGAATCATAACAAGCAGAATTGCATCCACTGCATGGAAACCAGTATCACCAAGAACATGGTCCAACAAACTGATCCCATCATTAAGGATATTAATCAATAATAAATTAGAATGTAAACCGAGATCAGCAATAACATTCACTGTCTGCTTGATTGCACAGAAAACCACAACAAAAACACAGCAAAAGATATAGGTAGAGTTTCCGAGCAAACAAAATAAGTTCATAATCATATATACCACCAATCCAACACTGACTAAAGTGCATCCAGTAAAGGCAAAAAAAAGCAAGCGTTAAAGGCAAACCTGGTTCTTGAATGGAATTACAGAAAATTGAGATCTGGGTATCCCAGTGAGTAGGCAATGCATAAAATGAGCAAAATTATTATATACAAGTACACTGTACACCAACTACAATTACCAATTACCAACCTTTTCTTTTCGGACAAAGAAAAAACCACTTTCTTATGATATAAACGGGTCAAAATTGTCCAAGCAACAAGTTGGGTAGGTGGAGACGCTAAAAGGAAACTTAGGACCACCGATTCCCCTGTCACGGCTGGCTCTAGCTTACGTGTGATCTCGCAGTTTTTTTATTTTTATTTTTAAATCCCTTCAACCATGAGGTTAGGCCTTTGTTACAGGAAGTGTCTCTATTTAACTTTAAGCTCATATTTTGTATCCGTACAATATATAACATAAATTAAAAAATATTATAATATAAAAAAATTTAATTTAGAAATATGATATTTTAAATAATTTAGATAAATTTAATTAAGTTATAATTAGTAGAATTTATAGTAAAATTCACTCATTTTTTTATTTTCATTAATCAACTCTTTTCAGTATTATGATAACTAAATTATGTAATTCTTCTTAATAAAATTTTTTTATATAACCTCTTAATAATTAATTAATTTATATAATTTTAAATAATTTTAATTTTTGATTCTATAATTTTTTTTTATTTTAATATATTTTATGTATTTATTTATTTAGATATTTTATCAACTTATTAATAAAATTATACCAAAAAAATTTACTATATTTTATTAGTTTAAAAAACACTTAATAAATTCTTAGTTTCTTTATAATAAATTATATTTAATTAATTTTACTATATTTTAAAGCAAAATTTCTATTCTTGTGTGATGTATATATTGAAGTTTTATAAATAATATAAAATAATTATATATAATTAAATATAATAATTTGATAATATAATTACATAATTTAATGTGATAATATATATATAGTAGAGATAATATAGACTCTTACAAAATTTATGAGATTTTAAGATCAATCACCAATAAAAATAATTAATAATGTGATCAACTAAAGATAGGTGAGAACTTTTTAAATTTTTTTAATATGAATTAATATGTAAATGTATATATGTCAAGATAATTAATATGTAATTATAAATTTCTATATTTGTATGTGTGAATAATAAATTTATTTGAGACTTGATGACACATGTACACATTCTTTTTAAATTGCAATATGAAATATTTCATAGCAGTTATTGGGATTATATATTTACCACATGGAAAAATTTTAAAATATATTCCATGTCAGAATATGAAGGCATGTGCCTTCCATTTTATTATTATTATTATTATTATTATTATTATTATTATTATTATTATTATTATTATTATTATTATTATTATTATTATGTGTTTATTTATTTGAATATTTTATCAACTTATTATTAAGAGTATACCAAAAAAATTTAATATATTTTCTTAGTTTAAAAAATTACTTAATAAATTCTTAATTTTGTCATAATAAATTACATTTAATGAATTTTACTATATTTTCATACTAAATTTTCACTTTTGTGTAATGTATATAATGAAGTTTTGTAAATAATATAGAATAATTATATATGAATAAAAATAGTAATTTAAAAATATTATTAATTAATTTAGAGTTGTATTATTATTATTATTATTATTATTATTATTATTATTATTATTATTATGTGTTTATTTATTTAGATATTTTATCAACTTATTATTAAGAGTATACCAAAAAAAATTTACTATATTTTCTTAGTTTAAAAAATACTTAATAAATTCTTAGTTTTCTCATAATAAATTACATTTAATAAATTTTACTATATTTTCATGCAAAATTTCCACTTTTGTGTATATATATATATATTGAAGTTTTATAAATAATATAGAATAATTATATAAATAAATATAGTAATTTAAAAATATAGTTAATTAATTTAGGGTGACAAGATCTTATATAGTAAAGATGGTATCACACACTTACGAAAATTTTAGAATTTTAAGATCAATCACCAATAAAAATAATTAATAACGTGATCAACTAAAAATAGGTGAAGTTTTTTGAATTTTTTGAATATGAATAAATATGCAAAGGTATATATGTTAAGGTAATTAATATGTGATTATAAATTTATATATATATATGTGTGTGTGTGTGTGTGTGTGTGTGTGTGTGTGTGAGTAATAAATTTAATTTAGACCTAGTGACACTTTAAATTGTTATATGGAATGTGACATAGCAATTATTAGAATTATGTGTTTGCCACATGATTAGTTTTTAAACATATTTTATGTTAGAATGACACATGTCAAAATATGAAAGTATGTATTTTCTCTTTATATATATTAGATTTTATATACGTATGCGATGCAAATGAGATAAATTAAGATTTAAATTATACAAATAAATATAAATATATAAAAATAATTTTAATAAATAAAATACATATAATAATTCATCAAAAAAATAAAGTTTATAAATTTAGTTTAAAAATACATAAAATATAATTTTTATTATATTTTCATGAAAAAATTTCACTCCAATATAAATACTAAAGAATTTAAATATAAATTGTTATGAAATAAACTATAAATCTGAAAAAGTATTTATAATAGAAAAAATCTTTATCTTCTAAATGAATAATTTAATCCAATAATTTTATAAAAAATATTTTAATAAACTAATTTGGTGAAAATTATATATCAATTAATTCAATTTATGTAAGTCAAGTGATAAGTAGTTTTAAGATAACAAAATCTCATTGTATTTGGGAATCCTTGTAAGAATTGCTCTATTTTGGGAACCGATTTTTTTGCAAAAATGGGAACAGGATAAAATCCTTCTGATACAAGTGTGGGGATAAGGACGGAGATTGTATTCCCTACTTCTGGTGCATTGGATATGACTTAATAACTTGAACAACTAATAAAAATATTTAATAATTTTAGAAATCAATATTCAAATGTAATATAATAAACAAAATTTAAAAAAATTGGAATATAAGTTATGTTATTTTTAACCACATATCAATAATGTTTTAAAATCATCTTAAAAAATTAAAAAAAATATGAAAATATATTCTCTAACATTGACAATTTGTAACATTACTTTTATATAAGTATAATAAACAATAACATTATTTGCATCCAAGTGCTATGCATGGAATTAATTAAGAATTGAGTTATAAAGATAAATATAATAAAATAGTTTTATTAAATGAAATATATAGACATATGTACAAAATATATATATATATATATATATATATATATAGAGAGAGAGAGAGAGAGAGAGAGAGAGAGAGAGAGAGAGAGAGAATTATCTATTATCTAATATAAAAAACTCAATGCTCAATTGTTCTACTAATTATTTTTGTATATTATATGTTTATTCTTAATATAACAACTTTTATTATTAGATATATATATGATTGAATAAAAATTAAGTTATACTTTGTATGAGTAGGGTTTCATTAACTTCATTTACATCTTAGTTAGATACCTATAAAATAATTTTATAATTTTAGTGTAATTGAGAACCTTAAGTTATTCTAAACACTTTCAACATTTTGTGTAATTTTTATATTAAGTACTGAGTAAGTACCTTACTTGTGAAATTTTTAAAACAAACAGTTAAAAAGAAAGTGAGAGTAGTAGAAAATGAGAAATTTAAATATATTAATGTGTTATTTAAATAAGAGACATATAAAAGTGAAATATGATGTAACTAAATTAATATATTGATTTAATTAAAATAATTGATACAAATTATTGGACAATTCAAAAATTTCCATATTTTCTTAAGATTTGTTATTACATTATTATTATTAAGATTTGTTCACATATTTTAGACTTAAATAAAAATATTTTTTAATATATTTAGGACATTACAAACCTATATTATGTAAAATTTTTGGTCCGACGAATTTGATTAATAATTTTTTAATGTTATTAACTATAGTTAAAACATTTTACTTTTTTAATCAAATTAAATAAAAGTTATTTTTTATTTTAATAATCATCAATACTATTGAAAGAAATAACTAGAAAGATATATATTATATATTTATGTAGAAGGATAAGTTAATTTACACAATTAAAATGGGAAGGAATTATATAGGTTAATTATCTCAAATATTTATACAATGATTACCTAATGTTACTATATTAGTGAAGATTCTAATTAATGATTAAATTATAAAGCAAATGAAACAAATAAAAAATTTCTTAATGCAACAATGAATTAAAATTGGCAAATCAAGCAAATTAAGAATTAAATTACACTTAAAATAAAACCAAAAAGAGAAGAATGAACAATTGTTCAAAGGTTTTCACATGAATAATCATCATCTTCTAAATCATATGAAAGTGAAATAGAAAGTAACTAAATTAATATATTGATTTAATTAAAAATAATTTATACAAAGTGTTGAACAATTCAAGATTTTTCATATTTTCTTAAGATTTGTTATTATATTATTATTATTAAGATTTTTTTATCATATTTTAGTCTTAAATAAAAATATTTTTTAATATATTTAGGACATTACAAACTTGTTTATGCAAAATTTATGGATTGTTGAATCTGATTAATAATTTTTGAATATTATTAACTATGACTAAAACACTTACTTGTTTTAATCAATTTAAGTAAAAGTTACTTTTTATTTTAATAATAATCAATACCATCAAAAGAAATAATCTAAAAGATATATAATGAAAAATATACATTATATATTTATGTAGAATGATCGAGTTAATTTACACAAGTAAAATAGAAATGAAATATTTGAGTTAATTATCCTAAATATTTATACAATAATTGTCTAATATTATATTAGTGAAGATTTCAATTGATAATTTAACTATACAGCAAATGAAGTAAATAAAAATTTATTTTCTACAACAATGAATTAAAATTAACAAATTAAGCAAATCAAGAATTAAATTATGCAGAAAAAAAAGAATAGTTACTTAGAGGTTCTTGATGCTCACTTTTCTTGTCCAAGTCTACAAACTTAATGAGATTAATTGTTGCATTGCGAACCCAAGTGCAAGTTATCTTAAGTAATAAATTTCTCGGGAGTCAGAGGTCGATCCATAGGGAATTGATAAAGATTAATTAAGATGAGGTAAATATTTTATTACTATGGTAAAAAATTATTTTTTTGGGTAAAAAGATCCACTCTTGGTAAATAAAATAAAGATAAAATTAATTCCTTTTATAACTCAATTAGAATCCTTGCAACATGGAGGTTCCAATCGAAAAATACAACGTTAAAAGTCTATTAAAATAATATACGTAATTATATTATGTTTCCTTTAATTATTACCACCACTTGTAAATTGTTCAAGCATTCACTGTGCCAAAATTTTGTCTACAACAAATCAAGAATTTCTCTTTTCAAGGGTAGTTTCTAAATTATCAGAAACAAAATATAACACGTATAATAACTACTTGAAAATATAAAATATTAAAGCACAAGAGAGAAATGAATTTAACCTTATTATATTACAAAGAGCTTCACAGTTTGACCTAAGTAGACTGAAACTTATTTACACATAAACTAGAAAAGAGAAAAAGAGAAAAAGAAAAGAAAAGAAAAGTGAACGGAGGAGGAAGAGAGCCTAGGCACTGCCCAGAATCCCCACTGTCTCTCCCCCCCGAATTCTCCTTCGTTTCATGCATCCAACGCCTATTTATAGGCAAATTTTGGGGTGCTACAAGAGAAAACAAATTGGATGAATAGTGAAATGCAAATTGCATCTACATGAATGAAACTTAATGATTAAGTTTCTGACATTGTAGGTTTTATTATTATTATTATTATAATAATTGAGCAAATGTGTACAGCCATGTCTCCTATTTTTTTTATTTTTGAGAAAAATGATTTTCATGAAAGTTGTAGGCCTGGATTTTAGCTTTACTTTGAGTCCAAAATCATTCCTAAAACTCAAGATACGGTCCAATTACTGCAAAGTATTTAGGCTCAGTTTCAACTCGTCTGTTCTGACTTCAAAGCCCAATATCACCTCCAAGGAGTCCGATCTGAGTTTTGTGTTCTTCATGAAAGTTGTAGGGAATTGTCTAAACTTTCCTACAAGACTAAAATCACATCAATCAGATATTTGTAACTCAAGTTATAACCAGTTTACTAAATACTGCCAAAGAGATAATTAATGTTAATTTATGCAATAATTTATTTAATTGTCCAATAAGGTTCAATATCATAAAATGTGTCAAAACTAACTTAATTAAGTCCATTTGAACCTTAAGAAACCTAGTAAGAGGTTTATAAAATGTATAAAATATAGTGTTATCAAATTTTTCCACACTTAACGTTTGCACTTCTAGGCAAAACACAAAAGACAAAAATTAGGGAACAAAGAAAAACGATACAGACTCAAAAACTAAAAACTCTAAAAGATTTAATGACTCAAGAATAGCAACTAGACAATCAAGGGATCAAAACAGTCATGAGGTAACATTTCTTCGTATCTCAAACCAACAAGTAAGGAAACTTCAATTGAAAAGAATGAATCAAGAATGATAGATCATCACAGAATTCACTCTCAATCTCTCAAGTGTTTAAAATGGTTAGTATTTCACTTTATTCAACTCATGAATAATTACACTACCATAAACTTGCTTATCTTCTACTTCTCTGCTACTCAAAAACAACATATATACACAAATCATGAGGACTTTATTCAAGGTTATAATGGGATTAAGGTAAAGGAGGAAGTAATATAGATAAGACAAGTTAAACACCAAAGAGAATAAAAGAGCATTATGTTACAGTTAGAGTGGAGAAGATGTTTGAGAACATTCAATTTTCCAAGGATTTCTTAGTTCTTTCTCATACAAGACAATGACCAATATTTGACTAATGTTTTGTTAAAGATCAATTGGTAGGTTAAATTCATTGTTAGGCTTGAACATTCTCTTGTTGTTTCCAAGCATACACTGGTCAACTCTTTTTTTTCTTTTTTTTTATAGAAATACTTGCACACATACCCCCACACTTATTCAAGAAACTCATCCGATAACAAAGTCAATGCTCTCTTATTCCCTAGGGCTGGGTAAGAACATGGTTTTTCATTTTAAGGCACGTAATGAGTTCAAAATAAAGAATGGTCAAATAAGCTCAAAGGGGTTAAGCAAAGAAAAATATGCAAGGTTAGCTATTTGGTCAAAGTAGTTAATTCAAGAAAATTGCCCCAATCATGTTTATGTATGCATGTGAAAATGTAGCTTTAAAAAGAATTAAAGCAAGTTCTAGAGTAACAATTCCATGAGAAAAAATCACACAAGAAAGAAGAGAATGGTACAGATGTTCAATCCATTCATCGATAGGTTCAAAATCTCACAAGGCATATATCTATCATTCTCAGTCCACAAAAATTTCAACATCCTTAACCAAGCATGTGATGTTTAAGAAAGAAGACAATTTACTCAATCATGCAAATTTCCCTGAATCCATTTGCTACTTCCACACAACAAAGTTATCTACCCCAATCTAGATGCGTATCAAGAGTAAAATTATAATCACAATAAAATTTACTCATTACTCTACCATCCTTAATTGGTTTAACTATTAGAAAAGTACTGACAAACATATAAACACGACAAACATAAACACACTTCTTAAATTTTTTTTCAAGTATTTTTTTTACACAATTATTCATACAACAATTCTTCCCCCCAACCAGATCACAATATTGTCCTCAATGTTAAAATATAAATAAGTAAACGATAGAAGATAGTACCTGTTGTTGCAATTACTGAAAAGAGAAACCTCACATAAATTAAAAAAAAGCCAAAATATATACATGTAGTTGTGATTGTGGCTCACATCTTCCTCTGATTTTACGTCCAGTAACAGCTTAAACACCTTCTATGAGTCGAAGATAAGCTTCCCATCCAATTTTTTTATAAATTGACAAACAATGTCTTTTTGAGTCAGATTCCTAAGACTGAAGAACAATTTAAAACATATAAAATTAAAATACTAGGGATTTGACTTCACTTGATTCAATAATCTATCATAGACAACAGAGTAGCTTTGGGACATTCCTTCTAATCAATTTCTAATCATTCAATTGATGGAAAGAATCAGTAATTAATTTTCATTTAATTCATTGTTCTAAACCTTAACTCTTAAAGGCATGACCATTACTCTTTGGATTCTCATGAAAAATACCACAGTCCTCCCACACAACCTATAATCTCCATTCCTAGACAATTATAAATCATGGCACTTTATTATTTATGGTCTAGGTCATATGCAAACCTTCGATTCTACATACACCCACTAAATCAATTTATGAGTGGTCAATTCATAAAAATATTATGAATCATAATAAACACTCAAATTGAATAGAAAAGAGTTAATTAGAATTCCAATCGTAATACATGTCAATTGAATCAAGTTACGTTTTCATCTTAAAAATACACAAATTTAACTACACATGACAAAAGAGAAAAAGAAATAGAAAAATATATTAACAAGTAGGCGGTATAAACCTGTCATGGTAAAAAGAAAAAAATAATAATAAAATTAATATTAACAAGTAGGCGGTATACACTTGCCATGATAACTACTAATAATAATATTAACAAGTAGGCGGTATAAACTTGTCATTAAATATTAATAAAGATGTGGTATAAACTAACCACCAAATATATATTTACAAAAGTGTGGTATAACCCAACCACCATATATATATATATATATATATATATATATATATATTAACAAAGATATGGTAATAAACCAACTACCAAATAAAAAAATAACAAAGGTGTAATATGAACCAACCACCAAATAAAAAATAAAAATAAAAAAATGTAAAAAGTAAATTACAAAAAAATAAAAGGTAGAGTTTTCCCCACTAATTAGTATGTACAGAAAATTAAAAGGGAGAGATTTCCCCCACTGAGTTAGTATATACAACAAAAAGTAAAAGGGAGAGGTTCCCCCACTAAGTTAGTATGTACAAAAATAAAAGGGAGAATTTCTCCCATTGTTAATATGTACAATAAATTAAAATGGAGAGTTTCTCCCACTGTTAATATGTACAAGAAAATAAAAAAGAGAATTACCCTCACGGTACAGAAATTAAAAGACTTAACTTTTTTATATTATTATTTATTAAAAGGCTTAACTTTTTTAACTACTTTGATCAAATAGCCAACCTTGCATATTTTTCTTTGCTTAACCCCTTTGAACTTATTTGACCATTCTTTGTTTCGAACTTATTACGTGCCTTAAAATGAAAAATCATGTTCTTACCCAGCCCTAGGGAATAAGAGAGCATTGACTTTGTTATTGATGTGCGAAATCTGCAAGTGTACGGTTTCGTTGTCAAGTAATAAAAAAATCGAATCCACAGGGACTGTGTCTATGAATACCAATTAATTAATTAATTCAATTCAATTAAATAAAAGAAAATATGATTGTTGATTAAGAAGAACGTAGTAACAAAGCAATAAAAATCAAAGTGCAGAATTTAAAACAAAAATAGTAAGTTATCAAGAAGGGGTTTTTCAGATTCAAGAAAGCTTCCAAGATTGGGATACTACAATGATACAAGATAAATCCTAATTGACAACCCTTTTATTAAATCTGAAATTTAATTGAAGGTGAATTACCCTAAATTAGTTAATGTTCTTTCTCAAGATACAAGATCCGTGCCCAATTAAACCAATTCCTACTCTCGTGGTAATTGAATTTAAATTGAACCCATTACGCTTTGTGATAATTCATTAAATCCTCGAAAGGCTAAAACTACTCTCGTGATTTAGACCTTAAGTTCAATTCTTATGGTTCCAACACCTAGGTTCACCTCTCAGTACGTCCCTAAATGCCTATAAGATGCAAATAAGTGGCCAGCAAATTCACATGAATAAGAGCAATAAGGATTGAATCAAAGAACATTCAAGATTAATAAAAGGGGAAACAACATCAATTAATAATTATCGATGTATCAAAGGGCATTGCCCAATCTTAGAAACAAAAGAAACTACTCAGACATAGAGAAGAAGGAACAAGAAAACATATTCATAAACATCCAAACCCGTAATCCAAGAGAGAAGAGGGAAGAAAGATCAAGAACCAAAGCCTCCAATGTGTCTCCTTGAAAACCAAATTAGAACCCCCTATTGTATTCAGAACATCTATTTATAACCTAGGGTTTTAATTGGATAAAAAGTCCCCAAAAGAAATAAAAATAAAAACTTAAAAACTGTTGCGTACTGCGATCCACGGCCGTGGATCATTCCACGAGCTGGCCGTGGATCTTGCTGTCAGAATTCCATGGCTATGGATCATTCCACGGCCAGGCCGTGGAATTCTCTGAAATTTATCTTTTGCTTCTTCAAGCTGCTGCTCGATCCATGACTGTGGGGAATTCCACAGGCAGGTCGTGGATTCTTCTGGAGTGGTTTTTTTTGCAACTTTTTGCTATCCATAAAGCTCCAATTTCAATCACGTAAGCTTTCCATCTATTTCAAGGCTAATTGAGTACCAATCCTGCACAACACCACAAATACCGCAGTTATCCGAACTAAGGAAAAAAACAAACCAAAAGAAAAACTAAAATACCTAAAATGCCCAAGAATGCATGCAAAATAAGAACAAAACATGATGTTATTTCACACACATCAAATCCCTCCAAGTTTAAGATTTTGCTTGTCCACAAGCAATAACTAATGTCAAACCAAGAAGTAGGATCAAGAGACAATAATGAATGAGGAACCCGAGAAAATAATTATCCAAGCAATAGGCTAAGGCAATCCAAGAATCTGAGAGGTAATAAAAAATCAAGTCCAATTAGAGGCTAAGTTCTCAGAAATTATGCATCCTCACTGATTAAATTAAGTTCACTCCACTAACCACACTCAAAGTGTTTAAGTGTGAAAACCATAAGCTCAAAATCCTTCAAAGAAAATGCACTTCCATATGCTTGATAAGAAATCAAATTTTCACTAATAATCAGCATGCATGCAAGAATCAAAAGGTCCTTCAAGGGTTGTAATGAAGCCATGAGAATGATGGTAGGTAAGGTAGTGAAAGGAAAGTATGACAAATGGCTAACCAAATTTTCAATAATCACCAGAAATACAATAGAATATAAATGGAGCAAAGATATTTTTTTCAAAAAGGATCATAACTTCACATTTTCAAGTATTTTCTTCCTTCATTTTCTTTCCAAGCTTTCATCTCACCATTTTTTTTCTTTTATTTTCCTTTCTCTCTTTTTTATATCAATTTTTTTTTCATTTGAGAAAGAGAAAGCTCAAATACATATGATTCCCAACATAACTTTCAAACCTAATTTACTCTATTTAATATTCTAAATGATTACCAACAATGTTTCATCATAGGCAAGAAAAATAATCATGCAATAGGCTCAAAATGGGCAACTAGTGGATGAAAGTGTAACAATTTCAGAAGGTCAGAAAAATACCTAAGATGCCTTAATCACATTCAAGCATGCAACCAAAAATTTTGTCTCAAAATAGTTTCAAATCAAGTTCTAGAGCACAAAATCAATGAGGAATATCACTCAACACAAAGAATGAGAGCAAAAATCATATAGTGCATAAATCCCAAATAGACTCAAAACTCACATTTAGAAGTTTAAAAATCAATGAGAAGCACAAATTCAGAGAACATATGCTAATAATCAACTATCAAAAGATCACCTCTACTATCAATTAAAATAATGCCTGTTGCCTACCACATGAATCAACAAATTGGGTTCCAAATCAATACCATCTCAAAATCCTCAAAAGAGAGGGGAACAAGTTCAACCAAAAAGTTGAGAGATATGATGGTGTGAAAATGCAACATGAAGATGCAATGCAAAATGAGATATGAAAATGCATGAAACTAATGATCTAAAATGAAAATGAAATTAACCCCCCAAGTTTAGAACTTACATTGTCTCCAATGTAACAATCTTTAACTAGAGAAGGGATAAAAGAAATGAACTCACTGTGGTGGTGAGAAATCTTCTGGTGTTCAATCCATGGCCATGGAATTTTTCATGGGCTGGGTGTGAAACTTTCTGAGTTCACTCTCTTTCTAATTTGAGCCTAAAAAATGGTTAAACCTAAACAAGATCCATGAGATAAAGATCAAACCAGCAATCCAACACACAAAGTCAAAAGAAAAAAATAAAAATAAAAAGAAAAATAAAAAACAAAGAAGCTTGAGTTGCCTCCCAAGAAGCACTTTAAATTAGCTTGACTTTCGTCTGATTTCTGTGCTCAGGTGACGTTAACAAAGTAGTGCTCAGTCCCCACTCCTTCAAAGTGTTTCACTCTCTGACCATTTATCATGAAAGACTTATGACCTTCTTTCTTCACCTCAAGCACACCATAGGATAAAACTCGAACAATCTCATATAGTCCTGACAATTTTGATCATAACTTATTAGGACAGAAACGTAGAAGCGAGTTATTAACAAAAACTTTATCCCCAAGTTTAAATCCACGCTTCTCGACACACTTGTCATTTTGCTTCTTAGGTCCTTTCTTGCAAGGCTTAGACTCCTCAAATTTTGTGGTACCCCTAGGTAAGGTCTTTTCTAGAATAGCATCACCCACCGATTCCTGCACACCTGAAAGCATAACACTATCCACAACATTAGTAGCATCTATGCGATTACATGAATTTGAGGAATTAGAATTATTTTCATATTTAAAAATATCAAAAACTACTTCCTCATCATTCAATCTTAAAATCAATTTTCTTTCATGGACATCAATGATCGCCCTTCCAGTGGCAAGGAATGGACGTCCAAGTAAGATCAACATTTTAGCATCAGCTTCCATGTCAAGCACAACAAAATCCACCGGCATATAAAACTTACCAACCTTAATAGGAACATCCTCCAAGATGCCTATGGGGTACTTGACAAACCGATTTGCCAATTTGTGGGTTTTAGTTCACCCACCTCTAACTTCTTACACACAGAAAGGGGTATAAGACTAACACTAGCCCCCAAATCACACAGAGCTTTATCAAAATTCATGTTGCCAATCAAACAGGAAATAGAGAAGCTACCTGGATCTTTTAACTTAGGAGGCAATTTATTCTGAATTAAGGCACTACACTCCTCAGTTAAAGCTACTGTCTCATATTCTTCTAACTTCCTCTTATTAGACAAGATGTCCTTAAGAAACTTAGCATAGATAGGAATTTGTTTCAACGCCTCAGTGAAGGGTACATTAATGTACAATTTCTTTAGAACCTCTAAGAACTTCCCAAACTGCCTATCTAACTTCGCCTTAGCCAATCTTTGAGGGAAAGGAATTGGGGGTTGGTATGGCTCAGGGGATTACATACTTAGATACCTTCTCAGTAGTGTCCTCCTCTTCTAAGAGCTGTGTCTTAGTCTCTTTATCCTCAATTCCCTTATCTTTTTCACTCTCCCCCTTACCCAAGGAATCCTCTAATTTTTTTTCACTCCTCAAACTCACAGCTTTACAATGTTCATTGCCTGGGTTGACTTCAGGTTGATCAGGAAACTTACCTTGCTGCCTAAGAGAAGTGCTTGCTTGTTGGGCAATCTAGGTTTCCAACATCTTATTATGAATAGCTAAATTGTCAACTTTAGCTGACAACTCTTTAATTGCCTTTGTCACAACTTGCCTATGGTGCCTAAACTCCTCATTTTGCTTAGACTGAATCTCAACAAAATTCTTAAGAAGAGACTCAAGTCTAGATTTTTGTATCTGTGGGATTTCAAAAGAGGGTTTAGCATTACCTTGCCTTGACTTAGGTTCACCTATTACGGTAAGAGAAGTTAGGATATGACCTCCAACCAGGGCTGTAAGTTTGAGAATACGGATCATTCCTCCCATTTTGATTGAAGTCATGGAAATTATGGCATGATTCCACTTGCTCCACTGGTGCACCATGCGAGGATCCAATTCCAACTTGGCATTCAGCTCCTATATATCCCTGTACTCCACAAATCTCACAAAAATTGTTAGAGGCACCGATGACATTAACATGAGCTTTCTCAAGCATGTCAAAACATTTATTCAAAGAATCAAACTTTGACATAATTAAATCAACACCATCTACCTTAAACTTACCTCCCAAGAGCTTTCTCGGGTTATGGCCTCTTTCATTAGCCCATTGATGATGATTTGAAGCTACACTCTCAATTATCCCATAAGTTTCTGTGAGCCTTCTATTCATCAAAGCTCCACCAGCTGCGGAGTCAAGAGACACCTTCGAAGAATATTCTAAACTATTGTAGAAGGTGTGGACGATCAACCATTTCTCTAACCCATGGTGTGGGCAGGCTTCTAGCAAAGCCTTATATCTATCCCAAGCTTCTGACAATGACTCGCCATCTTTCTGAACAAAGCTTGTGATTTGGGTCCTTAGATGAGTAGTCTTGGAAGGTGGAAAGAATTTGTCCAAGAAGGCTTGCTCCAATTAGTCCCAAGTAGTTATCGTCTCAGCCGGAACGGACTTCAACCAAGCTCTAGCTCGATCTCTCAAAGATAATGGAAATAAGCGGAGACGAATAGCATCAACAGAGGCGCCTTCGATCTTGAGGGTCTCATAGAACTCCAAGAACATATCCACATGATCATTAGGATCCTCTGACGGCAATCCTCCAAACTGGTTTTGCCTTATCATAGATAATAAGGCAGGAGGTATAGTGAAGTGCCTAACTTCAATGTCTGGCCGAGCAATTCCAGATCGCAAACCCTGAGCATTAGGAGTTGCATACTCTTTTAACGGTTTATTATCCTCAGTTGCTGCCATGACAAGTGTTAGTTCAGATATTTCTCTTACTCTTTGCCTTTGTTGTCTTCTCCTTCTATGTAAAGTTCTTTCAATTTCAGGATCTGTTTCAATAAAAGTCTCAGAACGTCTAGTACTTTGTAAACAAGAGAAATTACACCGAGAGAGTCAAAGAGAAATTAAGAACGTAAGAACCAAATAAAAGAAAAAGGTTTAAAATAATTAAATTAAAAATTAAACTGATATTCAAGAAAAACACAATCCCCGGTAACGGCACCAAAAACTTGATGTGTGAAATCCGTAAGTGTACGGTTTCATCGTCAAGTAATAAAAAGATCGAATCCACAGGGACTGTGTCTATGAATACCAATTAATTAATTAATTCAATTAAATTAAACAAAAGGAAATATGATTGTTGATTAAGAAGAACGTCGTAACAAAGCAATAAAAATCAAAGTGCAGAATTTAAAACAAAAATAGCAAGTTATCAAGAAGGAGTTTTTCAGATTCAAGAAAGCTTCCAAGATTGGGATACCACAATGATACAAGATAAATCCTAATTGACAATCCTTTTATTAAATCTGAAATTCAATTGAATGTGAATTACCCTAAATTAGTTAATGTTCTTTCTTAAGATACAAGATCCGTGCCCAATTAAACCAATTCCTACTCTCGTGGTAATTGAATTTAAATTGAACCCATTACGCTTTATGGCAATTCATTGAATCCTCAAAAGGCTAAAACTACTCTCGTGATTTAGACCTTAAGTTCAATTCTTATGGTTCCAACACCTAGGTTCACCTCTCAGTACGTCCCTAAATGTCTATGAGATGCAAATAAGTGGTCAACAAATTCACATGAATAAGAGCAATAAGGATTGAATTAAAGAACATTCAAGATTAATAAAAGGGAAAACAACGTTAATTAATCATTATCAATGTATCAAAGGGCATTGCCCAATCCTAAAAATAAAATAAACTACTCAGACATAGAGAAGAAGGAACAAGAAAACATATTCATAAACATCCAAACCCGTAATCCAAGAGAGAAGAGGGAAGAAAGATCAAGAACCAAAGCCTCCAATGTGCCTCCTTGAAAACCAAATTAGAACCCCCTAATTGTATTCAGAACATCTATTTATAACCTAGGGTTTTAATTGGCTAAAAAGCCCCCAAAAGAAATAAAAATAAAAACTTAAAAGCTGCGTGCGTCGCGATCCACGGATTAGTGGATCATTCCATAATTGGTAGTGGATCTTCTTTGTCGAGAATTCCATGGCCATGGATCATTCCATGGCCAGGCCGTGTATCATTCCACGGCCGTGGATCATTCCACGGTTAGGCCGTGGAATTCTCTGGAATTTCTCTTTTGCTTCTTCAAGCTGTTGCTCGATCCATGACTATGGGGAATTCCACAGGCAGGCCGTGGATCCCTCTGGAGTGGTCTTTTTGCACCTTTTTTCTATCCATAAAGCTCCAACTTCAATCACACAAGATTTTCATCTATTTCAAGGCTAATTGAGTACCAATCCTGCACAACAACACCACAAATACCGCAATTATCCAAACTAAGAAAAAAATAAACCAAAAGGAAAACTAAAATGCCTAAGAATGCATGCAAAACAAGAACAAAACATGATGTTGTTTCACACACATCAGTTATCGGATGAGTTTCTTGAATAAGTGTGGGGGTATGTGTGCAAGTATTTCTAAAAAAAAAAAGAGCTAACCAGTGGATACTTGGAAACAACAAGAGAATGTTCAAGCCTAACAATGAATTCAACCTACCAATTAATCTTTAACAAAACATTAGTCAGATATTGGTCATTGTCTTGTATGAGAAAGAATTAAGAAATCCTTGAAAAATCGAATGTTCTCAAACATCTTCTCTACTCTAACTATAACATAATGCTCTTTTATTCTCTTTGGTGTTTAACTTATCTTACCTATATTACTTCCTCATTTACCTTAACCCTATTATAACCTTAAATAAAGTCCTCATGATTTGTGTATATATGTTATTTTTGAGTAGCAGAGAAGTAGAAGATAAGCAAGCTTATGGTAGTGCAATTATTCATGAGTTGAATAGAGTGAAATACTAACCTTTTTAAACACTTGAGAGATTGAGAGTGAATTCTGTGAGGATCTATCATTCTTGATTCATTCTTTTCAACTGAAGTTTCCTTATTTGTTGGTTTGAGATGCGAAGAAATGTTACTTCCACTACAAGAAATTTGAGATCTAGCGACGGAATTTTGCGAGGGATAATTTTCCCTCGCTAATCAGCGAGGGATCTGCGACGAAAATATTAGCCCTCGCAAAATTTGAAAAATATAATCTGGGAAAAGATACCGAGTTAATAGCGAGGCAATTGAGAGGGAAAATTTCTCTCGCTAAAATTAGCGAGGGTATTACGAGGGATATTTTCCTCGTGAATATTAGAGAGGAATTGAGAGGAATATTTTCCTCGCTAAGCGACAAAAATGTAGCGAGGAAAGTTTCGTCGCAAATCCCTCGCAAAATCTAGTACACCTAATTACAAATCCCTCACGCCTGCGCTCACCTCTCACTATCACCTCCTCTATTCTCGCTCTCTCACTCTCACCTTCTCTCTGCTCACCTTTCCCTCTCACTCTCAATCTCGCTCTCACTCTCACTCTTAATCTCAATCTCGCTCTCATTCTCACTCTCGCTCTCACTCTCACTCTCAATCTTGCTCTCACCTCTCTCTATTCTCGCTCTCCCTCTCCCTCTCCCTATCCCTCTCAATCTCACTTTTACCTCTCTCTGTTCTAGTCTCCCTCTCCTCTTACTCTCAATTTCACTCTCACCCTCCTTCTAAGCACGACAGACCACGCGAAGACGCTTTATAGCAGCTCGCCCACTCTGTTCTCCTCCTTCGAAAGCACGATATTCAAGAAATGGCCACCCAAGCGAGCGACAACCCCGCAGTAAGTTATCCCACCCCTTTCTCTTACACACTCATAAATGGCATTATTGATTCTAATAGGTTTTGAAAATGCAGGTGGGAAGCTCGTTTATCGAGCACAAAGAAGAGAGCCCCCGGACCCAAGTGCCCCATTATTGGAAAGAGGATTCTGGGGGTATGCATATTTCATTCCTCTTTTAATTTTTTTTACTTGGACAAGAATATTACTCTCAGTTTGAATAATAATTTCTCTCGAAAAATGGTTCAAAGACCCTAAATCACCCCACTTGCTTGAACAATGAATTTAGTTTTAATGCAATGTAAATGTAAGTCATCCAATATCCATAGGTGCCCATAACTCTGGTTGTAACGTGTGTGTTTGATCCCTCTGGCCCCATTTTTGCTAGTCCAAAATCTAACAATTTTCTTTGTGAAATCCTATATTAAACAGTAACCACATGATACGGAGGATTCACATATCATTGTCAAGTGTTTTATTTTGTCCATTTTGTGGACATCTGTCATTTAATACGATGTCTCTACTCTTGCTCTTTATTTTGTCCACATATCATGCATCAAGTGTTTTATTTTGTTAATTTGTGGGCATCTGTAATTTCTGTTCTAATGTCTCGTTACTTTTGGTCTATAAATTATCCAAACTATCTGTTTGAATCATTTGAAAAGCTAAGCTATATGCTTATGACATTTCTAGAATAGTAATTATGTATTGTTAATGAAACATAATCAAATACCCTGTTCTAAATTTCTTTGATTCAAAAAGGTGAGATCGAGATAAGTATTTTGAACAGAATGCTATTTTCTAAGGTGAATCGTATTGAATCATGGTAAAATATATTTAAAAAATGCTATAAAAATATATACCTATAAAATGAAAGGAAATACTTACAATAGTAGCTTTAACCCAAAGTTAACATTAATAATATCACATATGGCCTTTAATAAACCATTAATTTTAGAAAATGCAAATGTAAAATTATATCTTTTGTTTCAAATAAAAAAAATTCCATTTGTCTTTTTTTGAGTAACGGCAAACAAATTGAATAACAAGAGTGAATTTTAGTTTAAGATATGAGTCAGTGGTCATGAAATCCATCTTTTTTACCCCCTTTCTTGGTGAGTGGGCCTGTTCATTGACCTTTAAATTTTTGGAAAACTTATTCCTTGAAAATTTCAAATTCTTAAATTCCATTATTCCATTTCTCTGTGCATTTTGGTTTCTAAATGGTAGTTGGTATTCTGTGCAAAAAGTTCCTATATGCCATTTCATTGCCTTACAAACATGTTTGTTTTCCCAAGCTTAGCCATTTCAGTATTCCTCTTCTGTCTTGCTTACCACACACACAAAGATTATTGGGTTTGCTTGTGCCCAATCAAATGTGTGTGTGTGTATATACTGTAGGGTCTAATTGTAGCAACATATGTTAAAGAATAGAAGTAGTTCTCTTACCAAAAAAGAAAAAACCTTTCTCTCAACCTAAGGCATATTGGCAGTGGCTTATGATCTATATTATAGTCATCATATTTAAATTTCATAACTGTTGTTGCATGATATATGCTCCATAATTTCTTATAGTAACTTGTACTTTATTGCTGGATACTCCAAGCTTTGTCAAATAGGAAGACCATTGTAGTGGAGTTTAATGCAATCTGGTCTGAAGTCTGTTGGGAATTCGCTTATGGCTTGGCTGATAGTGTAGAGCATCAGTACAAGTCGTCTAAAATTTTTGATTTCTCTATGTAGGGAATTTCTCATTTTGCTCTCAGTCTTTCAATTCATCGCCAAGGTATGGTTTTCTTCTCCTTCTCTTGTTAAATTGAAGTCCCTTTTTTATTATTTCTTTTAAGCCAAATTAAATTTTAGTCTTTTTTATAAGCATTTGATGCTGATTTAAATGGTTCTGTTTCCATTGGTGTTAATTCTGTATGGATTTTGTTCCCAATTTTATTGTGTTCATATTTTCCCACCCCACAACCTATTTCTTAATCCCTCAGTCACACTTTTATTTTTTTGACGTATGGGTATGTGTTTGTAGATAGAGGATTGATAGGCAAAGATGTTGCGGGGTTCAGTCTAATTGTTCTTGAAATGGATAAAACGTCTGATTCTAGTGGTGAGAACAGGCAGGATAATAAATTGCGAGGGATAAGCGAGGCCAACACTTTCCCTCGCTAAAATTCAGAACAAAATCCAAACGGGGATACAACTAGTAAATAGCGAAGCAATAGTGAGTAAATTCTTGCCCTCGCTAAATTTAGCGAGGGAAGTGAGAGGAATATTTCCCTCGCAAAAATTAGCGAGGGAATTGAGAGGAAAATGTTACCCTCGCTAAAATCAGCGAGGGATTTGCGAGGTAGTAGTTTCCTCGTTAAAATCTTAGAGAGGAATTGCGAGTAATGATATTCCCTCGCTAAATTCAGAGGCATAATTGCGAGGGATTAGCGACGGGAATAATTTCCCTCGCTAAATTTAGAAATCTCGCTCACTCAGAAAAAGGGCCAAAATGCCTCTTTTAGGTTACAGATTGCACATCTCCTCCCCAAATCAAATCTCCTCCCCCCAACAGCCGTATGACCTTCCCCTCCACCACCCAAGCCCTTCCCCGGAGCTGAGCACAGCAGCCACGTGACGCAAGTAACTTCCCCTCCTTCTACAATATTATCCTTGAGCAAAATAGGTATTCCATGCAACCCATAAAAAGACCTGAGTGCCTTAGCTCTTCTCTCTTGGTCAGCTCTGTCAGCTTGTGCTAGTGCATCTGGGTTCACCTCCAAGACCCCTTTGAGAATTGGGTTTAGCTTGTGGATTTGTTTGAGGTAGAACTCAACTAGTTGCCTAGAGGTTAATTAGTTTCTTTGGAAAGCAAGTTGGAGATCATGCACAGTTGCCTCCTCCAATGTAAACCCTTTGCTTGAGATAGTGGCTAGACCACATGAGAATGTGACTAAAAGGATCAAATAAAGAAATGGGAAGAAGGAGAAACCATCTACTAAAGTGGAAGCCATTAGAACATTATAGCATATCAGCGTGTCTTTGCTGATTTGAGGGAGTCTTTGCTGGTTTTCTGCATAATGTTGCAGAAAACAACCAAAAATCACATTCCCACACCTCGATACTTATTGAGAGAGTAAAGTATTTACCACAATACTTGCATATCTAACTCAACTTAAACTATTAAAGGAGTTACCCGTATTTTTAGAATTCAAACCATCCCAAAACACCTCGAAATATTGCCTAAAAAGGCTGATTTTCAAGATTGCACCAAATGTGCATCCTAACTCGTAAAATTCTGAAATTTTATGGAAAGATAGCTCTCTCCCCTATCTTTCCAATGGCGCAAACCTCACCTCATTTGGATAAGCGTATCTAAACTTATGCGACATTTTGCAGAAGCAAAAACAGGGAATTCACTGATTCACCCATTTTTGCGCTGACTTTAAACTGCAAATGGGAACAAACTACGCACAGGAAAATTCTGAAATTTTCCAGCCAAGAAGCCTTACATGTTACCTTCAAAATGCCACTGGGTTCACGCAAAACGGACACCGGAGCAGGAAGTTATGCAATCTGGTTTACTGGCTGCCAGATTGCATTTTCTGCAGAATCCAACTCTGATTCAAACCGATACTGGCACTGTTTGGCTTGGTGTAAAATTCTGAAATTCTTACCACACGTAGCCCTGTGTCTTAGCTTTAAAATGACACCAAAATCAGGTCAATCCGATATGTGTAGCTCAAGTTATGCGACAAACACCACAGGCTGTTCGGGTGCTGTCCTGATTCTGCAAATTCGGGTATTGCATAATCTTGGTTTCTAACCAAGTTCTAATCCTCAAATCATGGATTCTAAGTGTTTTCTAAGGGCTCCAATCCATCAACTAACTAGTATCTAACTCATTAAACTTAGATTATGATCAAAGTCAATCAATCACAACCTAATTCTCATTTTTCTCCAATCCTTTTGTAAGATTCTCTATCATGAACCAAAATGGTTGGTTTGCACTATAAATGGCTATCTAATACTTATTAGACTAAAATTATCCTAACTTAATTCTTGGAAGCAAGAATCAAGTTAAGAGCTAGGATTTTGCTCTCCAAATCCAGTTTTCCATTCGAAATCTCTAACCCCATTCAAAAGAATAAAGAGGAAAAAGAATAGAAATCTCCCACCTTTAGGTGATGACTAACCTTGGAGCCTTGCTCTTCTTCTTTTCCTCTTCCCTTCCTTTCTTCTCCTTTCTCTCTTTCTCCCCTTTGTTTCTCTGTTTCTGTTCTTTTCTATTCTTTTGTTTTGTTTTCTGCTGGGGGTCGTGGGTTAAGGGGAAAATCGAAACTTAAGTTCCAGTGTTAGGATTGCTGGTTCACATTTATTCTCATTTTTCATATCTGCTACTAGTAAATCGGTATTAAAATACACAACCAGTATACTTAAAAATACCTAACTGACTCCGATTCTTCTCAAATTTTAACTGTATCTTACTTAACTCATTTGTGACCTAAAAACAATTTCTCTTAGATTTTATTTATGTTTTTCTCTCCTATGAGGTACATTTAGGACTATCTAAATATGACATCAAATCTTGGATGTTGGAAATAAAAGTTATGAATTTCTAACGAATTATGTGTTAAGAATATTGGTTTGATTTAACTTTTGATTGTGCTTTAACATATGCTTAAAGTTTTATTTTCTTATTCGAGTGAAGATTTGAGCAAAACCTTAATTTCCCGTTTGAGATTCAATATGAATGAGCACACATACTTATTGTTCATACTGCTCATTGTATTGAATCTTGAATTGTCCAAGTTGGACAATTTGGTAAGAAATTTTTCCTTCACTTGGTTAATAGTTATTATTTAAATCTCATATCTTATACTTTTTGATATTTCGGTGTGCTACATTTCCTTTTGTTCTCTGCGTGTATACTTAAACGCGGTAGATCTGACTGCGTTATAGTCATGCACGTAGAGACCAATGGGAAATCTTTGCCGAAATTTCGTCAAGTATAAAATATGAGATTTAAGGAATAACTATTAACCAAGTGTTGAAGAAGTTTCTTATCGAATGGGATAGGGCCATACCATGTTAAGAAATATGTATTAATGTGCTAAACCAATTTCAGCAATCATGAGACCCGATCGAAGTTGGATGTTACGAAGAAATGATCCTACCGGCTATGTAAGTGAAGAATTCAAGGATGAAGTTGATGATTTCATTAGGGTTGCTCAAGGAGACCCGACAGTTACTGATGCATTAAATCGCATCCTTTGTCCATGTGCTAGATGTAAGAATCGTGCTTGGAGGGAGGTATTTGGGGTAGAACAACATCTGTATAAGTACGGATTTGTGGATGGTTATGTAAATTGGACCATTCATGGTGAGGACATATGGGGAGATAGCGGCTCAACATCCATTGTCCATGATGACGACGTGGAGCCTAGGAATCCATACGTGGATATGGTTATGGATGCCACAGGTGATAGATTAAATCCAGAGGCTCAAGATTTAGAAGAGGATCCAAATGCGTCAACTGCGAAGTTTTATGACTTACTAAGAGACGCTGACGAACCTTTATGGGATGGTTGCCATAAGCACACGAAATTGTCAGCTGTAACACAACTTTTGAACTTGAAGTCGGAGTTTAACATGAGTGAGAGTTGTTATGATAGAATGATTGTCATAATTAAGAGCATGCTTCCAGAGCCTGAAAGGTTACCCGAAAACTTCTACAAATCGAAGAGAATGGTTCGTGAGCTGGGATTAGGATATGAGAAGATAGATGCGTGTCTTAATCAGTGTATGTTGTATTACAAAGAATACAGTGACAAGAGACTCTACTCAGTTTGCTTAGTATGTGGACACCCATGATTCAAATCGAAGGCGGGACGTTCATCGAATGAGAAGGATGTGCCGCACTCAGTGTTGCGATATTTTCCTATTATGCCAAGACTCCAACGTCTGTTTATGTCCAAAAACACTGCACAGTATATGACTTGGCATGCGGATGGAGTGCGTCAAGATGAATCAGTGATCAGGCATCCTTGATGTTGAGGCTTGGAAATGATTTGATGCTACCCATCCTACTTTTGCCCTAGACGCCGAAATGTTAGGCTTGACCCGTGTATGCAGACGGTTTTAATCCATTCACGGTTCGGCCCACACCATATTCATGTTGGCCTGTTTTTGTCACACCGTACAATCTACCTCCAATGTGTATGAGAAGGGAATACATATTCCTCACTCTTGTGATTCCTAGACCAAAGTCACCCGGTAAAAGTTTGGATGTCTATCTTAGACCCCTAATTGACGATCTGAAGATATTGTGGGATGATGGGGTGCAAACTTATGATGCTTGGAAGAAGCAAAATTTCGATATGAAAGTGACTTTGTTGTGGACAATAAGTGACTTTCCACCTATGGAATGTCACTCCTGGGTGGAGCACTCATGGAAAACTTTCTTGTCCGCTTTGTATGAATCACAGTAAGTCATTTGTGTTGAAGCACGGTAGGAAATGTTGTTGGTTTGATTGTCATCGCCAATTTTTGCCCTTTGATCATCCATTTCACCGTGATCGAAACTCTTTAAGAGATCAACAAAGTGGAAAAATCGAATCCACCGCAACGGTGAGTGAGACAGATGTCTTCAATAGAGTGACTCAACTTAAGGAAATTATTTTCGGCTTGAATTGTGTAAAGAAAAACAAGATGGCTTTGGTATACACCACAATTGGGTGAAGAAGAGCATATTCGGGAATTGCCTTATTGGTCGACTAATCTAATACGACATAATTTAGATGTTATGCATGTTGAGAAGAACGTGTTTGATAATATCTTCAACACTTGTCATGGACATAAAGGGCAAGACAAAAGACAATGCAAATGCAAGAGAAGATTTGAAGATAATATGCAAACGTCCTACCTTGGAGCTAATAGTTGACAATGGCAAGTGTAAAAAACCAAAGGCGACGTATGTCTTGGATGCCAATAAAAGAAGGATGGTGTGTGAGTGGATAAAGCAGTTAAAATTTCCGATGGGTATGCGTCGAATATCGTACGTTGCATCAATGTAGACGGCGGGAAGATATATGGAATGAAAAGTCACGATTGTCATGTTTTTATGCAAAGGTTAATTCCTCCGGCATTTCGTGATATCTTGCCAAAGCCTATATGGGGACCGTCTTAACGAACTAAGCTTGTTCTTTAAAGAAGTTTGCGCAACTGAAATTCGTGCTTCTACCATGGAGAATGCAGAGCTTTCTATCATTGAAACAATTTACAAGTTAGAGAAGATTTTCCCTCCAGCATTCTTTGACGTGATGGAACATCTAGTCGTGCATCTCCCTCATGAAGCTAAGGTTGGAGGACGATTGCATTACGGTGGATGTACCCCTTTGAGAGGTGTATGCTGTACTTGAAAAGAAAGGTCCAAAATAAGGCGAAAGTTGAAGGATCTATTTGTGAAGCGTATATTTTAGAAGAAATTTCTAATTTTGCTTCCATGTATTTCGATCCCCACCTACGTGACAGACGCACTCAAGTTCCTCGGAATGACGACGGTGGGGAAGAAACAATTAATGAACGATTGTCTGTTTTTAAGCATCCATGTCGTCCTATCGGGAGAGGTCGAAATAGATTCTTGACGGATGTGGAACTTCAGATTGCTGAGACATATGTGCTGGTAAATTGTGGAGAAATAGAACCTTATCTCCAGTAAGTTTACTCTCTATCTAATGAATTTGTTATTAATGTGCTAAATTTATGCTAAATATTAATTATTGTATTGATTAGACAATTCGAGGATTCGTTAAGGGATACAGATCCCAATATAACTGATGATCAAATTTTGGAAGCTCGGGATAAGGACTTCAGTAGGTGGCTAAAACATCTAGTGAGTCCTTTTTATCCATAATAGTGATCAATCATATTAAACTCAATGTGCATTATGCTAGATGTTACAACTATCTACCGTCTATGTAATGATACAGGTTAATATAGGTCAAGTCGAGGATCAAATGATACGAGGGATAAGTTACGGTCCATCCAAGTCCGTGACTTCTTACTGTGGCTTAATAGTTAATGGGTACAGATTTCATACCAAGGTGTACGGATAAAATAAAGCTACCATGAATAGTGGCGTATATGTTAGAGGTAGTATATATGGTGAGAATGACTTCGACTATTATGGCATCATTGAAGATATATTGGAACTGTCATATGTAGGAAATCAGAACAAAGTATTTCTTTTACAATGTCATTGGTTTGACCCGATAAATGGAGTCAATGTTGATGAGAGATATGGTTTGGTTGACATCAAGCATAAATCAAGACTTCACTCAAATGAGCCATTCGTCTTAGCCGAACAAGCACAACAAGTGTACTATACAAGATACCCACAAAGTGGGAATAGAGCTAGTGGTGAATGGTGGGCAGCATGCAAGTCGTCGAGCAAAACTCTTTGTGGCCGAGACATTGAATGAGGAAGGTGATGAATTGAATGACTTAACTCGCCATCGATTATTACCAAGATGATGGATCCATTGGAACACACAAATCCTGTGATAGATGATGAAACAGTCTCCTTGTTTGATGCACATGCCCAAATGGAAGAAGTTAACATACGCGATATACATTATCCAATTGACGATCTGGTTGATGATGAGTTCATTGATGACAACGAAAATAATGAAATTAATGAATTCTCAGAGGAAGATGAGGAATCTGTTGCTTCGACTCAAGTGGTTAAAATTGAAGCTTGTTCAATAATTTTCGTTAATGGTATTTAAATTAAGTATCATTATTATATTTTGAGGTTTTTATTGACATATAGTTTCTTAACTCGTCATGTTTCATTATGTTTCTTTATGCAGATATCCATCATGACCATTCGAGGTAGAGGTCTTTGGACGCAATCGTGGGAGAAAGGCCGTAATGGTGCATCTACCTATGATTCTCCACCAAGACAACATTCTCACTCTCTCCGGTATATCCGTAGGATAATCTTTTTAATTATTATTAACTCGTGATTTATATAAATGTAATATATACGTGTTTTTTTTTATATATAATTATATTAGGTGCAACTTTCGGCCATCGGCCCGTCGACTAGTGCAGCCTACCAAATTGCGTCTAGTCCATTGACCGTTGGAGGCGCATCGCTTCTCGTCCCACCCCTTCATCGACCCGGCGATTTCTATGCCACCCCCCGCCGACCCACCCACTAGCGGCCCGAATGTGGTGCCTTCATATGGAGAATCCAATGCGTAAATAGATACAGGGAACTTATATATGTGGCGCTGTTTCGAACCGTAAGTACTAGTGACATATTATCTTTTATTACATGTATTTACTTTCGGATAACTTACATTATCTTATTGTACTTACTGGAGGAGGTTTCTACCATCGAGGGTGACACGTGACATTATGTACAATGTTATGACACGGATGCCTGTTCCAAGCTAGTACGTGGCGAGGTTATCCGGTGAGATGAAGGAAATACTATTTACTGACTTCATAGTAAGTAATTGTGTTTCTATAGAATTATATATTATACGTTTATTGGAAAATAAATATAGATACTTATCCTTTGTGTAGGCTAAGCATCGGTTCACATCTGATGCTGATCGCAGTATGGCGAGAACTGTCTCGGGAACCGACTATCTTAGACCGTTATCCGGACCATTTGAACAAAGCACGAGATAAGGCCTTTGAGCGGGCAAATTCAAACAACTTAGGCGATATTAAGGGCCATGGGCCCGAGAGGAATGAGGACGGAAGTGTGGGATGGCTGGTCGACATTTGACCGACAGATAAATGGATGACGAGGTCTGCACCTGCCCGAAGGAACAGGGCGAGCCATGCCTGATGCCTGAAGCATAGAGGCGGGTCGATAAGCTTTGGTCAACACAAGAGCAAGATGGTAATATAACTTCCTCATTTAAAGTTTTAATGATAAGCATCTGTGCATGAACATGTTGTAATTACTTGAGTTATTTGCCTATCTTGAGTATGACATAGTATTTTAGAGGGATTACCTTACTTTTGATATATTTTTATTATATAATATTCTTCTACATGCGATTACAGGAGGCAGAGTTAAAGCATCAGGTTTCTTACAGAAATCTGTATGCAAAAGTTCATAAGAAGAAAGACGGAAGCTATGTTTCTGAGCGCTCGAGGAATTTTATTGTAAGTGTCTTGTTCCTATTCACCAGTCATATATATTTTAGATTGTTCATTTTTTTGTTAATATTTTTCTTGTTTTGTTAATTTTAGGAGTCATATGACACCGCAATGACAGAAAAATATGGAGAAAACTCTTCCTCTCACCCTATGGTTGACCCAGAGGTCTGGTTGGATGCGGCGGGTCCCAACAAGAAGGGACGTGTGCATGGCATAGGTAACAGCTTGCACATTGGTAATAACACCAGGCCAACTTCATCCTCCTCGGTTGCGGGTCCTTCCCACTCTACACCGTTGACACAAGACATATCGAAAATTTGTAAACACAGCAGTTGGGTCGCAGACGATGGCTTCGTTTGTCCGAGTCAACTTGTCCCTATGTTGGCGCCCTTCCAATCGTTTCTATCTACGATCGGATCAACAAATGTTGCTCCACAACCACCATCACAAGATTTAGGCAGGGGGAGGGTCGAGAGGAAGACGAACACGAAGACGAAGAAAATTTAGGCTGATTGCTTTTTTTTTATTCTTATTGTTACATTTGTATAACTTTCCATTGATTGATTATTTGTATAATAACATTATTGGATTATTTTGTATAAGTTTTTTGTTGTACCATTTTATAATTATTGGATTGTTGATTCTTTGGATTTCTGTTTGTTGGATTGTGGTTTGATATGTGAGGTTTTAGGGAAAGTTATATATATAAACGGGTTATTAAAAAAATTTAGCTAATTAGCGAGAGATTAGCGAGGATTAGCGACAAGAAAACTCACATTGTAAATAGCGAGGATTAGCGAGATAATAGCTTAGTAAAAAATTAGCGAGGATTAGCGAGCAAATGGCGAGGAAAATTTAGCGAGGATTAGTGAGCAAATGGCGAGGGAAAATTTAGCGAGGGATTAGCGAGCAAATAGCGAGGGAAAATTTAGCGAGGCATTAGCGAGGAAATAGCGACTGAATTCTACAGACAATTAGCGAGGGATTACCGAGGGATTAGCGAAGGAATTTAGAGATGGATTAGCGAGAGAATAGAGACGGAATTAATAGAGAGGGAAGAGCGAGGGAATAGCGAGGGAAATTGACAAAATTAGTAAATAATTTAGCGAACGAATAGCGAGGGAAATTCCATCGCCATTTTGCGAGGGAATATTAGCGAGGATTAGAGGGATTAGCGAGGGAAATAAATTTTCTAGAGACGGATTAGAGAGGGAATACTTTCCCTCGCTAATTAGCGATGAAAAAAGCGAGAAACTTTCTCGCTAATCTCTCTAATCCCTCGCTGATAATATTAGCGAGGGATTAGAGAGGGATTAGCGAGGAAATTTCCCTCGCTGTTTGCTTAATTTCTTGTAGTGTTCATGACTGTTTTGATCACTTGATTGTCTAGTTGCTCTTCTTGAGTCATTAAATATTTTAGAGTTTTTAGTTTTTGAGTTTGTGTCGTTTTTCTTTGTTTCCTAATTTTTGTCTTTTGTGTTTTGCCCAGGAGTGCAAAAGTTAAGTGTGAGAGAATTTAATAACACTGTATTTTATACATTTAATAAACCTCTCACTAGGTTTCTTAAGGTTCAAATGGGCTTAATTAAGTTAGTTTTGACACATTTTATGATATTGAACCTTATTGGATAATTAAATAAATTATTACATAAATTAGCCTTAATTATCTCTTTAACAGTGTTTAGTAAACTGGCTATAACTTGAGTTGCAAATATTTGGTTACAAGAATTGTTGTGTGAATAACTGTGTAAAAAAATAATGCTTAAAAAAAATTTAGGAAGTGTGTTTATGTTTGTCATGTTTATATATTTGTCAACAATTTTCTAATAGCCAAACGAATTAAGGATGGCAGAGCAAGGAGTAAATTTTACTGTAATTATAATTTTACTCTTGAGACGCATCTAGATTGGGATAGTTAATGAGTTTGTGTGGAAGTAACAAATGGATTTAGGAAAATTTGCATGATTGAGTAAATTATCTTCTTTCTTAAACATCACATGCTTGGTTATGGATGTTAAAATTTTTGTGGACTGAGAATGATGGATATATGCCTTGTGAGATTTTGAGCCTATCGATGAATGGATTGAACATCTGTACCATTCTCTTCTTTCTTGTGTGATTTTTTTTCATGGAATTGTTACTCTAGAACTTGCTTTGATTCTTTTTGAAGCTACATTTTCACATGCATACATAAACATGATTGAGGTAATTTTCTTAAATTAACTATTTTGACCAAATAGCTAACCTTGCA
Source organism: Ormosia semicastrata (assembly GCA_029884595.1). Lineage (NCBI taxonomy): Eukaryota > Viridiplantae > Streptophyta > Magnoliopsida > Fabales > Fabaceae > Ormosia > Ormosia semicastrata. The sequence goes on from JAQQTO010000034.1 coordinate 19,968,040, forward strand.
TATTTTCCTTTGCTTAACCCCTTTGAGCTTATTTGACCATTCTTTGTTTCGAACTCATTACGTGCCTTAAAATGAAAAATCATGTTCTTACCTAGCCCTAGGGAATAAGAGAGCATTAACTTTGTTATCGGATGAGTTTCTTGAATAAGTGTGGGGGTATGTGTGCAAAATGTTCCTGAAAAAATGAAAGAAAAAAAAAAGAAAAAAAAGAGCTAACCAGTGGATGCTTGGAAACAACAAGAGAATGTTCAAGCCTAACAATAAATTCAACCTACCAATTGATCTTTAACGAAACATTAGTCAGATATTGGTCATTGTCTTATATGAGAAAGAACTAAGAAATCCTTGGAAAATTGAATGTTCTCAAACATCTTCTTCACTCTAACTATAACATAATGCTCTTTTATTTTCTTTGGTGTTTAACTTGTTTTATCTACATTACTTCCTCCTTTACCTTAGCCCCATTATAACCTTAAATAAAGTCCTCATGATTTGTATATATATGTTGTTTTTGAGTAGCAGAGAAGTAGAAGATAAGCAAACTTATGGTAGTGTAATTATTCATGAATTGAATAGAGTGAAATACTAACCTTTTTAAACACTTGAGAGATTGAGAGTGAATTCTGAGAGGATCTATCATTCTTGATTCATTCTTTTCAACTGAAGTTTCCTTACTTGTTGGTTTGAGATGCGAAGAAATGTTACCTCATGACTGTTTTGATCCCTTGATTGTCTAATTGCTCTTCTTGAGTCATTAAATATTTTAGAGTTTTTAGTTTTTGAGTCTATGTCGTTTTTCTTTGTTCCCTAGTTTTTGTCTTTTGCCTAGGAATGCAAAAGTTAAGTGTGGAGAAATTTGATAAAACTGCATTTTATACATTATATAAACCTCTCACTAGGTTTCTTAAGGTTCAAATGAGCTTAATTAAGTTAGTTTTGACATATTTTATGATATTGAACCTTATTGGACAATTAAATAAATTATTGCATAAATTAGCCTTAATTATCTCTTTGGTAGTGTTTAGTAAACTGACTATAACTTGAGTTGCAAATATCTGATTGATGTGATTTTAGTCTTGTAGGAAAGTTTAGACAATTCCCTACAACTTTCATGAAGAACACAAAACTCAGATCAGACTCCTTGGAGGTGATATTGGGCTTTAAAGTCAAAACAGAAGAGCTGAAACCGGACCTAAATACTCTATAGTAATTGGATCATATTTTGAGTTCTAGAAATGATTTTGGACTCAAACCAAAGTCATTTTAAAGCTATAATCTAGGCCTACAACTTTCTTGAAGATCACTTTTTCAAAAATAAAAAAAATAAGAGACACGACTATACACGTTTGCTCAATTATAATAATAATAATAATAATAATAATAATAATAATAATAATAATAATAATAATAATAATAATAATAAAAATCCTACAACATCAGAAACTTAATCATTAAGTTTCGTTCCTGTAGATGCAATTTGCATTTCACTGTTCATCCAATTTGTTTTCTCCTATAGCACCCCAAAATTTGCCTATAAATAGGCGTTGGATGCATGAAACGAAGGAGAATTCAGGGGAGAGACAGAGGGGATTCTGGGTAGTGCCCAGGCTCTCTTCCTCCTCCCTTCACTTTTCTTTTTTTTTTCTCTTTTTCTCTTTTCTAATTTATTTGTAAATAAGTTTCAGTTTATTTGGGTTAAAGCGTGAAACTCTTGGTAATAAAATAAGGTTAGATTTATTTTACTCTTGTGCTTTAATGTTTTATATTTTAAGTAGTTATTATACGTGTTATATTTTATTTCTGATAATTTAGAAACTACCTTATAAAGAGAAATTCTTGATTTGTTGAAGACAAGATTTTAAGATGATGAATGCTTTAATCATTTACAAGTGGTGGTAATAATTAAAAGAAACATAATATAATTATGTATATTATTTTAATGGACTTTTAACGTTGTATTTTCTGATTGGAACCTCTATGTTGCAAAGATTCTAATTAAGTTATAAAAGGAATTAATCTTACATTTACTTTATTTACCAATAGTGAATTTTGTTACTCAAGAAAATAATTTTTTACCATAATAATAATATATTTACCTTACCTTAATTAATCTTTATCAATTCCCTGTGGATCGACTTCAGACTCCCGAGAAATTTATTACTTAAGATAACCTGCACTTGGGTTCGCAATGCAACAATTAATTCCGCATCAAGTTTGTTGACTTGGACAAGAAAAGTGTCAGATCAAGTTTTTAAGCGTAGACACAAGAAGAATTGATTTGAAGAATAAATTTCTAGTGTAAATATTTTTATACATACTAACGCACTAACTAGTGTGGTTAAAAATATAATAATAAATAGTGAGAATAGTATGTGAGTAGTATGTGAATAGTGTGTGAATAATATGTGAATAGTGTGTAAATAGTACGTGAATAATATTTGAATAGTGCATAAATAGTATTTTATAAATATAAAAAAAAATCTTATTCAAAATCACTTTCAGATTTCCACAACGTCTTCATCATTTTTTTTATTTAAAAAAAGTATCTGTATAAAAAATTAAGTGACAGACAAAAGTGGTTTAGTTTTTTTTTAAAGTTTTGTCCTTATTTTTATTTTATATTAAAAAAATGAATGGCAGACAACACATGAAAGTGGTTTCATTTTTTTTAAAATTTGTCTTTACTTTTTCGTTTTCTATATTCTAAAAAAATGAAAAAGTAAAGACAAATTAAAAAAAAATGAAACCACTTTCACGTGTTGTCTGCCATTCATTTTTTTTAACATAAAATGAAAAGTAAGGACAAAGCTTTTAAAAAAAAATAAACCACTTTTGTCTACCACTTAATTTTTTATACAGATACTTTTTTTAAAATAAAAAAAATGATGAAGACGTTGTGGAAAATTGAAAGTGATTTTGAATAAGATTTTTTTTATATTTGTAAAATACTATTCACACTATTTACATATTATTCATGCACTATTCATGTACTATTCATATACTATTCACACATTATTCACATGCTATTCTCACACTATTCACACTATTTATTATTATTATTTTAACCGCACTAGTTAGTGCATTAGTATGTACAAAAATATTTACACCAGAAATTTATTGTTCAAATTAACTCCTCGGCAACGACGCCAAAAATTTGATGCATACTTTTCTTGTCCAAGTCTACAAACTTGATGCAGGATTAATTGTTGCATTATGAACCTAAGTGCAAGTTGTCTCAAGTAATAAATTTATCGGGAGTCCGAGGTCGATCCACAAGGAATTGATGAAGATTAATTAAGGTACGGTAAATATTTTGTTACTATAGTAAAAAATTATTTATTTGAATAAAAAGATCCACTTTTGATAAATAAAATAAAGGTAAGATTAATTTCTTTTATAACTCAATTAGAATCCTCGCAACATGGAGGTTCCAATCGAAAAATACAACGTTAAAAATCCATTAAAATAATATATGTAATTATATTATGTTTTCTTTAATTATTACCACCACTTGTAAATGAGTTAAAGCATTCACTGTGTCAAAATCTTGTCTACAATAAATCAAGAACTCCTCTTTACAAGGGTAGTTTCTAAATTATCAGAAACAAAATATAACACGTATAATAACTACTTGAAAATATAAAACATTAAAACACAAGAGAGAAATAAATCTAACCTTCTTTTATTACCAAGAGCTTCACACTTTGACCCAAGTAGACTAAAACTTATTTACACATAAACTAGAAAAGAGAAAAAGAGAAAAAGAAAAGAAAAGAAAAGAAAAGTGAAGGGAGGAGGAAGAGAGCTTGGGCACTACCCAGAATCCCCTCTGTCTCTCCCCTCCGAATTCTCCTTCGTTTCATGCATCCAACGCCTATTTATAGGCAAAATTTGGGGTGCTACAGGAGAAAACAAATTGGATGAACAGTGAAATGCAAATTGCATCTACAGGAACGAAACTTAATGATTAAGTTTTTGACGTTGTAGGCTTTATTATTATTATTATTATTATAATTGAGCAAACGTATACAGTCGTGTCTCTTGTTTTTTTCATTTTTGAGAAAAGTGGTCTCATAAAAGTTGTAGGCTTGGATTTTAGCTTTAAAATGGCTTTGATTTGAGTCCAAAATCATTCCTAGAACTCGAGATATGATCCAATTACTGTAGAGCATTTAGGCCGGTTTCAGCTCCTCTGTTCTGACTTCAAAGTCCAATATCACCTCCATGGAGTCCGATCTGAGTTTTGTGTTCTTCATGAAAGTTGTAAGGAATTGTGTAAGCTTTCCTACAAGACCAAAATCACATCAATCAAATATTTATAACTCAAGTTATAGCCAGTTTACTAAATACTACCAAAGAGATAATTAAGGCTAATTTATGCAATAATTTATTTAATTATCCAATAAGATTCAATATCATAAAATGTGTCAAAACTAACTTAATTAAGCCCATATGAAGCTT